>JANBXA010000236.1:0-125912 GCA_030556225.1 Cricetiscus sungorus | reverse complement strand
CCATTTAAATGAAAAGAAACATTTATAAACAATATTTGGGAATTTGGGCGTCGTTCTTTCCAAACTACTTCCTGCTGGTAGAGGGCGCTGTCATGGGGGTCCAAAGAAGACACAGAAATCTTGGCTGTAGTCTGCAAGGCTTTGTCTCAACTGCTTTGAATGTTGGCTCACCTGGGGAGTTGTTTCAGGGGGTCTGGCTTGATCAAACCACATAAGTCTGGAGAGAATCCATAGCCTTCCATTTTCTGTGGAAACAAAAATAGAAATCCTTTTCCCCAGTAACTTGTCCTTAGGCTCAAATTTTGGAGTCAAAGCATTTTTAAAATATATAAATTGAATTAATCCAGCAGCATTTCTTTTATCAGTAGTTGTTTTCTCAGCAATCAAATAATTTAAAGACAACAGAATCGCGTATAGTATCCAAAATTTCTCTGTGTTTTCTATCTTTACGTGGCTTTTTTTATTACTCTATTTATTCTACTTCTATTTTTACATATTTTGAGACAGGGTTTCTCTGTTTAACTTTTATCTGTCCTGGAATTCATCGCATACCAGGTTTGCTTTGAAATCACAGAGATCTATTTGCCTCTGTCTGTGGAGTGCTGGGATTAATGGCATGCCCCATTATACCCATTCATTCTACTTTCTTTTTTCTTTTTTAAACCTTGTACCGTGTTTCTTTTTCTCTCCCAAGCCAGCGTATTTTTAAAAACACAGTGTGAACCTTTATTGCAGCTCTCCTACACACCAACGAATTGTTAGCAGAGCTCCTTAAAAGCCAGGCTGCTTTTTGCGGCTTATGCTAATTTTGGAAACTTCCCTTAAAGGAGCCACGCAAATCTCTCTCTACAGCAAAACAAATCCAATCAAGAAAATGCTGCTACCAAGAAGTCTCTGTTCCCTTGTTTCTAAAAACTATTTTTTAAGCTTTTGTTAAGTTTTAAGCGAAAGTTCTCAATCCCGCTTCTGACACCATTATGTTACAGCAGGTCTCCTCGCCTGCCTCCCAGTCCTGCCTCCACGTGGGCCCTCTGGTGTGCCAGCCCCAAATAACACTCAGAGACTCTGTATTTGATACAATCCTGTTGGCCAATTACCATTATTGTTTAAGGACTAGCTCTGCCTTAATTATTAACCCATTTCTACTTATCTAAGTATTTCCACGTGGTCGTCTTATCGGGGAGCTGCGCGGCAGGCGTCCTGCATCTTCCCTGGGCTACATCTTGACCCCTACTTACTACTTCCTCTTCCTTCTCCTGGGCGCCTAGCCCCGCCTATCTTGTTTCCTATGGGTCACAGGGCTTTATTAACCAGTATGAGAAACATATATACAGAATCACATCTCCATACTTGCGTATTTCTAAATCATACTTTGGAGGGAGGCAATATATAACTTGTAAATGAACTCATGAAAATATGGATAAGTGAGTGTTTCTCCAACACAGTGGTGAGAAAGGATAGTCAGACCCTGGGTGCCTGGAGCAGTACACTCTGTTGTCACTCTTGGTCACTGCCCTCTTCCCTTGAGTCTCAGGTTCAAGGTCAGCATAATGCTGTGGCTAATGTGACTAAACATGCTGTAATATTACTAAAATTCATCTATTTTCTTCCTGGCGTTTTCAACATTATTCTTCAAGGTGTGGATGTTCATGGAATATATGCAAAGAATTTTCAATGCGATGACAGCACAGCAGATCCATTCTCCCACAAAGAAACTTTGAGTGGTTGGCCTGGAATTACAACCAGAATTTTTAGCCTAAGTAGTTTCATTGGCTCATAATGTTGGATGATAATAAATGAAAATATAGAACAAAGGTATAGGTACACTGCCCTTTCCCTTTCGTAATTTTATTTTGGTTCTTTGATTTGATTTTTGTGTTTTCTTTTTTGATGTCATTTTAAATTTCAACCACTGTCTCCTTCCCCACCTCCTTTTGTCTCCTCCCATACCCTAGGCCAAAAGGTCATTTGTTCGGGATCCTGTGTGAGGAAGTGAGAATGAGGGGACAGAGAGTCGAGAGACTGAGAAAAGACAGTATTCTGTTCAAGTCTCATTCACTGAATATAACCACAGGGTTTAAGTAGTGCAGAAATGTGGGAGTAGGACAAAGCAAGGACGTGAGGGGGGCAGACTGTCCTTCCAAGCAGAAAGCAGGTGTTCTGTTATAAGTTGCTATATGATATGCTGGCAGCTGGGACTCTTTCAGGGTAAGGCCTTTGACACATGCTTAACAGGAGAACAGTCATAGGGGAATAGAAAATTATCAGTATGTTAGTATGTAAGAGCGTAGCAGGAAAGATGGCTGTTAACATGCTTAATTTGCTCTGGGGCTCACTACAGGTCCTCCTTTTAAATATAATATATAGAACACAATGAGGTCGCATATCCTTTACCTTTAGGGCCCTATGTCTGTTTTAGACAAAATAATTGTTAGATCAGAAGTGTGGCATAGCCTCAGCCATGATTGGGGAAGATATTTTGTGATGATCTTTCCTGTCTTAGGGGGATATTGGGGTAGGATACTCTGAAATTTTAAATCCTGTGGGCTGAACTTTAAAAGGGACACTAAGTGTGCAGTTCTCCTTCAGCATGGAATCATAATTAGGCAACAAAGCATCATTGAGCTCAGAGACTGCTATGGGCCAGGAGGTTCCCAAGGTCAAACATAGCCAGCAGTTGTTTACTAGGCTGGGGTTTGTAATGTTAAAAGAATAATGGGTAGCAGACAGTATATCTGAGTTTTTTAGGTCGATGTCTGCACCTCTGGGTTTGGGAATTAATAATGGATGATAATATGTGTGAGGAATCAGAGAATCAATCATGGTTTGGATAATTTCTTTGACCCACCACCACGAGAAATGTGAATGGGGGCTGTCTCATCCCAGCATGCTGGATTTCCAGGTGTAGCAAAGCATGAAAGCTGAGCATATTGGTCAGAGCCAAGATCATAAGGGACAGTACCCCAGTCTCCTCCAAAATACCCTTCATAGGTTGAAAAAGGTACTGGTATAAAGTTGGATCGATTATTTGGACAAGGACCTGGTTGTCCATTGCCTCGGGGGGGGGTGGAGTACATGAGTTTAAGTTTGTTGACACATATCCAGGCTGTTAAGGACAGACTGTAGGTACAGATAAGCATTTTTACCTCTACAATCAGCACATCAATTGAAAGAAGCAGCAGCAAGACTGTTTCCTCACCTGCAACCACATTGTACTCCATATAATTCTGTTAACAATTCATTGGCACAAAGGGGCTAGTTAAATCTTTCTTCTGAGGGGGGGCAATAGGAAAGAGGCCCCAAATATAATGTATGTCTTCATCTCTGGAAAAGAATAAACATCCTCTGGATGGACACTTCCCCCTGGAAGGATTTATTTTATCATCTATTAGTTTAACCAATCTCTTAGGAAGCCACCAGGCTGACTTCATTTCTTTGAAGTAAATGCATACTGATCCTTGTAACCATAATAGGACTAGATCAGGGCCATGCCATGTGTTATCTAGGGGGTCTCTCCACATGACAGTGTCATAGGTTTTATGTGTATCAGGGAGCCAGAATCGCATGGCAACAGATTTCCCATTGTTATCTAGATTTAAAAAACTAACAATGAAGAAAGCATGCATTAGGTTATTTCCTGGCATGCCTTTGTGTGGTTCCCCAATTTATCTAATTTATGTATGTATGTATGTATGTATGTATGTATGTATGTATGTATGTATGTATGCATTATATATATATATATAAATTGATATAAATGCTGTTGCCAGTTACTAGCATATCTTATTGTCTAGCCGTTTCTTAAATATTAACCCATTATTAATCTAAGTATTTCCACACAGTCTCATCTTACCAGAGAGAGGGGACAGCATTATGCTGTCTCCAGTCTCTCCATGCTTACTTCTCCAAACTACTTCCTTTTTCCTCCTAGTCTCCTACTCATGCCTATCTTGATTTCCTACTTGCCAACAGTGTTTTATTCATTAACCAATACAAAAAAAAATATTTACAGAATGACATCTCCCATCATCTCCTATTTTCTGTCTAAAATAAAAAGAATCACAGTTAACAATATTTAGTTCATTAGTATTTAGTAAGATTTAAAGAATATATTTCATCATCTATCCTATCTTTGTGGTTCTAAAGTCCTATGTGTAACTTATTTTTAATGTTAACTAAGGAAAACTATAACCATAAGTATCTGTCTTTAACTCTATCAAAGACCACAGAAGGATAATATATAAACTCTAGAAATGATAGAGACAACTCATTGCCTGATCAGTCACCCTAAGTTTTTTTTGTAATATTTTATTTTTAGCCTATGGGCCATAGTGTGTCTGGCAGACTCTTTTATGAAGCAGGAATCCTGTAGCATTTTCCATCTTTTCTTAGTGCTTACTTATAATAATCCTCAGCAGGCTAAGAGACACAATGGAAGGTTCTGCTACAAGGAGTGTTAAAAAAAAATCTCAGTATCTGCCAATACTTTGAATAGCAGGCATTGGAAATGATATGTAAACAATTCCCTTAATACATATTTTACCATTACATGGATGACATTTTGCTGTTTGATTCAAATATATTTACATTAGAAATGATGTTTGAAGAAGTAAAGGAAATTTTGACTTGTGAGGGATTAAAACTGCTGAATATTGCAAGTCAGCAATGTGAAAGGTTCCATAAGATCCATTAACACCATGAGAATAGCACATAGCTCTGAATTTTGAACAGAATTATAAGGACATTGATCCACTTTACTCATTTTTTCTAATCTGTAACATGACTTTCCTGATTTATGTTGTCATTAAAGAATGAAGTGGCTCCAGTTATTGGTGTTTCCTGTACAATGAGAAAATTATCAGGTCAATTCTCTTTGTACGTTTAATTTTCTTGCTTTTGGGATAATTGTTGTTAATCTTTCTCCCAAAACTATTACAAGTTCTTTACCTGGGCTCACTGTCTACTCATAATTTGTAAATTTTAACATTAGTATAAGGTACTGTAATTTCTGCTGGAACTATTCTGGTAATTGACAATTTTCCTTTTAGAATAAACTCAGATCTTTTTCACATAAGTTTTAAACTTTTAGTCGGTTTATGTGTTTAAGAGATCCATTCTATGATAATCTCTTCCCTATGCATTAAATTTCCTGTAGGGGAATGCTTAGTTCAAGTAATTGCAGTTAAGCTTCTGGTCCACATCATGCACATGTGCAATTTGTACTTTACCTTCCACGCACACCAGTTCTCTCTCTGATTCAGCTTTTAGTTCCATAACTCTATTCAAGTCTTGTCACCGCCTGAGATTTTGTGGAAATTAACCAGTTGAGCAGGTTTTATGCCAGAAATGATCTGTACATGGCATATGTCTCCTAGTAATCATTAAAATCATTGTGCGTCTGTGATCTATCTCTCCTAATTTGCACCTTTTGGGGTCTACTTTATGTAATCCTATTTTATAGCCTAAATAATAAGCAGAATATGTCTTTGAATTATTCAGGAGTATGAGAAACATATTTATAGAATAACATCTCCCATCATCTACTCTTTTCTGTCTAAAATAAAAAGAAGGGTTTTAACCTTGACATAGCAAAATATATCATACAATAGTTCTGAAATAAGAATCACAGTTAACAATATTTAGTCCATTAACATTTTGTAAGACTTAAAGGAAATATCAGCTATCCTATCTTTGTGAGTCTAATGTCATATATGTAACTTATCTTTAATGTTAACTAAGGAAAACTATAACCAAAACTATCTTTAACCCCTTCAAAGACCACAGAAGTATAATATTTAAACTCTAGAAATGACAGAATCAACTCATTGCCTGGTTAGTCACCTGAAGTTCTACTGTAATGTACCCTCTTCAGCCAATAGGCCATAGTGTGGGTCCAGACTCCTCAACAAAGCAGGCAATTTTAAACTTTCCACCTATATTGGCAGTTTGTCAGTCACTTTTCTCTGTGTCCTGCAGAATGTCTGATAGGCAGCCTCTTCCATGAAGCAGGAGTCCTGTAGCAAAGTCCATCTTGCATCAGCAGTCACCTGCATGACCAGTTTCTACAACATAAAGTCAAACAGTCCAGAAGAGCAGTACCTTTCCCAAATGGCTAGTCTTGCCATATTAGAAGCAAACTTCATTACGCGTTTCTTCGATGTCCATCATTCTTTCTGATGTAGGTAGTGTTACCAGGAGCAGTTGTGCCTCCCTGTCAAGAAAACCCTAAACCATTTTAAGTGCCATATTCTGTAGGTCTTTGAGAGGTTTGAAGAATGCCTATTCATCTCAAATACATCTCTGCATAACTAGAAATCCTAACTAACTTAACTCCAAGTTTTGACTATCATAGGTAACTCTCTAATCTGTACTAAATTATACACTACATTTTCCAATGAGCTATATAAACACAATACCTAAACAAGAGGAGAAATATACATATCACAAAATTGACCTTAAATTGTATCAATAAAAGAAAATCCATTCCAAAGCAAAGTATTCATATCTATACCATAATTCCCTGTTTTCCTTTAAAAAGATTGCTTGTGGTTATAGCCATTTATAAGCAAGCCCATGTAAATGAAAACAAACATTTATAAACAATATTTGGGAATTTGGGCGTCATTCTTCCCAAACTACTTCCTCCTGGTAGGGAGCGCTGTCATGAGGGTCCAAAGAAGATGCAGAAATCTTGGCTGTAGTCTGAAATCTTGGCTTGTCCCAACTTTTGAGTGTTGGATCACCTGGGGCATTGTTTTACGGGGTCTGGCTTGATCAAACCATATTAGTCTAGAAGGAATCCACAGCTTTACATTGTGTGTGGAGACAAAAATAGAAATCCTTTTCCCCAGTAACTTGTCCTTAGGCTTAAATTCTGGAGTCAAAGCATTTTTAAAATATATAAATTGAATTAATCTATCAGCATTTCTTTTATCAGTAGTTGTTATTTTTACAGCATCAAATAATTTCAAGACAACAGAATCGCATATAGTATCCAAAATTCCCCTTTGCTTTCCATCTTTACGTGGCTTTTTTATTTTTTGTTAGATTTAACTGAAACTTTGTATAGCCACATTGGGCACCATCTGTAGCATGAATGTTTTCCGCCAGCCTGCCCTCCACTAGTCTGGCATGCCGGCCCCAAATAACATGCAGAGATTCTGTATTTGATACAATCCTGTTGGCCAGTTACCATTATTGTTTATGGGCTAGCTTTGTCTTAATTATTAACCCATTTCTACTATTCTAAGTATTTCCACGTGGCTCATCTTAGGAGTCAAGATGGAGATAAAAGGAGTTCTAGGGCAGGGTGTATCCGCCTGATTAGGCAGGAGACCTGCCCATTCCTGGAAGGTGGAGGAAAGGTTGTAGCTGTGCCCAGGTGCCATGAAAATCCTGATCCCACTTCTGACACCAGATATTTCAGCTTAATAAGGGTCAGGATAAACACATAGACCAAATAGATGTTTATTAAGGGAGAAACAACTCAAAACACAGATGATCACAGCAGTTAAACCTGGATGCTCTTCTCTCCATGTCCAGCCAGAAAGAGAGCATTCTCTGCTTCCTTCTGAGACCAAGCCCCCAGTTCACTTCCACCCCTGGCTCCCCCCCTCAATGGGTGTGGTCAGTTCCACAGAAGCAGACACAGTGAATATCCCACTACATTTCAGTGAGAGTTTCATTTATTCATTCTTCTAATTTTGCTCTCTATTTCTTTATAGAATTTGGTCAATATACTTTGCAGTTTAACCTTAAGATGTTCTTGTCTCTTACAGAGCTCTTCTGTCATCCAGAGCAGCATGGTTTCTTACAATACAAGTTAGGTTACTTACTTGTTCTGGAAATATTTTTCCATAATGATAGGAAAGGACAAACCTGGCTTTGGCATTGGGCCTTCAAATGACCCTCCAGCATTTTCCTAACAGCAAAAGAATGCCTAGAATATCTTTTGTTGACCTACACGCATTTGTCTAATGTCTGCTTTTGCTAAACCTATCATCCAGAAGAAAGCATCATTCTATTTAGGTTTTGTTCATAAAAACACTGATTTTAACAATGCCCTATTTGCAATCTCTTTTAAAGTGAGAATGTTTGCCAAAATTAAAATATTTGATAATTAGATTTTTCTTCAAACCTCTTGAAATCCCCTCTCCTATCCTTGCATCATCATGGTAATCAGATTCAATATTAATTGTATCTTGGACCTATTTCTATAAGGGTACTGAGATTTATGAAAGCTTGCCTGGGGTTCAGAAAGTAAAGCCAGCCACAATATTTATCTATAGAAGCCACGTGGTGGTTGTACATACCACTAAAGAGGTAGATTTTAACATATCTCTGCTATTTCAAGGTCACACTGAGCTACACTATATTGATCCAGCCCTATAGAGAATGAGCTCACACAAAGATGGTCTCAGTACTTGGAATCACACGACCTTCATGCCAGCACTAGGGAAGTATAAAATAAAGGGTATCATGTGGAGATTAATTCTGTCCTGCCACTCTGAGGAGATGCAGCAATCGGAGGCATCATCGAGAATTCATAAAGACAGATTCTTTAAGCCTCAGGTGCTGGTAACAACTAGTGGCTTGGCTGCTTTGCTTTTCTGATCATTAGCTTGCAGCTTGAATGCCTATGTCTGTCTCTGGATTATTTATTTTTTTTCACACCTTGTATTTTAAGGACAAATTATCTTTTCCATTGAGAATTAGGATTTTTAAAAACTGGAGTTTCAAATATTATTTGTCTACCTTCTAAATATCATATAATTCTATATACTGCTGAAGTCTGTATGGGTAAGAAATTTGTGAAGTCTTCCTTTGTATCTCCTATAACTTTTGGGAAAGGTTCAAATTTTCTTTCCTACTTCTTCCACTGTGTTCCAAGCTTTCAAACCTGCTGCACATCATAAAGACAAGATTTGGTCATCATATAGAAATTGACTTTCTAAAGTAGCAAAATCTCTTCTCCAAGAGGCTGATATTGGGAGACATCCATACTTCTAGATTGAGAGCTTTCTTCAATAGAATTGGCTGCTTTTCTGAAGCAGGTAGCCCATTGTAATTAATGACCAGGTCTAGAATAGCTTTAACCAAGTGTATCCAGGCTGCATGAATAACTCTTTTACAAACTGACAGTGTCTATTATCTTCTTCATAAATGGTGAATGCATGCCTTATGAGACTATAGCTTCCTCGAATTTCTCTAAATATAAAATTGTCACAGGAATTCCATTAACTCTTAAAGACATTCTAGTATTTGGCAGTTCCTCTGAGGTTGCTGAATATATATTAATGTTGATTTTCCTAAGATTTTGACTGTTCCTCTTTAACATTATAATGAAATGTTGAACTTGGTTCTTCATTACATCCCTCTGTCTGGTTTAGAATATCTTTATGATGTGCTTTAATTTGTTTTACTAAGGCTTGTATATGGCAGTCATGTCAACTAACTTTTTTAGAGATAAAGAAAAGCTTATCAAAGTAACAACAAACATCATAAAAATTAAAATAGTATTCCATCCTGGGTGATAATCCTGTCATTTAAGTTTTCTTTTTTTTTTTCTCATGCATTGCACATTCAGACAGACAATGTATTTCCCAATTTTAATGTGGGAAAAAACTCGCTCTTTTAACTAATACCTTAAAAATTCCCAATTTTCATGAGACCAGAATAGGCAGCAACTCTAGTAGCCTCAGCTTGCACTTTCTCCCACACACCTTCCCCTGCCACGACCTGCACTCCTCCAGCCCCACTACTAAGGGGAGTCTTCTAAGGAGAGTGTGGGTCCTCACTTTTCTGCCTGCAGCTAATGTTCAGCTGTTACAGCACGTTTTGCTTACCTGCCTGTGCCAACATGCCTGCTGCCAGTCAGGGCCCACAGCCGCACCAGCCCCAAATAACACTCTGAGACATTGTGTTTGATACAATCCTGTTGGCCAGTTACCATTATTGTTTATGGGCTAGCCCTGTCTTAATTATTAACCTTAATTTTAAAAATCATCCTCCCAACCCTTCTTCCCTCCCTCCCTCTTACCTTCTTTTCCCTGTGACATGCTCCCTGCATGAAATTACATCCACCATTTCACTTGTAGGGCTATGCTATCCAGGTTAGTTCATATAAATCTGTCTTGTTATTTGAAGTAGGGACTAAGACTTCTACCTGTCTCTAGGTTAAGGTGCTATCCCTCCATGGGGGAGGTTTCTGCAAAGTCTGTTTTCACTTGAGAGTCTTGAGATACATTTGGAGATGGTATCCCACAAAAGTTTGAGGATCTTGTATAGTTCTCCACTTCTCATTACCCAGGACATTAGTGTTAAGAGAAGCCGTGGTTTTGATTGGCAGAATAACTGGGAGATTTGTTCCCATGGGTGCTCATGTCCAGGAGATCTTTGAGGGAAATATGGCTATAAGAAAGACAGACAGAATGTAATAGAAACTATCAGATTTCCAACATTTCTAGACAAGTGACAAAATCCCTGCATGGTTGATGCCATGAAGGGGCACAGAATCCTGCTCAATGTGCATTTTCTGAAAGGGATTATTCCTCTATTTCTATAGCACCTGTCTGTGTGAAGTTCAAGATGTGCTCCCCATTGACACTCCAGATGTTTGCAAGAAGCACTCTGCTAAGAAATGAAGCCTTGGTTATCTCTGCTGTGAATAATCTACCCATGGAATTCTTCCCACCCTTATTCAAAGATGCCTTTAAGGAGAAACAAACAAACATCTTGAGGGCTATGGTGGCAGCCTGGCCTTTCAGATGTCTTCCTATGGGATCCCTGATGGACTTTCCTGACCTGGAGATTTTGCAGGCTGTGTCTTGATTTGCTGATACAGCAGAAGGATCGACATAGGTAAGTGAGAAAGAGGGAGCATTGAGGGATAGAGAGATTTGAATACAGAGTTCAGAATGTGGTCCAAGTTGAAAACTCACAGTGGTACACAAAGGTGAATAGCAGGTGAATACTGCTAATAGATGTAGTCAACATACAATTAGTCTATGTAGGCCAGTTTAACCAGCCACTAAAAAGGAAAGAGTCTTAGTTTAAGGAATGACTTATAGGAATTTGATGTTTTGGGGTCAAGTCAGATTATGCATTATTAGACATGTCATTTGAATCGCCTACTTCTTGGTCCAAGAGGAATTGCAAGCTAGAGGTGCTTGATTTTCGGGATGCCCATCATAACTTCTGGAATGTGTGGGCTGGAACAGAGGATGGTGTCTGCTCTCCAGATGTCATTAGAGAAACCCAACCAGTGGTGTATCTTCCTGTACGACAGGGAAAACAGGTTCTGACTGTGATGATGAACCTTTCCCTCAATTCCAGGCAGCTCTGTAAACATCTAAAGTATTTCCAGTGGTGGGCTGAGCAGAGAAAAGATGTGTGCAATTGTTCTGTGAAAAGCTGGAGTTTGGGGCCCTTCCTGTATATAACCCCCTAGAGCTGCTGGAGGTATTTGAGCCAAGCTGTATACAGGAACTTGAAGTGAATGCTACCTGGGACCTGAGGACCCTTGCAAAGTTTGCCCCTGGCCTGGGCCAGATGAGAAACCTTCATAAACTACGTCTCAAAAAAATCTTCATGCCCTTGCATTGTTTTTGGAAGCAATAGATGAAAGAAGAGTGTTTTCGACAGATCATTTCCCAGTTCTCAACACTCAACAAGCTCAAGCATCTCTATGTGAATCGTGTCTTCTTTTTGAATGCAAGACTGGACCAAGTGCTCAGGTGAGGAAGGATTGAGAAGTTTTTCCACAGGCCAGAGAAGACCCTTTACATGTTACTTGAAACATAAGTGTTCACCTGGGGCTTGCCACCTACTGGTGAATACACGTGGATATGAACTTAGAATGACTGATCTAGTAGTCTTTCAGATACTGTTGCATCCATCATCTAGAAAAGGTCATTGAAACCTATGTAATGTTGGGATGGGGTTTTAAACCACGTGTTTCCCCATGTCTGCACAGTCCTCAGAACTGTATGCACAGTTTATATCACTCTTTTGATTCTCCAAGGGAGATGGTCTCTCTGAGCACAGGTAGGGCCCGAGAAATGGAAAATAACTAAGAGGGATTAGGGACATAGGGAAACCCTCTAATAAAACAGAGACTGTGCTAGGAAGGTGGGTCTCATGGGGACCAACATTACCACACACAGCTATGGATCTACATTCCCCCTAGGTGTTTCTTCTTGGTTTCCTCCTGACCACATTTGTCATCTGATGAGGTTTTGTGTTTGACAGTGCAGAGGAACCAGATTTCGGGATCTAAGTGGTCACATGACTTGTCCTTGCTATTAATTCTCCATCAGACAGCATCCTGTGGTTGGCCTCTATCAATTTCTCAGAATGACGTTAGGACATACTCCCCTCTGCTCACTTGAATTTTGTACCTTTTTCTATCACTGTTACACTTACTGACATAATCTGTTTTGTCTTTCTGTAGGAACTTGGAAAGTCCCTTAGAGACCCTGGCAATCACTCGATGCATACTATCAGAATCAGACATGAGATATCTGTCCCAGTGTCCAATCATCGATCGGCTCACACATCTGGACCTGAGTGGTGTCTACTTATTACATTTAAGTAATCCACTTCTAGGAAGACTGCTAGAGAGACTGACAGCTATGCTGCAGACATTAAAGTTGCATAGATGTATGCTCATGGATTTCCAAATGGGTGTCATTCTCCCTGCCCTGAGCCAGTGTTCCCAGCTGGTGGAGGTGAATTTTATGAAAAACTTCCTGACTTTGGCCAGCCTTAAGGAGCTGCTTCAGCCCACTGCCAACCTGACACATCTCACATTGGAGTTAGTCATTGATCTCATTATCAGGGGAAAACATATATGGTAGCCTTTCCAGTGTAAATAAAATTGCTAATTCGAGTCAGTCTTGTAGGGCTCTGCACATTTCTTTAGGTACACTTTCTTCTTCAATCCTATATTGGCCCCCTTTTTTATGTTCCATCTCTCTCTCTCTCTCTCTCTCTCTCTCTCTCTCTCTCTCTCTCTCTCCTCTGTCTGCCTCTCTCTCTCTCTGCCTCTCCCTCTCTCCCTCCCCCCTCTTACCATCCCTCACTCCATCCCTCCCTCCCTCCCCCCTCTCTCTCTCTCTCTCTCTCTCTCACTCTCTCTTTATTTTCTATCTTCTATCCCTCTCCTGACTCAATCTTCCTAGTCTGACGCGCTTTCCTCTCCTCTTCTTCTCTTTCTCCTTTCTCTATTTCCCTCTCCACACAGTGCCCTCCTCCACTCACCATGTGATCTGGAGAACTTGTCCCTCCCTTCTTCTGTGAGGGACTTATATGAATCTCTTAGAATCCACCTTGTATCCTAGTTCCTCTGGTGGTGTTTATTATAGGCGGTGAACATTTGCTTTATTTCTAAAATCCATATATGAGCAAGCACATGCCATGTTCCTCTTTTTTGTGACTGGGTTACCTTATTCAGCATGGTTTCTTCAAGTTCTATCCACTTGCCTGAGAATTCCAAGATTCCATTTTTTTATTCCACAGAGTAGTATCTTATTGTGTAGATGTGCAACTCTTTGTCCATTCTTCACTTGAGGGGTGTATAGGTTGCTTCCAGTTTCCTGCTATTACAAATAATGCTGCTATGAACATAGTTGAGTACATTTCTTTGTTGCATGGATGTGGATCATTTGGGTATATTTCTAAGAGAGGATTTGCCGGTTCCTGTTGTATATAGATACGTACTTTCCTGAGGATCCGCCACACTGATCTCCAAAATGAGTGTGCAATTTTGCACTCCCACAAGCAGTGTAGGAGTCTTCCCCTTTCTCCACATCCTTTCCAGCATAAGTTGTCATTTGTGTTTCTAATTTTAGCCATTCTGGCAGGAGTAAGATGGTATCTCCAATTTGTTTGATTAGCATTTTCCTGATAGCTAAAGATGTTAAGCACTTTTTAAGTGTCTTTCCCCTTTTCATTTCTTCTATTGAGAATTCTCTTTTCAATTCTGTACCCCTTTATTTAGGCATCTCTCTTAAATGATCTCACTACCGAGGAAAGCTTGTCCTTGAAGTAATGAGTTGACTAGGATAATTTTCAAGGTTGTACAGGAAATACTCTAGATCACAATAATGTCTTTGATCCTATCTAAGAAACACTCATCACCTACCATGATTAGCTTTACTCTTCTATTGATTGCATATAATAAATGTGCATTTGTTCTGGGCCGCTGGTGTGTCTCCTTCAGAATACACAGCTAACTCCTTCCCAGCATTCCTCTATGCATGTCTGTGTTTTTTTCTCTTTCATAACCCTGACCTAGACAGTCTCAAAGCTGTACAGGTCCTGAAATCCTAAGGAAAGGCCTCTTATCAATAGGACTGAGAGTGAACACAATGCTTCAGACAGGGTTAAAGGTTTTAGAAACAAAGTGGTATGGATTAAGCTCTATTCCCGGTTACCGTGTTTGATATGAAGAACAATGAGATGGGACACAGGTTCCTGTTGAAGTAGAAAAATAGTTGTGTATTTCTAAATTATACTTTGGATGGAGGTAATATATAACTTGTAAATGAACTCATGAAAATATGTATAAGTGAGTGTTTCTCCAACACAGTGGTGAAAAAGGATAGTCAGACCCTGGGTGCCAGGAGCAATACACTCTGTTGTCACTCTTGGTCACTGCCCTCTTCCCTTCAGTCTTAGGTTCAAGGTCAACAGAATGCTGTGTCTAATGTGACTAAACATGCTGTAATATTACTAACATTCATTTACTTTCTTCCTGGTCTTTTCATCATTCTTCTTCATGGTGTGGCTGTTCATGGAATATATGCAAAGAATTTTCAATGCGATGACAGCACAGCAGATCCATTCTCCCACAAAGAAGCTTTGAGTGGTTGGCCTGGAATTGCAACCAGTATGTTTAGCCTAAGTAGTTTCATTGGATCATAATGTTGGGTGATCAAAAATGAAAATATAGAACAAAGGTATAAGTACACTGCCCTTTTCCTTTCATAATTTTATTTTGTTTCTTTGATTTGATTTCTGTATTTTCTTTTTTGATGTCATTTTAAATTTCAACCACTGTCTCCTTCCCCACCTCCTTTTGTCTCCTCCCATATCCTGGCCCAAAAGGTCATTTGTTCATGATCCTGTGTGAGGAAGTGAGAATGAGTGGACAGAGAGTTGAGAGACTGAGAAAAGACAGTTTTCTGTTCAAGTCTCATTCACTGAATATAACCTCAGGGTTTAAGTAGTGCAGAAATGTGGGAGTAGGGCAAAGCAAGGACATGAGGGAGGCAGATTGTCCTTCCAAGCAGAAAGCAGGTGTTTTGTTATAAGTTGCTATATGATATGCTGGCAGCTGGGACTCTTTCAGGGTAAGGCTTTGACACATGCTTAACAGGAGAACAGTCATAGGAGAATAGAAAATTATCAGTATGTTAGTATGTAAGAGAATATCAGGAAAGATGGCTGTTAACATGCTTACTTTGCTCTGGGGCTCACTACAGGTCCTCCTTTTAAATATAATATATAGAACAAAATGAGGTCGCATATTCTTTAGAGCCCTATGTCTGTTTTAGATCAGAATAATTCTTGGATCAGAAGTGTGGCATAGCCTTAGCCATGATTGGGGAAGACAGTTTGTGATGATTTTTCCTGTCTTAGGGGGCTATTGGGGTAGGATACTCTGTCCTTCCTCTGTTAACTAAGGAAAACTATAACCAAAACTATCTTTAACCCCTTCAAAGACCACAGAAGTATAATATTTAAACTCTAGAAATGACAGAATCAACTCATTGCCTGGTTAGTCACCCGAAGTTCTTCTGTAATGTTCCATCTTCAGCCCATAGGCCATAGTGTGTGTCCAGACTCCTCAACAAGGCAGGAAATTTTCTCTGTGTCCTGTAGACTGTCTGGCTGTCTGGCAGCCTCTTCCATGAAGCAGGAATCCTGTAGCAATGTCCATCTTGAATTAGCAGTCACTTTTTTGTGGGTCCTGCATGTCCAGTTTCTACAACATAAAGTCAAACAGTCCAGAAGAGCAGTACCTTGCCCAAATGGCTAGTCTTGCCATATTAGAAGCAAACTCCATAATGTGTTTCTTCGATGTCCATCTTCCTTTCTTCTGTAGGTGGTGTTACCAGGAGCAGTTGTGCCTCATGGTCAAGAAAAACCCTAAACCATTTTAAATGCCATATTCTGTAGGTCTTTGAAAGGTTTGAAGAATGCCTATCCATCTCAATTACATCTCTATATATCTAGAAAGCCTAACTAACTCCAAGATTGACTATCATAGGTAACTCTCTAATCTGTACTAAATTATACATTACATTTCTAAGTGAGCTATATAAACACAATACCTAAACAAGAGGAGAAATATACATATTACAAAATTGACCTTAAATTGTATCAATAAAAGAAAATCCATTCCAAAGCAAAGTATTCATATCTATACCTTAATTCCCTTTTTACCTTTACAAAGATTGCTTGTGTTATTAACCATTTATAAACAAGCCCATATAAATGAAAACAAACATTTATAAACAATATTTGGGAATTTGGACGTCGTTCTTTCCATACTACTTCCTGCTGGTAGAGGGTGCTGTCATGGGGATCCAAAGAAGATGTAGAAATCTTGGCTGTAGTGGGCTGAAATGTTGCAATGTCCCATTGACATTGCTTCAGGAGGTCTTGCTTGATCAAACCACATAAGTCTGGAAGAAATCCATAGGTTTTCATTTTCTGTGGAAACAAAAATAGAAATCCTTTTCCCCAGTAACTTGTCCTTAAGCATAAATTTTGGAGTCAAAGCGTTTTTAAAATATATAATTTGAATTAATCCAGCAGCATTTCTTTTATCAGTAGTTATTTTCTCAGCAATCAAATAATTTAAGGACAACAGAATCGTGTATAGTATCCAAAATTTTTTCTGTGATTTCCATTTTTACGTGGCTTTTTTATTACTCTATTTATTCTACTTCTATTTTTACATATTTTGAGACAGGGTTTCTCTGTGTAACTTTTATCTGTCCTGGAATTCATTGCATACCAGGTTCATTTTGAAATCACAGAGATCTGCTTGCCTCTGTCTGCCCAGTGCTGGGATTAATGGCGTGTGCCACCATACCCATTCATTTTTCTTTTTTCTTTTTTAAACCATTGTATCCTGTTTCTTTTTCTCTCCCAAGCCAGCGTATTTTTTAAAACACAGTGTAAACCTTCATTGCAGCTCTTGTACACACCAATGAATTGTTAGCAGAGCTCTTTAAAAGCAAGGCAGCTTTTTTGCTACTTATTTTAATTTTGGAAACCTCCCTTAAAGGAGCTGTGCAAAACTCTGTCTACAACAAAACAAATCCACCCGAGAAAATGCTGCTACTAAGAAGTCTTGCTAGTCTCTGTTCCCTTGTTTCTAAAAACTATTTTTTAAGATTTTGTTAAGTTTTAAGTGAAAGTTCTCAATCCCAGTTCTGACACCATTATGTTGCGGCAGGTTTCTCCCCTGCAGGCCTCCCGGTCCTGCCGCAACGTGGGCCCACAGCCAAGCTAGCCCCAAATAATACCAGAGTCTCTGTATTTGATATAATCCTGTTGGCCAGTTACCATTATTTTTTTGGGCTAGCTCTGTCTTAATTATTAACCCATTTCTACTTATCTAAGTATTTCCACGTGGTCGTCTTATTGGGGAGCCGCAGCAAGCGTCCTGCTTCTTCCAGGGCTACATCTCGACCCCTACTACTTCCTCTCTCCTCCTCCTGGTCTCCTAGCCCTGCCTATCTTGTTATCTCATTGGCCACAGTGCTTTATTAACCAGTATGAGAAACATATATACAGAATAACATCTCCTATCACTGTTTAATTAATAAAGCCTCGTTGGCCAATAGGAAACTAGATAGGCAGGGCTAGGAGACAAGGAGGAAAGAGGAAGTGGGAAGGAGGAGTCAAGATGTAGAGCATGGAGAGGTAGAACAGCAGCCAGCTGCTCTGGTAAGATGAACCATTTGGAAATGCATAGAATAGTAGAAATTGGTTAATAATTAAGACAGAGCTAGCTGGTAAAGAATGAGTAACAGGCCAACAGAATTGCATCAAATACAGAATCTCAGCATATTATTTGGAGCTGGGCATGGTGGTGAGACCAGGCTGGCAGAAAACAACTAACTACACTTTCCCTGTAAGGCTTTGACATATTCTTAAGAGGAGAACAGTCATAAGAGAATAGAAAATAAAAAGTTTGTTAGTATGTAAGAGAGTAGAAGGAAAGATGGATGTTAAGATGCTTACTTTGCTTTGGGGCTCCCTACATATATGATATATATATATATATATATATATATATATATATATGAGATACGATATATATATTATAGATACAATATATATATTATAGACGGCCATGATGTGGATATATCTTGAGTGACCTGTGTCTGTTTTAGGTCAGAAGAATTCTTGGACAGAAGTGTGCCATAGCCTTACTCATGATTATAGATAATATTATGTGATCACCATTCATTTCTTAGGGGCTATTGGGGTAGGACACTCTGGCCTTTCTCTGTTGCCCATAATTGGCTAACCATTCCCACTCATTCATTTTGTGCATAGAATTTCCAATGGGATGAGATGAGCCTGGCAGACCCACTGTCCTCTAAAGAAGGTTTGATCAATTTAACAGGAATGCTGTAGGCGGCTGCTTGCAGGACGCCATTACAAGATGGCGAACTTCCTCTTTCTTGTTTACCTTATTTGGGCATACGCCAGCTTGGTGGCTGCACTCCAGCGCGCCTGCTCGTTCCCTAGCCAATCCCGTGGCTCCAACACTGAGGCGAGGTCTTTTGAGCCAATGAGACCGTGACCCGTTGCTTAGTAGGATATATAAGCAGCTGTCCCTTCCTGCCCGGGGCCCCTCACCTTCAGCTCTCCCTTCAACCAAGAGGCTCCAATAAAGTGTGATCTGAGAAGAATCCTCGTGTGGTTGCCGTCTTTCCCGCGGGTCGGGCTTGGAGCACCACAACTAGTGCCGAAACCCGGTACCAGGTGAAGGGCCGAAGAGGATTCAGAACTCAACACAAGGAGCCATGGTACAGGTAAGTTCCCTTCCTCCTTGTAATGTTTGCTTACGCTTTCTTGTTTGTTCTGCCAGTCATAGCAGTATGCCTAAAGGATGAGAAGGCTGAAGCCTTGATAGATCAAGGCCGTAAAGTTTTATATGAGCATCAAGATAGTGTGTCAGAGGCCGACACTTATAAGGAGGAAGGGAGGGAACGGAATATAGAAAAGGAAAAGGAAAAGACGTCTGATAAAACTACATCTGTAACTTGGCCAAAAGAAAAACTCAGGGACTCTAACAAGTCATCTACTAAAAGATTGGTGCCTTTGAAGAATAGAAAGCCTCAAAAGAGAGGAGGTGCCATACCCAAAAGAGGGGGACTCCCACAGTTAAGGAAATACATAGAAAGGAATTATAAAAAAAAGGAAAAAAAAGGATAAAGAAGATAAAGGGGACTCCCTTTATCCGGCCCTCGAGGAATTTTTAGATTATGATTATCAGGTGAAGAATCCTTGAATGATGGATCCTCAGGTGAGGAGCTATCAGAACTAAGTTAATTAGAACAAGCTGCAGCTGAATATCAAGGAGAAAGGTACGGATGGTGACGGCCTCCTGCCTATAATGTTTCCATGGGAAAAGCCGATGTCCCCATTGCACCCCGGGAATCTTGGCCTCCCTCTGCGCCTCCTTCCTATGCTCAAACGGGAGGAAGCTGCCATTTTATAAAAAGGGATACAAGGAGGCACCTGTCCTCCGCATTCCCTGGTTTTTGTTTTGAGAACTCTCAATGATTTTCAACAGCTGTTGGGAGATATTAGCTAATGACCTTCTGCTGGCATTGCCATGGCCCAATCTGTTCAAACGGCAACACCCTTTGGCAGTTAGCTCAATTAGGTTGTGAATGGAAATACCCCGCGTTATGTATTACTAGTGTGCCCTTTCGTAATGCTTCCCATGCTGCTGAATTATCTCAAGATTTATCCCAGTATTTAGCAGGAAGCTGGTCAGAAGTATTTGACAACTAAGACAGGAAATCATGATGATCAACGCCACCCATGTGGACCTGTTTTGCGTCCTGGCTTTCCTCGGCCCTCTCCTACTTCAAGGAATGGGTGGGAATAGGAATGTTTGGTATTTTTTGCCTGGCCGGGTGTTGATTTTGTCTCTGGCTCATTTGTAGACTCAAAGCCCAGCATACCAGGGATCAAAAATTAGTTGCGCAGGCCCTTATGGCCATGGATGCTGGAGTGTCTCCACAGGCTTGGCTCACTGCCCTTAAAGAATAGATCCTCTAGTCCACAGCCATTTCACCCCTAGAGCCTTAATAAGGCTCATTGCACCAGGGATGGTGTGGACAGAGATTGTCAGTCTCTAAGAGCAATTAGGACCCCTCCACATGGCCTTTGCACCCCCTGGGGAAATTACATTGCCCCATTGAACTAGGGAAGGCATGTGCGAGATCTCGATAGTACAGCCTTTGCACCTCCCAGGAACAAAATAAAGGTTCCATTGCACGGGAGAAAGTGTGTTATCAAAAGCAGGCACCCTTCTATCGGTCCACACATCATGAGGTGGGGGCCTGAACGGGAGTAAGACCACCAATATTGCTCTGGTCATATTATAATAAAAAGGGGGAAATGTAGGCGGCTGCCTGCAGGACGCCATTACAAGTTGGCAAACTTCCTCTTTCTTGTTTACCTTATTTGGGCATATGCCAGCTTGGTGGCTGCACTCCAGCGCGCCTGCTCGTTCCCTAGCCAATCCCGTGGCTCCAACACTGAGGCGAGGTCTTTTGAGCCAATGAGACCGTGACCCGTTGCCTAGTAGGATATATAAGCAGCTGTCCCTTCCTGCCCAGGGCCCCTCACCTTCAGCTCTCCCTTCAACCAAGAGGCTCCAATAAAGTGTGATCTGAGAAGAATCCTCATGTGGTTGCCGTCTTTCCCTCGGGTCGGGTTTGGTGCGCCAAATCACCTTGTGGACTTACTGTCCTTCAACTCCTTTCTTCCTGTCATTCTCCTGATTCCATGAGTCTGCTGTGGCTATTCATTCATTTTGTGCATAGAATTTCCAATGGGATGAGATGAGCCTGGCAGACCCACTGTCCTCTAAAGAAGGTTTGATCAATTTAACAGGAATGCAATCTAGTATGTTCAGGTTAAGATGTTCAATTGGAACATGATGTTGCCTCATCTAAAAGGAAAACAGTTCAAAGGAATTGGGGTGTGGGTACATTGTCCTCTTCTTTTTGCTCTTATTTTCTCAATAGTGTCATACAGTCCAGATTGTTTTTGAACTTCTTACTCTTCAGGCAACTCTTCCTAGTTCCCAGATACCTAACACTCACCATCAGGTCCTGCTTGCAAAACATGTACAGTGGGGCCGTTTTCCACAAGGCTCCTACCCTTTGAGGTTAGCAGACAACCTACAATTAAAAACCGCCACTACGTAGACATGTATCATTTTCTTGGCCTCTGGGATTTGCCCAACTTAAGAAGTGTATTTATACCCCAAATTGTAATTTCTGTATCCATTTTTGTTTTCCTCTCTAAAATCTATCATTATTCCCTTTATCTGTACAATTAAAGGAAACATAGGAATTTGATTTCACACTATTTTATATGCTTTATTTTTTATGTTTAAATTAGAATCAATCTTATTTTACATATCAATCACAGTTCCCTCTCTCTCATATCCCATCCACTCACCAGGGTGGTTGAGGCCATCCAGAAGGTATTATAAGTCATTTGGGTCAAGGCCTAGGCTCTCCCTCATTTCTCTAGGTTAAGGAAGTATCCCTCCATGGGGAATGGGTTACAGAAGTCCTTTCATGCACTAGGGATACATCCTGTTCCTTTGCCAGAGTCCCCATAGACTACCAAATTCTACTACAAGACACCCTCGTTCATGGAGCCTTGTTTGGTCCAGTGTGACTTTCTCAGCTGTCACACTGAGGTCCATTTGTTCCCATTTACTCAGGTCATTTGTTTCTGTGGGGTTTCCCAGCATGGTCTTGACCCCTTTGTTTATCATGCCTCCCTCCCTGAAACTTGCTTCCATGATTTGGCTCAGTGCTTAGCTCTGGATGTCTCCTTCTGCTTCCCTCAGCTACAGGACGAAGGTTCTAGGATGGCTTTTAAGGAAGTCATCCTTCTCATTATAGGGGAAGGGCATTTAAGGTTGCCTCTCCACTATTGCTCAGATTCTTAGTTGGGGTCATCCCTGTAGATCTCTGTACAATTCCCCAGTGCCAGATTTCTGTTTAAAGCTATAATTTCTCCCTCTATTGTTATGACTCTTTTCTTGCTCTCCTCTATTCATCTCCCTATTCAATCTTCCTGATCCCTCATGTCATCCTCCCACCTCCTCTTCTCCCCCATCTTTCTTTTACCTCCTTATCACTAGGCCCCCTCCCATGTATCCAATTACTCAGGGTCTCTTGTCCCTTTCCTCTTCACCAGAGGACCATGTAGGTCTCTCCTACGGTCGTCCTCTTTATGTCCAACTTCTCTGGAGTTGTGGATTGTATTCTGCTGAAGTTACTTCTGTATATAATATCTATATTAGATATTAGGATTAGAACATGGTTGACTTTCTGGATTTTATACTGTTTTATGCTTCATCAACTTTGTTTTATTTTTTTATTTAACATATGGATCCCAGTTCCCTCTCTTTCCCTCTCTTCCTCTTTCTATTTCTCTCTCTACCACCCGCACATGCACCCCAACCACCCACCTCTCCCATCCCCCTATCAACATGTACGGTGATGCTCTCTAGGAGGGCTCATCTAAATTTGTCAAGTCATTTGGAGTAGGCATTAGGACTTCTCTCCTGTCTCTTGGTTAAAGGAGTATCCCTCCATGGGGGAAGGGCCTACAATGTCTTTTTCTGCACCAGGAATACATCCTGGGTTCTCTATATGATGACCCTTAGATTGCTCAGACCTACTAGCTAAGACACATGTTCAAAGGGTCTGAATCAGTCCCATGCAAGATTTCCAGCTATCAGTCTGGTGTCCAAATAGCATCTGGATTCCAGTTCAGCTCAGTGTATACTTGTGGGTGTTTACTATTTTTTCTATCAGGTACTAGATGAGGGCGCTATGATAGAGCATAAGTTAGGCATTTGTCTCATTACCAGTGAATGGCATTTATGGTAGCCTTTCCACTGTTGCTCAAATTGTTAGTTGGGATTAGTCTTGAGTGTATATGGACATTTCTTTAGGTTCAGTTTTCTCTTCACTGTCATAATTGCTCCTCTTTTATGGTCTCTCCCTCTCTCTGTTTCTCTCTCTTTTCTCTCCTCTATTCTTCCCCTGACTCAAATTACTAATGCCACTGCACCTCTTCTCTTTCTCTTAGCTCCCAAAACACTCACGACTCCCACCACCTTGTGCTCTTGTGAAATTGTCCCTTCCCCTTTCTGTGAGGGACCTTATATGAAACACTTAGACTCCTTCTTGTGTACCAGTTCATCTGGCGGTATGAATTATAGGCTTGTGATTTTTTTGTTCTATGTCTAAAATCCACATATGAGCGAGCACATACCATGTTCTTCTTTTTGTGACTGAGTTACTTCATTCAGGAAGGTTCCTTCAAGTTCCATCCACTTGCCTGTGAATTTCAAGATTCCATTGTTTTTGTCCACAGAGTAGTATTCCATTAGGTAGATCTGACACATCTTCTTTATCCTTTCTTCAGTTAAGGGGCATTTAGTTTGCTCCCAGATTTTTGCTGTTACAATTAATGCTGCTATAAACATATTGAGTATATGTCTTTGGTGAATCAATGTGGACCATTTGGGTATATGCCTAAGAGTGGGATTGCCAGGTACTATGGTAGACTGATTCCAATTTTCCTGAGGAACCAACATACTGATCTAAAAAATGACTGTGCATGTTTGCACTCCAATGATCAGTGGAAGAAAGTTACCCTTTCTTGATATACTCTCTATCATAAGTTGTCATTGGTGTTCCTAACTTTATCCACTCTGGCAGGAGTAAGATAATATCTCAAAACTGTATTCATTTGATTTTCCCTGATAGCTAAGGATTTTGAGAACTTTCTTAAGTATTTTTCAGCATTTTTGATTTCATCAATTTAGAATTCTCTTTTCATTTTGTACCCCATTTTTAAAATAGGGTTATTTGGTATTTTGTTGAATAGTTTCTAGAGTTTTATGTATATTTTTCAGATCAACACTCTGTCAAATATAGGATTGGTAAAAAATTTTTCCCAGTCTGTAGCCTGCCATTTGTTCTTGTCAACTGTGTCCTTTCCTTTGTAAAACCTTCTAAGTATAAGGAAGTTCAATTCATAAGTTTATAAGTTTGCTTCTAATATGGCAAGACTAGCCATTTGGGAAAGGTACTGCTCTTCTGGACTGTTTGACTTTATGTTGTAGAAACTGGTCATGCAGGTGACTGCTGATGCAAGATGGACATTGCTACAGCATTCCTGCTTCATGGAAGAGGCTGCCTATCAGACATTCTGCAGGACACAGAGAAAAGTGACTGACAAACTGACAATATAGGTGGAAAGTTTAAAGTTTCCTGCTTTGTTGAGGAGTCTGGAGACAAACTATGGCTGAAGAGGAAACATTACAGAAGAACTTCAGGTGACTAACCAGGCAATGAGTTGATTCTGTCATTTCTAGAGTTTATATATTATACTTCTGTGGTTTTGAAGGAGTTAAAGATAGTTTTGGTTATAGTTTTCCTTAGTTAACATTAAAGATAAGTTACATATAGGACATTAGACTCACAAAGATAGGATAGCTGATATTTCCTTTAAGTCTTACAAAATGTTAATGGATTAAATATTGTTAACTGTGATTCTTATTTGATAACTGTGGGATGATATATTTTGCTATGTCAAGGTTAAAGCCCTTCTTTTATTTTAGACAGACAAGAGGATATGATGGGAGATGTTATTCTATAATATGTTTCTCATACTCCTGAATGATTCAAAGACATATTCTGTTTGTTATTTAGGCTATAAAATAGGATTACATAAAGTAGACCCCAAAAGGTGCAAATTAGGAGAGATAGATCACAGACGCACAATGATTTTAATGATTTTAATGATTACTAGGAGACATTTGCCATGTACAGATCATTTCTGGAATAAAACCTGTTCAACTGTTTAATTTCCACAAAATCTCAGATGGAGACAAGGACGTGTATAGAGTCATGGAACTAACCGCTAAATCAGAGAGAGAACTGGTGTGGGTGGAAGGTAAAGTACAAATTGCATATGTGCATGATGTGGAACAACATGCCATAACAAAACAGTATGAGAAGCATATTTACAGAATAACATCTCCCATCATCTCCTCTATTCTAAAATAAAAAGAAGGGTTTTAACCTTAACATAGCAAAATATATCACACAACAGTTATCAAATAAGAATTGCAGTTAACAATATTTAGTCAGTTAACATTTTCTAAGACTTAAAGAAAATAACATCTATCCTGTCTTTGCAAGTCTAGAGTCCTATATGTAACTTATCTTTAATCCTAACTAAGGAAAACTGTAACCATAACTATCTGTCATCAACTCCTTCAAAGACCACAGAAGGATAATATATAAACTCTAGAAATGAGTGAGACAACTCACTGCCTGGTCAGTCAACCAAAGTTCTTCTATAATGTTCCATCTTCAGCCCATAGGCCATAGTGTGTCTGGCAGACTCCTTAGCAAAGCAGAAAACTTTAAACTGTCTGCCTGTATTGGCAGTTTGTCAGTCATTTTTCTCTATGACCTGTAAACTGTCTGTCAGCCTCTTTCATGAAGCAGGAATCCTGTAGTAATGTCCATCTTGTTTCAGCAATTATTTTCCTGTGGGTCCTGCATGTCCAGTTTATACAGCATAAAGTCAAACAGTCCAGACAAGAGGAGTATCTTGCCCAAATGGCTAGTCTTGCCATATTGAAAGCAAACTTTGTAATGAGTTTCTTCAAGGTTCATCTTCCTTTCTGATGATTGTGGTGTTGCCAGGAGCAGTTATGTCACACTGTCAAGAAAATCCCTAAACCATTTTAAATGCCATATTCTGTAGATCTTTGAAAGGTTTGAAGAATGCCAACTCATCTCACATACATCTCTGCATATCTAGAAATCCTAACATAACTATAAATTCTGACTATCATAGGTGACTACAAACTGTACTAAATTATACATTACATTTTTCAATGTGCTATATAAACACAATACCTAAACAAGAGGAGAAATTTACATATCACAAGAGTGACCTTAAATTGTATCAATAAATGAAAATCCATTACAAAACAAAGTATTCATATCTATAACATAATTTTCTTTTTACCTTTAAAAAAATTGGTTCTGGTCATTAACCATTTATAATCAAACCCAATTAGATGAAAACAAATATTTACAAACAATCTTTGGAAATTTGGGTGTTGTCCTTTCCAAACTGGTAGGGGATGCTGTCATGGGAATGTTAAGAAGACACAGATATCTTGGCTGTAGTCTGTACGACTACCTTGTCTCAGCTGTTTTGAATGGTGGATCACCTGTGACACAGTTTCAGGGCATCTTGCTTGATCAAACCACATTAGTCTTTAAGGAATCCACAGCTTTTCAGTTTCTGTGGAAACAAAATTAGAAATCCTTTTCTCCAGTAACTTGTCCTTAGGCTTAAATTTTGGAGTCAAAGCACTTTTAAAATGTATAAATTGAATTAATCTAGCAGCATTTTTTTATCAGTAGTTATTTCCTCATCCGTCAAACAATTTAAAGATAACAGAACAGCATAAAATATCCAAAGTTTGTCTGCACTTTCCATCTTTATGTGGCTTTTTTATTACTCTATTTCTTCTACTTCTATTTTTACATATTTTTATACAGGGTTTCTCTGTGTAACTTTTATCTGTCCTGGAATTCACTGCACACCAGGTTCACTTTGAAATCACAGAGATCTGCTTGCCTCTGTTTTCTGAGTGCTGGAATTAAAGGTGTGTGCCACCATACCCAGTTACTCTTTTTTATTTTTTAAATCATTATATCCTGTTTCTTTTTCTCTCCCAAGCCAACATATATTTTACAATACACTATAAACCTTTAACAGTTTTTCTTAACCTGAATCTGTCTTTGCTGTAAATCTTTATCTTTTTCTGGCCATGAGTCATTTATCTGTTGCACAACAACATTGCTGAAATGAAAGCCACAGTTTTAGCTACGTCAAACCAAGATGGTGGCTGCTATTTTACCTCCAGCAGTGAGAGCTGTGGTAACCGTCTTGGTCTATGCTGCATCCAGCAGCATACTGCCAGCTTGGAGATAT
The DNA here is from genome assembly GCA_030556225.1 of Cricetiscus sungorus. Classification (NCBI taxonomy): domain Eukaryota; kingdom Metazoa; phylum Chordata; class Mammalia; order Rodentia; family Cricetidae; genus Cricetiscus; species Cricetiscus sungorus. Next base: position 98,585 of record JANBXA010000236.1, on the reverse strand, counting down.
GGTCACTGCCATTGACAGCTCTCGTACACACCAATGAATTGTTAGCAGAGCTCTTTAAAAGCAATGCAGTTTTTTGCTGCTTATGCTGACTCAGGAAACCTCCCTTACAGGAGCTGTGCAAATCTTTGTCTCTCACAAAACAGAGTCCAAACCGGAAAAATGCTGCTACCAAGAAGTCTTGCTTGTCTTTATTCCTTTGTTTCTAAAACATTTCTTAACTTTTCTTAGTTTTAAGTGAAAGTTCTTATTAGCCACTTTGGGCGCCAAATGTAGTTACTTGTTTTCAGCCAGGCAGCCTGGTCCTTCCGCCACACCCAGCCCCCAATAACATGCTGAGACTCTGTATTTGAAACAATTCTGTTGGCCAGTTACTATCATTGCTCCTTCTGAAGTTCATCCTCACTTCGGCTAATGGCCTCTTGGGCAAGGAACTGCCCCAACATTGACCACTGATTTGGACATGTGGTCCTATGTGCTTTCAAGAGACAAACATAGAAGACTGCTGAACCTTGCCAAGTCAGGATAAGACAACCTTTCTACCTCCCTGCTTTTCTTGTGGTCTGCCAAATACTCTTGGCCTTAGCCAAAACTGGCTGTACCAACATTGTTGTGAGACCTTGGGTGACTGTCCAGGTAACTTGCTGTTTCTGTCCTCATTGCATCTTTTGGAAGTTGCCAATCCCCACTTCCTGTCTACTCTAGTATCATTATTTTCCTTCTCAGGTATTGATGAGGTTGTAGCTTAAACTATCACAACTATTATTCTCTCTTAGTAGTTAGATATATTAGGTACTAGACTTAAGCTTTCCGGCTTAGGACAACTCTATTGTAAACTCCCTTATGCCTTCACCCTAGGACTAGATATGTAGATGGTTTTGTTCTCGGTTTTCCTTTTCTTAGAACACACTTGTTATTCACTGTTTAGTGTATAGTTTTGTATCAAGCTTAAATCTTTTCTTTAGACTCAAAGGGGAATTGTAGTGGGATATTTACTTTGGCTACTTCTGTGGCACTGACCACCCCTATTGGGGGTGGAGCCAGGATCAGAAGTGACTGATGGAACTAGGTCTGAGGAAGAGCCAGGGAATGCTCTCTTTCTGGCAATACGAGGAGAGTAGAACATCTGGTTCAAATTGCTCGTGTTTATCTGTCTATGTTGTGTGTTACTTCTCCCTGAGTAAACATCTATTTGGTGTATTTTTTAATCCAGATCCTTAATAAACCACAATAGGAAAGAGTTCCAGCTGCAGGCATATCATATAGCAACTTACTTTATAACAGGACAACTGCAATTCTGCTTGGAAGGACTGTCTGCCTCCCTTACATCCTCCCTTTGCCCTACTCCTTCATATCTATATTTGAAGCTTAGGTCTGATTCTTGTATGCAACAGAAGGATGAATTCTGTCTTCGTATCCATTCTGTTAGCCTGTGTCTTCTTATAGGTGAGTTAAGACCATTAATGTTGAGGGAGAGTAAGGACCATTGGTTGTTAATGCTTGTTTGTTTTAGATTTGTTTTTGGCAGTGTTATTGTGAATATACTTGTCCTTCTTTACCCTTGGTTTCTGGTGAAGTAGGATTATCTGTTTCCTTTGTTTTTGTGAGTGTAGTTAACTTCCTTGGTGTAGAGAGCTTCGAAGTACCACACACTTCTAAGTATTTCCACGTGGTTATCTTATCCGGGAGCCGCAGCCAGCATCTTCTTTCTTTCAGTCTACATCTCGACTCCTCCCTCCTACTTCCTCTTTCCTCCTTGTCTCCTAGCCCCGCCTATCTTGCTATCTCATTGGCCACAGTGCTTTATTAACCAGTATGAGAAACATATATACAGAATAACATCTCCCATCACAGATCAGCTCCAGGAATTTCACCAAAGGTGGCTGGATTGTTGGCTCAGTGCTCAGCCAGAGAGGTGGGACTGTGGGCAGGGTAGTGCAGAGGGTAGAGTGAGGACAGGTTTTAGTTGGGGTGGGTGGGTGTATATAGGCGCTCCAAGAGCACTCTCGGTGGGGACAGGACACAGGGGCATCGAGAGCCAGGACCCACCCAGGGATTTCCCAGGGAAGACTGTAGGGAAGAATCCGCCCAGGTGGAATTAGACTTAGACTCGTGTCTAGCCAAGGCCTGGTGATGGGGGGCCTCTTTTATTGTTTTTGAGACAAGGTTTTTCTGTGTTCCTTTGCAGCCTATCCTGGAGTTGAATAAAATGAGATTACCTTCTTCTGCCTTCCCAGTACTGGGATTAAATGTGTGTTATCTCTACCACCCAGGGACAGGAGGACATCTTACAAGCTTGTTTGCTGTGCTGTGTACAGGCTGATATTTTGGCCTCACTTGTAATCTATAACATAGTCACCTGAGATGAGTTCTGGGAGCCTACCAATTCTGATGACCCATCTCCATTACTCAGGAGAATGAAAAAGAAGGCACAAGTCAACACCTACCTGGAATTTAGAGTGACCTTAAGACCAGTATCAGGGATTTAGGAGACCTTGTGTACCATGAGAAAACATGAAATGGTCCATGAGCTATTCATAGTGTCACTGGCCTGAGAGGTACATAGGGGCTTTCACATCTTCCCATACAGGAAAGAGAATGAACTGAGACTGGGTTGAATGCAAAGCTATTAATCCTGAGTGTTGTGAATAAAAGGTAAGAACCACCACACTGGAATATATTTGAGGATATTCAGACTTGCCTAAAATAGGCAAGACTGTCCTTGAATTATAGATCTTTCTGGCTCTGTATAGATTCCTATGCCCATTTTAGATTTATAGTTACAATGTGTTTGAAATTCAGTCCCTTTGGATTACCTTTAATAAGGCTTCACTGATTAAGAGTTTTGTAGTTTTTTGAATTATAATTTCCCTGAACTGTAGCTTAAAAGATATTCTGGGATGTACTACTAGCTTTGTGAACAAACGACACATGTCCCTACTGATCTGAGAACTGATCTTTTCGTGTTGGAACCTAATTCTGTGGATCTGATGGGCTGGTGGGAGAGCCCCGTGATACAAATACAAAAACCAGGAGATGCAACAACCAAGGGGTGTTTATTGAAAGAGTACACTCAGATGACAGCAACTTCAGGGAAAGCTGGACACACCTCAGAGTGTCCAAACCCTCTTTAAAGAGTGAAAAGCAGCATACATGCATGGGACACAAGGTGATTGATTACAAAGTATTATTACAAAGTACAAAGTATAATTACATGATTGAGAGATCACTAGCCATATCCCCATAGTAACTTTCTTGTTCTCATAATTTCTGTTCTTTCATCCCATGTCAATGTCCATTTTTTATGATTTTCTATATTCCACTTGCAAGAATTATTCTCCTGCCCCTTTCCTACATTCTTGCCCTACATATTAAAGTCTGTTATTTCTTTCAGTGTCATGTGGTTGTTTCAGGCTTGACTATTTGACTTGACATTGTGAGTGAGTAACATTAAAAAAAGAAATATCCAGGACCACATACAAGACACACCTGGGATCTACAATTAATGCTCTACAATTAATGTAGAACAGAAGGTAACACATACAGGGTAGACATCCAGCCCGAAGAGATGTTGTATGTATATAAAACTGAACAAAAACAGATACATGACTTCGGAATGTGGCTCAAACTCAGAGCATTTGTATCCTGAGCTCAAACACCACAGCCAAACCACTGATGTCAAGATATAACCTATCATATTTGATCCCCTAACCTGAAAAAATCTGAACCACACTAATAGACCACAATATCCTGGATTCCTCTTACTCTTTCCACAAAGTGCTGACACTACAGGCTCCTACCTACATACCAGGTTTAACAAGTTAAACAAATGACCCAGAGACTGATATTAAGTTCAAACTTTAAGTTGAATTTCATAAAAGCAAAGCAGCTGGCCAGTAACTCTAACCTCAAGCTCAGGCTGAAAGAACTGATCCACACATGACCTCTTCACCAAACCTTAAACTGCTGCCTCTCTCAGTTTGCCTTGAGGATGAATGTTTATCTTCAGTAAGGCAGAAGAATTAATTCCTGGTCCTGAAAATCCTGTTTCTATTTTTTATACCTTCTACTGCTGGCAATAAAAACATATCCTCTGTTACTCTTTTAGACTGATTCAGTCTCTTGTATCCCTGCATGGCCCCTAACTCAGAGATCCCTCTATCTTAGTCCTGAGTCCCAGGGTTAAAGGTATGCACCACCACAATATAGCTTCTACTACAGGAATTAAAGGTGTGTACCACTACTGACTGATGTGTATAGTGTGAAGCTGACTTTGGTTTCCTGAATACTCAGTCAAGCTTTCATAGATCATAAATAAAAATCACTACAGCCAGGTATTTATGCTGGTTTAACAGCAGCATGTACTAACCTGGCCTCATAGGTAAGAGAGAGAATTCCAGGAATCTCAGTGATATGCAAAAGCATGGTAAAGAGGAGCTAGTTTGTGCTACATAGTGAGTGCCATTCAGATAGCTACAGTATTCTCCTAACCTTGAACCGAAGATCCAAGTGAAGAGGGCAGTAAATAAGAGTGCCAACAGAGTGGATATCTCCAGGCTCCCAGGGTCTGACTATCCCTTTCTGGCTACCATGTTGGAGAAACACTCACTTATACATTCTTCCACAAGTTTATTTACAAGTTAACACTTGCCTGGCTCAAAATTATGCTTTAGAAACACACAATTGTCTTTCTTAAACAACAGATGTCTGGGCCTCATCCAATTGTTCTCCACATCAAACTCAGTACCTGGGGAAAGAGATTACTTCATACCACTTTGTTTCCAAAACCTTGAACCCCATGTGAAGCCATGTGCTCTGTGTCCTATGAATAAGAGTCCTGTTCCTTGGACCTGCACTGATTTGACTCTGACTAGGTCAGTGTGGTGGGAAGAGAAAAAAAACCACAGACATAGGTAGAGTAATGTTAGGAAAGAGTGAAGTGTGTCCACTGAAGGAGGCAAACAAGAAACCCAGAAACACAGCACATTTATTATATGCAATCAACAGAAGGGTATAGCTACTCATGGTAAAGGATCTCTGTGTGGATCTGTGTCCCTACAGATCCCAGAGAGGAATTCCTCCATCCCATACATTGTGTTTTCATAGCTCAATACCAAGCAGAATTCTGACACAATTTATTGCTAGAAAAGGCAATGTGTGCTCTCCAGGTCATAGACACAGGATTGAAAACATTTATAGCAGAGAGTTATGTCAAAAGAGACTGTCTTGGGTTATCTTTTGGACCTTAGTATATCCAGGATCTCAGGACAAAGTTGGTCAAATCTGTCTACAAGTACTAGGCCCCTATTATCATAGAACTCCTGAGGGGCAGCGTACAGCTCCTTGGACAGCTTCCTCAGCCTGGCTATGAGGTGAAGCAGTTGCTTAAGGACAGGAAGTCAAAGTTTATTACCATAGAAGCTGTCCTCAAGGAGCTGGGGGCATTGCCTCATGGCAGGCATGAGAGTACAGAATTCAGAACTCTCCCACTAACATTTCCCCAATTCCAGAGTTTGCAAGGTGTCTTTGACTCTCTCAAGGCAAATTCCAAGTAGTCCAACCCAATCACCTAAAAGTAAAGGACTCAGGGACAGATGTTAACTCAGAATGCTTGAGGTACTAGGGAAGGTAATCCAGGTCTGAGTGTGAGAAGTGGCAGAAAGAGATTGGCAGGGTCTCCAAGGGCTTCTCAAGACACCTTGGGAAGGGAAAAGAGATGGATGTTTGGTAAATGGTATTGAAGAGGAAGGGAAAGCAGGCAATGAAGCAGAAGGTACTTCAGAAATCACTGGGATTTGAGATCTGCTCACAAAAATCACCACATTCTAGTGTGCTTTCTATGGGTATCACCATTGACCAGGCTCAGGGCAGAGTAGAAAACCACAATGATTTTTCTAACAGAAGGATTAAAAATGGTGATTGTAAGAAGGACTACCTACCACAAGCCAGCTGCAGTAGCACCAGAGGGGCTTCCGTGCAGACTCCCATGACCTTATTTCCTCAACACTGCTATGTCCTGTTCCCACAACTCCTGTGCCAGTGTCACACACTTCCCACATACTCAATCACTTTCAGGACAATGAAAACCCCTTTACATATGAGCTAATAGAAGCATTCTGGTGCCTACTCACACATATCTTGGCAGAGAGCTCATCAGCTTGGATGTGCAATGTTTACAGAAGCCAGACCATCACGGACCTACTAACCTAAAAGAAAGAGAGGTGGGTTTTATGTGGGCTGGTGGATCCCTCTCTATTCTTCCTCACCTGAGCCAGTCTGTCAGGCAGAGTACTGAAACATAGATGGCATGTATGAAGGGATGATGTAGACATTTGAATTTGGGCCATTGTAAACACAATGTGCTTAACCAACCTTCTACTATCTCTTCTGATTCATTCATACTGATTGTAGTTCCTATGCCTTCTAGCATGAGTGTGTGTAGGTTTCTCATGTGCCCCAGGTAAGACCCAGAAACAACCTTTCTTGTATCCAGAAATAAGTCAGTTGCAGTTCCTATACACACTGTAGATTTGCAGATAGTAAGATCTCTATTTCCAGGGGATACAAATGACATGAAAATTTGAAGTTTCAAACAACATAGATGAGGGGAATGTTTATTCTGATGGGCCTATTGCAACAAGCACATGGCATATTCATTGAGGTTGCCACTCACAAGTTTGAGGTCAGTTACCATGTTCAAATATTTCTTCTCCCCTGGGTCAGGACATGTATGCATTGGCTGCTTCAGGCTCAGCATCTCATGAGAACAGTTACATTCATAGTTTCCAGTGCATATGCTCCAGAAGTCTCAGTCTATAGGCATAAAATCCAGCACTCTGCCTTTCCCTCAGCTGTGGGAGAAATGAGTACAATTCTCACCAAACAAGACAAAACACACATTACAATCTCCTTCTCATCCACAGCTCACACTTCCGCTATGGCTTTATCCTATGCATAGAACGAGTCCCAGGTCCTCATGCTCAATATAAAGGGAACTTGAAAGGGAGGCATACTCAGGCCTGTCTCACTTCCTTCTATTCCATTTCCTTAATTTCAGCCTCATTTCACCTTTACCTTTGAGGTACAAATCTTCCTTTGAAATGTACCTCAGTCGCTTATCTACACTTTTGTGTTCTCCACATTTGACATTATTGGCTAAGATGGCTGAGACTGGTCCTAAGCCTCCACCATCCTGTAAGCAGACACTATGAAAATCCTCTAATCCTGCTTGAATAAATGTTGCTTGTCCCCTCTTTATTGTTCTCCAAGAACACAGAGACAGCCTTCCTTCACCCAAGCTGTGTCTGGCGGACCTAGCACATGCCTTCCACGGAGAAACCATATCTATTCCATCAAGCAGAGCCTTCCAAGTCTCCAGATATGGGACCACAATTAGGGATCCATCAGCAAGACATGGGAAGTGCTAGGCAGGTACCATGGCCCTCTGAATATTTGTATGTCTGTTCTTGAAGGCCACTTCAAACATTGCTGGGAGCAATAGCCTGAAGAGGATCTTCAAAGCAGAAATGGCTAAAGCCTCTGTCTTCACTAAGCTCTCTATGGCAAGATGATGGAATGGTAGTGGGACTTGTTCTCCCATTATGATTAGCTTGTACAAATAAATATGCTGAGAAAGTATGGAAGCAAGGAAATTAACAACAGGAAACTTAGCAAGCCATTCTGCACACAGGGAGCTCTCAGGGCAATGTCACTGTGGTGGTAATGGTGGAGACCTCAACTTACCAATTATGATTACCTGTTTGATTTAAGGTCTCTCCAAAGCACCCTTAATCCTACAGATCCCATCCAATTGCAAACACAGCTCAGGTGTACATTCTGTTGGGAAGGGATCACCATAAAGTCTACAGGCTAACCCAAAGTTTTGATGAAGAATAGATGCTCAACTCTCCTCAGAGAAATCAAACACTCAGTTCTCAAACTATCCTCAGTCACTACTCACTCAGCTGACCCGGATTGGAACAAATGAGAGCGATTGGTTAGTATGTGCAATGGTTGGTTTCAAACTGTAGTTGGTTGTGAGCACAGGAGGCAGCAGGACTGCCCGCTCCAGCTCTCCAAGCTGCAGAGCTGAACACAGTGGGACACAAAGACTACACAGAATGAGCAAACTTTTAGTTGCCATTGCTGTTGCCTGTAACCACATAAAGCAAATGTAATGAGAAGACTAGAAACAAAGAAAAATAATGACCACCAGAATAAATATTAAAACAAAATTAAAAAGATAACACAAGAGACACAGATGATAATTAATACCTTGCAGGCAGGAAACTCAGTAGTTAATCTCATAGTTGTTTACTTCTAGGGCACCAGAACAGCCTTCCCCCTGCTTCAGAAACTATGGGAAGATGAAGCAGGGAGGGGTTTCATATTAACTGTCAACTGATAGTTCAGACTTCTCAGTTAAAGACTGAATAAATGGAAGCTGGCTGCTTTCCACAAGGTTGAGGAGAGTGTACACACCAGGAAGAGAAAAACCATTGTGTCCATCAGCATAAACAAATAACTTTCTGATTCATTTGGTTTGGCTTTCCATTTAGAAACATGGTCTTAACCCTGGCTGATTTGGAACTCCCTTTGTAGACCTGGTCCACATCCAACCCAGAGACCCACCTTTCTCTGTCTCTCACCTGCTGTGATTACATAGCACACAAACACCTCCTGGATTGGAAGTCAGTAATTTAGACTATTCTGACCTCACACTCAGAGAACAGCCTGCTTCTGCCCACCCCCCCAGTACTGGGATTAAAGACTTGCATATGAATGCAAAGATCAGCCCAGTCTAGGCATTTGAGTGACTCATATTTGTCATGCTGGCCTGCATAGCCTTGAGTAAAAGGTCATCCTGAAGTTCTTAGTAGACTCTGAACTAAACAACATAGAAATCCCTAATGACCCAATTATCTCTCAAAAAAAAAATTGACCCCTGGAACTTTCTGGTTACAGGTGGCTGAGATTAGAGAATCTATGTGAGATTTTATCCAAAAAATGTAAGACCCATGAGGCGTGGTCCCTCATGCTCCCACTCAGGAAAGGCGACCGCCCCAAATCACTCACGAGAAGCAGTCTTGATGCAAACACATGAGGTTCTTTATGTTCCAGTATACTGGGGTCGTCAGCCACACACCATGCAGGGTGGTGGGCTCAGCAACGAACGACACCTAGCACAGTATTGAGACAGCTTTTATAGGGTTACAACAATGCCCTTGCATCGTGAACCAATCACCTCGTAGCATCCAGTACGGACCAATTAATTTAAAGCAACCAAGCCCGCTCTTAGACCAGGAAGTCTGCTTTCCCACAGGCTTCTGGGTTTGGCAACACAGCTCATTTCCTGTGTCCATTCACTCACAGGCTACTGTAAACATTAAAGTAGGTGACCCTCAGCTTGGGACTTAAGACTCCCAGCTTCCTGGGATCACTTGAGGATTAGAATATATTTTTCCATCCTAACAAAACAAACAAACAGGACAACAAAAAAACAAAAGAATCAATATATATATATATATATATATATATATACATATATATATATATATACATACATGCATACATACATACATACATACATACATATACATATACTGTTTCAAGACAGGGATTCTTTGTCCTAGATCTAGCTCTATAGACTAGGTTAGCGGCAAAATCACAGAGATCCGCCAGCCTTTGCCTCCTGAGTGCTAGGATTAAAGGTCTGTGACACTAATGCCCATCTTAAAAATATACAATATTAAAGTGAGGGCAAGCCTAGATTAAGCTGGAAAACATGGGGTCTCCAGATAAAATTGAGGAACTTACCTGATCTGGACACTGGTAAGAGGCCTCAAATCCAGGCAGGGACAGGCTGTAACTCCACACTAAAACACTGAAGGTTCTTCTAGCTTCTCTAACTCTTCATACACCTTTCCACTGAACCCTCCCTTTGTAGTCACACTCTCCAAAGTGTGCAGTTCAATTCTGTAATGGAATCTCACTTACTCCTTTAGGATTTAGATAGTGTATGTTGATAAGATGAGGTCTCAACGCAGGAGAAGAGTTAGAGTATAACCACATTAAAGAACTCATTCAATGAAGCCAGGCATTGTGGCACATGCCTTTAACCCAGCTCTTGGATAGCAGAGTCAGGCTGATCTCTGAGTTCAAGGCCAGCCTGGTATACAAAGTGAATTATTAGGCCGCCAGGGCTACACAGAAAATCTTCTTCTTGAAAAACATAAATAAATAAACAAATAATTAAATAAATAAATAAAATGGATTCGTTGATCCAACACACAAACACTCAGTTGTTAATTTTGCATATTTACACCTAGCATTAGAATTTTTTGAGATGTGATTTCACCATGACTCCAAAGTTAGCTGGAAATTATCATCTTGCCCAAAATGGCCTGCAACTCTCAACAAGAGTCCTGCTTCAACCTGCCTTAACCCTTTTACATAAAAAACATTGTTCTCAGACAAGGCTGGCCTTGAACTAAGAGATTCACCTTCTTCTGCCTCCGAAATGCTGAGTTAAAAGGCTTGTGCAAGCTTGCCTGTGTGTAGACATTTTTTCTTAATGATTCTTTTCTTTTTTCTTTCCTCACTATTAATGCGTGTGAGCATTTGCCTGTGTGTGTGCAACATTTGTTCACAATATGGGTACTTGAATACTCTGAAAGTCAGACAGAGGTATTCTCTAGAACTAAAGGTAGAGTTTATTTAGAGCTAGGAATCAAAACAGGGTTTTATGCAAGTACAAAATTTGCTGTTAACCAATGAGCAATTTCTTAATTTACTAATTGCATATTATTTAGTTGTCATTTTATTTAATAAATTATCAGTTTGTTAAACAAAAATTAAGGCATATAGATAGGTAGATAGATAGATAGATAGATAGATAGATGATAGACAGATAGATAGGCATATATATGTATATATAGAGAGAGACAGAGAGAGACTCATCTATCAGCCTGTAGAGGATTTCATGCTGTGTACCACCCAGCTATTAGGTATAATCCATCTCTATGGAAAGTCTTTCACCTCCACCACCTCTGATGTATAGACACAATCTCCTATCCCATTATGCTGAGTAGTTATCCCCTGCCATTCTCCAACCTTCCTTATTGGAGATCAGCCCTACACTGCTTGGTTGAGTTTGGCAATTCTGTGCATAAAAATCACTGAGTCAGCAAACAGTGGGAGGCAAGGGAAAGCCAGTGTCAGAAATGACTTCATTTCATCCTGATGGCAAAATAGATATTTGTCATCATCCCTGTGAATGGGAATAGCCATGGGGAAAGAATGAAATGGAGACCTTCCCTTATTAGACAGAACAGACAAGGATGAAACAGAACCAGATGAAAAAGCACATATGCCCTTGATTCTGGAGAGGGTGTACCAGTGTCCCAGGATCTTAGGGAAGTGGCATGAGGTGTCAGATGAAGTGATCTAGAGGTACAGGAGCCAACACATCCACTGTTTCCCTGGAGATTGGAAGGACAACCATCTGTTAAGGTGTGGCTATGAGTTAAGAGAGAGTTAAGGAGACCTTTTGGGAGGGGGCATGTGAATGAAGTGAGCCAGACAGTCCTGGTTGATGTTCACTGATGGTGCAAGGATTGAGGCTCTAAGAATATGTTCTGTTGTACAGAAAGTTTAAGAATGTTTCAAGGGTCTCATAAAATTATTAAAGTATGAATGCAATTTTAAAGGTGTGCATAAGTGACATAAGTACGTGAAAATGAAAAATGTATCAGATTTCTTTCCCCTTCTATGTTTTGTTACATTAAAATTTTAAAAGAGCAGTGGTTTATTTCTTTTGTTTTGTTCTTTCTTTATTTATTTGTTTATAATTTTTTTTGGCTTTTAAAGACAAGGTTTTTCTCTATTGCCTTGGAGCCTGTCCTGGAACTAGCTCTGTAGATGAGGCTGGCCTTGAAATCACAGAGATCTGCCTGCCTCTGCCTCCTGAGTGCTGGGATCAAAGGATTTTGCCACCAAATCCCTGCTTTGGTTTGTTTATTCAATGCAGGGTTTCTCTATGAAAAAGTCCTAAACATCTAAGAACACACTGACCAGGCTTCTGCCTCCAAAGTGCTGGAATTAAATCCATGTACCACCACTGCCCAGCAAAAGTCCAGAGATTTAACTTTGATCAGTGGAGTAGGAATAACTTAGTATAGCACTAAATACTTACTTTTCAGTCAGGAGCTCAAGCTTTTAGTTTTCTTTTGGTTGTCTTCTCAGTATAGACTTAAAGATGCTCCTCATTGGGCTAAAGGCATCTCTGTCCATCTGTTCCCAAGTCTGGATAGAGGAAACGCAGTTAAGGCCTCTTAACCCAACTTTGTTATTTTTGCTAGGACTAAAAAGTGTGAGTCTACCTCAACTGTTTTGCAGACCAATGTTACCTGCTTTTTCTACAATGTAGATTTCAGTATAGATTGACAATGCTAATATATCTAAAACTTTAATATCTTTTTATAAACTGCAAAAACTCATGTAAACTTCAGAGCATCTAGGGAGTCCTAAGACTTGGATCCACTTCTCACAGGTTAAAAGTACTCCAGATTTCCCCATCTGTCCATTCCTAAAGATACTTTTTATTTCTCTCTCCCCATCTTGGGACTACTCCCCTTACACAAATACTAGGATTTGGGGCTGGATAGTTCTAAATATAGCTTTGTCTTCAACCCAGAGACCATCATTTAGCCTTTGGATTCTGACATTGGTTTGGTCTGGTGTATGGAGAAAAGATCTCATGTGACATACACTAGCTTCAAATTCTCTGGGCTATTGATGCTGGCCTTGAACTTCTGATCCCCTTTGCCTCTACCTCTGAAGTTCTGGGATCACAGGACTTATTACCTGGCCTTAAGATATTTCAGTTTAATAAGGATCAGGATAAACAAATAGGCTGAATAAATGTTTATTCAGGGAGAAATAACTCACAACATAGACAGATGAACACCAGCAGTTTGAACCAGATGCTCTCCTCTCCGAGTACCGCCAGCAAGAGAGCATTCCCGGCTCCTCCTCAGACCTAGTGCCATGGGTTGTAGATCTCAACTTGTAGTTACACTTGGACGTGTACCAACAAATAGCGTCCAGCAGCAGAAGATCCTTCCAATCCTGGTTCTACCTAGAAGTGCACCACCAAATAGTGTCCAGAAGTGTACCACCAAATAGCTTCCGGCAGCAGATGATCCTTCTGATCTCAGCCCCTGTAGAATAGTTCTTAACAAACTAAAGCAAGCAAAGTTTTGTTAAATGAAAGTGTGAAACGAGCCTGGTACAAATTGTTGAGAACACAGGGATAACAGGTGCTGCCTGCAATTGGCGCTGCTGGGGCCTCAAGCACATGAATAGGGCAGACCCAGAGTCTGGGACTTGCACAGCAGCACAAGAGTAGGGCTGGCACCACAGGGCTCTGTGCAAATGCAATTGAGGGAATGGACAGAGGATGAGCAGTGGTCTCAGGGCTGCCATGAAAATAAAAGGAGTTGTAGGTCAGACACAAATATCTCACAAGCTGTGGTGTGTCTGCCTGGTTAGGCAAGGGAGCCTGCCCATTCGGGGATGGTGGGGAAGGGTCACCAGATTCTGCAGCCTGGGTGAAACCAAGGTGCCATGAAAATCCTGATCTCACTTCTGACACCAAATATTGCGGTTTAATAGAAAGCAGTATTGTGGTTTAATAAGGGTCAAGATAAACAAATAGGCCGAATAGATGTTTATTCAGGGAGAAATAACTCACAACACACACAGATGAGCACAGCAGTTGGAACCAGATGCTCCTCTCTCCACGAACTGCCAGAAAAAGCGTTCCCTGCCTACTTCTCAGACCTAGTTCCACAGGTCACTTCCACCCCTGGCTCCACCCCTCAATGGGTGTAGTCATTGCCACAGAAGCAGACACAGTGAATATCCCACTACAATTCCCCTTTTAGTCTAAAGAAAAGATTTAGGCTTGATACAAAACTATATACAAAACAGTGAATAACAGGTGTGCTCTAAGAAGAGGAAAATCGAGAACAAAACCACCTGCATATCTAGTCCTAGAGTGAAGGCATAAGGGAGTTTACAATAGAGTTGTCCTAAGCTGGAAAGCTTAAGTCTAGTACCTAATATCTAAGTAGGAAGATAGAATAATAGTTGTGATAGTTTAATCTACAACCTCATCAAGACCTGAGAAGGAAAATAACGATACTAGGGTACACAGGAAGTGCAGATGGGCAACTTCCAAAAGGTGCAGTGAGGACAGAAACAGCAAGCTACCTGGACAGTCACCCAAGGTCTCACAGCAACGTTGGTACAGCCAGTATTGGCTAAGGCCAAGAGTATTTGACAGACCACAACAAAAGCAGGGAGGTAGAAAGGTTGTCTTACCCTGACTTGGCAAGGTTCACAGTCTTCTATGTTTGTCTCCTGCAAGCACATAGGACCACATGTCCAAATAAGTGGTCAAGGTTGAGGCAGTTTCTAGCCCAAGAGGCCATTAGCTGAAGCAAGGATGAACTCCAGAAGGAGCAACAACAGTGTCCAACATATTTTTTGGAAAATGCTTAGTGCTGTCAGGAGCAAAAGTGTCTCATGTTAACAGAGTACTAATATAAAAACATTTAAATACCATTTTCTGCAGGTCTATGAAATGATTGAAGATTAAGCATCTATGTCTGACTGATCTCATAGGCAAAGGAAACATGGGTGAGGATAATCTGTACTACTCAGGAAATTCGCTAAAATACCTGAATAACACACACACACACATACACACACACACACCCACACACACATATATATATATATATATTCACATGTAAATTCACAAGAAATACACAGTACATTCATTTACATATATACACGAGTAAATTCCTAAAGAAAAGGTAGAGTAGACATGTCTAAACAAGAGGTAGAGCTCTAAAGGGCAGCAAGAGAAATATCACAAATTGTATCAATATACAAAATGTCTTGAACACAAGCAAAAGTATACATACATAGAGTATGGCAAGAATAATGGGCATAAAATATCATAAATGGGAAGATTTCACACAATATAACAAAATATAATATACAATTTTTCCAGGAAGAGAATAAACTTTATTTTACATAGGTTACCACAAATAAGAATATTTAACAATGTAAGCTGTAATACTAATGTCTCACTTTTACTAAATAATTCACA
This sequence comes from Cricetiscus sungorus, assembly GCA_030556225.1. NCBI lineage: Eukaryota > Metazoa > Chordata > Mammalia > Rodentia > Cricetidae > Cricetiscus > Cricetiscus sungorus. The sequence goes on along the minus strand of JANBXA010000236.1, from coordinate 83,407 downwards.
AGAAGATAGGCTAATCTACTTATATCCATTCTGAACCATACCTTTCTCAATCATACCCTATTCCTGTCTAAAAGAGATAAACGAGTCTAAGTATCACCTTCCATACCCAACCTCAAGTAACTAAGACCAACCCTATTAAGTTGAATATTATCCCAAATTCCAAGAGTGGGGAATGGAGGCATCGTTATCTTAAGATTATTTCCTGCTGAAATGGGATGATTTCTCCATGGGAAACTATAGGAAGACTATTGAGAGTCAGTAACTATATTGAGGGGTTCTGTAAAATCCATAAGTAGCATGTGAATGGCATACAATTGTGCCTTTTGTACAGAATTGTAAGGGCTTTGAACTGCTTTGCTTATTTCTCCTGATTTATATCCTGCATTACAAGATTAGTTTGCATCTGTGTAGAATGTAGGAACTCCGGAGATAGGTGTTTGTCTTACAATGTGTGGAATGATCCAAATCGTTTTCTTTATGAATTTGGTTTTTTCAATTTTGAGAAAATTGTTGCTAATTACTCCAAAAAAAATTACTGCGTGCTCTCTGCCAATATTCATTATCTTTCCATAAGGAAGAAATTTCCTCATTAGTTAAAGGTACTATATTTTCTGCTGGATCCCTTCCTGTTAGTTGGCAAAGTCTTAATTTACCTTTTATAATCAAGACAGAGATCTTTTCTATATATGTTTTAATTTTTTATTCTGTTTATGTGGTAAGAATATCCATTCTAATATGATGTCTTCTCTCTGCATCAAAATTCCTGAAGGATATTCTCTAAATGGTAATATAACCAGAATACAGTGTAGATTTGGATCCACACAGTCCACATGTGCCTCTAATATTCTCTTTTCTACCCATTCTAATTCTTTTTCAGCTTCAGCTGATAGTATTCATTGACTATTCAAATCCTTGTCCACTTTTAGGGCCAGTTACAAGTTTTTCAAATCATCCCCTTCTACTCCAATAATGGTTTGCAGTTGAGAAAGCTCTCCTAGTAATTTTTGAAGATCATTAAAAGTCTGGTAGCGATCTCTCCTGGTCTGTACTTTTTGTGGTCTAATTTTCTGTATACCTATTTTATGTCCTAAGTAGTTGATAGACTCTTCTTTTTGTATTTTTTCAGGTGCAATTTGTAATCCCCATCAGGGTAAAACTTCCTTTATTTTCTCAAACTTTTTTTCTAATATTTCTGCTTTAGAGTCTGCTAACAATATATCAGCCATGTAATTATAGATTATGGATTGTGGAAACTGTTTATGAATTATTTGTCGTGGTTTTCCACAAAATATTGGCACAGGGTAGGGCTATTTAGCATTCCCTGCAGCAAAACCTTCCATTGATATCTCTTCACCGGTTGAGAATTATTGTAATTAGGTACCGTGAAGGCAAATTTCTCTTTATCTTGTTCTTGTAAAGGTATAGTGAAGAAGCAATCCTTTAAATCAATAACTATAATAGGGCATTCTTTAGGTATCAAAGAAGGCAAGGACATTCCAGGCTGTAAAGAGCCCATAGGCTGGATGAATTTATTTCATTAATTGATACAATTTAAGGTCAATTTTGTAATATGTATATTTGTCCTCTTGTTTAGGTATTAGGCTTATATAGCTCATTGAAAAATGTAATGTATAATTTAGTACAGATTATAGAGTTACCTATGATAGTCAAAACTTAGAGTTAAGTTAGTTAGGATTTCTAGATATACAGAGATGTATTTGAGATGGATAAGCATTCTTCAAACCTTTGAAAGACCTACAGAATATGGCATTTAAAATGGTTTATGGTTTTTCTTGATAGTAAGGCACAACTGCTCCTGGTAACACCACCTGCATCAGAAAGAAAGATGGACATTGAAGAAACACATTATAGTGTTTGCTTCTAATGTGGCAAGACTATCTATTTGGACAAGGTACTGCTCTTTTGGACTGTAGGACTTTATGCTGTAGAAACTGGACATGCAGGACCCACAAAAATGTGACTGCTGATGCAAGATGGACATTGCTACACGATTCCTGCTTCATGGAAGAGGCTGCCAGACAGTCAGATATTCTGCAGGACACAGAGGAAAATGACTGACAAACTGCCAATACAGGTGGACAGTTTAAAGTTTCCTGCTTTTTTCAGGAGTCTGGAGACACACTATGGCCTATGGACTGAAGATGAAACACTATAGAAGAACTTCGTGTGACTGACCAGGCAGTAAGTAGTCTCTTTCATTTCTAGAGTTTATATATTATCCTTCTGTGGTTTTTGGAGGAGTTGAAGACAGATAGTTTTGGTTATAGTTATCCTTAGTTAGGATTAAAGATACGTTACATATAGGACTTTAGACACACATAGATTGGATAGATGATATATTCTTTAAGTCTTACTAAATGTGTCTGGACTAAATATTGTTAACTGTGATTCTTATTTAAGAACTGTTGTATGGTATATTTTGCTATGTTAAGGTTTTTATTTTAGACAGAAAAGAGGAGATGATGAGAGATTTTATTCTGTAAATATGCTTCTCATACTGTATAATGAATAAAGAACTGTTAGTCCAATGGAAAGCAAGTTAGGCAGGGCTAGGAGACCAGGAGGAAAGAGGAAGTAGTGAGGAGGAGTCAGCATGTAGAGCATGGAGGAAGCAAGATGCTCGCCTGCTGCGCTTGGATAAGATGACCACATGGAAAACTTAGATAAGTCGAAATGGGCTAATAATTAGGACAGAGGTAGCCGATAAACAATAATAATAAGTGGCCAACAGCTTGTATCAAATACAGAGTATCAGCATGTTATTGGGGCTCATGTGGCGGTGGGACTGTGTGGCCGGTGGGGAGGAACAAAGAGTGGGACCAGACCACTGGCGAGGAAAAACCTGCTTTTAACAGAGTAGGATAAACAAATAGGCAGAATAGATGTTTATTCAGTTAGAAGTAACTCACAACATAGATAAACAATAGCAGTTTGAACTGGATGCTCTCCTCACCATGTACTGCCAGCAAGAGAGCATTCCCTGGCTCCTCCTCAGACCTAGTTCCATGGGTCACATCCACCCATGGATCTACCCCCCAATGGGTATGGTCAGTGCCACAGAAGCAGACAAAGTGAGTATCCCACTACATTATGACTTTCTTTTCTTTCAAAGCTTAAAAGCAGGGTTAGGACTGGTCACTCTAATGGCCACTGACATGATTTGAGGTAAAAGGATACATGGAATCTAGCCTTGACCACATTGAACCTATCTCAAGAGAAACATAGGGCTTGACAGCACTAATTGCATTTGAGAACAGATATCTACTGTGTGCAAATGCAAGCAAGCTTCTTTTGTTGGGCCTGGTTTCTCACTTTAGAGAATGCCTACATAGTAGGAATGCTGGACTCTCAATAGAGCATAAAATTAGACAGAGGATCCCAGGCTTCATGCATCTGGATCTGGTCAGTCACTCTCCACCCAGCTATAAGAAGCCTGTCTCAAAATGTCAAGAAACACTTCCTGTGCAATATTTCACACCCCAGTTATTGTTGGTTCTTTATTTGTGAAGGTATTCTAATAGGTGACTTGTCACTGGATGGTTGGTTTCTGGCTGGCTTGTTATCTCATAGAAATCTACCAACCATTGCCTTCCTTCTGAGTACTAGGATAAAAGGCAAGAAATACACAGTTATATTATTTGTGGATTTCTTGTTTGTTCATTTGCTTGTGTTTCCTGTATTATATGTTTTCTTAGTACTGGGAAAGAACCTAACACATTTTCAGCATTCATGTTATAATCAAAATATATTTTTGTGTTTTTATTAATATTATTTTAAATTTAATTTTGACAAAATCTCACCATGCAGTCCTGATTATCCCAGGACTCAGAGACATTGACCTGACTCTGACTTGCATGTGCTAGGCCTTAAGACATGTACCACCACCTCTGACTTCTAGATTTTATTTCTTGCCTTGCTTTTTTTTTGTTTTTGTTTTTGGATTTTTTTGTTGTTTTTTTTTTTTAAGACATGGTATTTTTTTTTTTGGAGTCTGTCCTGGAACTCTCTCTGTCGACAAGACTAGCCTCAAACTCAAAGAGATTGCCATCCTCTACCTTCAAAGTGCTAGGATTAATGATGTATGCAGCCAACTCCCTTCTTGAATTCCTCATCTTTAATGTTTTATGATGTTTGATAGAGAACTCATTTATTATTTCTTGTTAAATGAAAACTGCTCTTCATTCTGCTTGACTGAGTGTCAGGCCAACAAAAAGACTCTACCTGTGAAGCCATTAAATCTGCAGGCATGGAATCCTTGGTTCAAACTCCAGGAACCATATTAAGTTACAAGTTGAGAGGCAACACCACAAACTTGTACACTGCAACAAGTGCCTACTCCCCTCACACACATTAATAATAATAAAAAAGAACATTTAAAATAAAGAATTCCCTGGATAATCTTGGGACAAACTTCTCTAGTCTCCATTGCAGGATGGCAGGTCCTGATGGAGCTGAGAGTGAATTATAAGGTCAGAACTAGATGGAGATCTGCAACTTAACTTCCATGGAGGAGAAAACCTTATCTGAGTATAGATGAACTACATCCCTTGGGATCCTTTGTAGGGACCTCTGACATCATACACTGATCTAGCTTCCTTCAAAGATCACATTTAGTCAGAGTGTAAAAAATTGTCAATGTGCTTGAAGCACACATTACCAAAAAGACATTTTGAAATAATTATTAGATTAATAATGACTTGTCAATACAAAATAAGTCTTTTATCCCCAGGAAAGACATAGTCTTTAATTAATGATTAAATTAATGATTCCCTTAGGTGCAACTGGATGAATCACTATGTTTATTTCACTTCTTTATAGACAATCAACAAGTTTCATAGCAGCATGGAGATGTTTCTACTGTGACAAAGACAGTATCATCCATAGAGTTAAGTTCCACTGCTCACAGTCACTAACACCTTCTTAAGAAGTGTAATGTTTTAAACTTATCTTTGGAAATTAGAAGCACGTTGTAAGCACTTACCCGACAGCCTTGTCAGCCGCAATTAACACACAGAGATTCATATTAATTATGAAACTGTTGGACAGTTACTAGCATTTCTTATTGGCCAGCTCTGACTTAATTATGACCAGTAACTATTAATATATGTATAAGTATATACATGGTCTTTTCTTGCCAGAGAGTGGGTCCATATGTGTTACTCTCTTGTCCTACATCATGACTCTGTGCTATGATTTCCAGAATCCTCTACCTCTCCTAGACCTACCTATCATGCCGTCCTACAAGCCAACAGTATTTCATTCATCAACCAATAAGAGAAACATCTTACAGAATGACATCTCCCATCAGAAGCAGCAATACAGAGGACTTCGGCGTAGGGAACAAGAAAAAATTCAGAATTGTGGAATTACTTATGCTTTGTTCAATATGAGAACATATAGTTGTCCTTTCAATTGAAATTACAAGGATTATAATTGAGCCAATTATGTCTATTATTAATTATCATACTGGAACTATTAATTTTGCAACATTTGTTATGTTATTTGTTTATTGGAGAAGTGTAGTTGAAGTGGGACAATCCTATTCATGTCTCAGTGGACATTATAATCTTCAAAGAATGAAAACCCAGTACATATTTGACATTGTCAGCCTGGATCTGATGTGGAGAAGTCTAATGCCACCTGTTCACTTGCTTGTTTAAAACAACAGAGTTTGGGCAAGTGTTCCAGGCAGCAGATAGTCTAATCATTCTGATTTCAGATGCAAAATAAATCTTAGGGTGTAACTACATAGAAACTATTTTCCAAAGTACATGAGTTCATGAGGGTAAGTTCATGAGGGTAAGTTCACCTTACTGTTCATGGGGAAACTCATTCTCCCTGTGTTAGGCGGCACCCCTACCCTTGACGTTGCCCATCACTGGTCAATGCTTCTCAAGAATTTGCAGCCAAACCTGGGCTGATTCAGTTTGTTATACTGATAGAGCCAAGAGTGCCTATTACATCTCAGAGTGCCGTGGGAAACAGCAGGAAAGCCAGAGACAGAATCCCAAACCAAAATCAGCCAATACAGGCAGAGCAACAGACCCAGACCAACACCTGACCCAACCTCCCAGCTGAGCCATGGTATTCCACCAGCCTAACTGATATAGGCGGATTTGGTAAATGGTACTGAAGTGGAAGGGAAAGTCAGCAATGAAGCAGAAGCCACTTCTGAAATCACAGCATTCTAATGTGAAGCCTATGGGTATCACTACTGACCAGGCTCAGGGAAGAGAACAAACCACAGTGAATTTCTAGTAGGAGGATCAAGCAGGATAATTGTAGGAAGGATTGACTACCACAAAGCAGATTCAGCAGCACCAGAGGGCTTCTGTGTAGACTCCGATGACCTCCTTTCCTCAACACTGCTTTGTCCTGTTGCCTCAATTCCAGTGCCAGGGTCATACATTTCCCCCTTACACAATCCATTTCAGGACAACAAAAACCCCTTCACACATGATCTATTAGAAGCATTCTGGTGTCTGCTCACACATATCTTGGCAGAGAGCTCATCAGCTTGGATATGCAATGTTAACAGTAGCCAGACAATCAAGGACCCATTAACCTACAAGAAAGAGAAGTGGTTTTTATGTGGGCTGGTTGATCCCTCTCTATTCTTTCTCATCTGAGCCAGTCTGTCAGGCAGAGTAATGAAACATAGATGGCATTTATGTAGAGAAGCTGGAGACAGTGGAATTTGGGTGAATGTGAACACAATGTGCATAACTACCCTTCTACTATCTCCTCTGATTCACTCATACTGATTGTAGTTCATATGTGTTCTAGCATGAGAGTGTGCAGGCTTCTTAAGTGCCCAAGGTAAGGCCCAGAAACAACCATTTCTTGTAACCAGCAACAAGTCTGTTGCAGTTCCAATACACAGTGTAGATTCACAGATAGTAAGATCTCTCTTTCCAGGGGATACAGATGACATCAAACTCTGGAGTTTCAGACAGCATAGATGAGGAGAATGTTTTCTCTGATGGGCATACTGAAACAAGTACATGGCACATTCATTGAGCTTGGCACTCACATTCAAATATTTCTTCTCCCCTGAGTTGGGGCATGTCTGCATTGGCTGCTTCTGTCTTATGAACCCATGAGAACAGACACATTCATAGATTCCAGTGCATATAATCCAGAACTCTCAGTCTACAGGCATCAAATCCAGTACTCTGCCTTTCCCTCTTCTGTTGGAGAAATGAGAAGAATTCTCACCAAACGAAACAAGACACACACTACAGTCTATTTCTCATCCATAGCTCACACTTCCCCGATGGCTTTATCCTACATATAGAATCAGGATTAAGGCATAATGCTCATTATAAAGGGAACTTGAGAGGAAGGCATACTCAGCCTGTCTCTCTTCCTTCCATTCTATTTCTTTAATCCCAGCTTCATTTCACTTATAACTTTGAGATAGGAGTCCTCCTTTGTGTTATGCTCAGTGGCTGTGTCTTTACTTTTGTTTTCTTCACATTTGATATTATTGGCCAAGATGACTAAGACGGGCCCTAATTCTTCACCATCCTGTAAGTAGATGCTATGAAAAACCTCTAATTATCCTTTGGTCAAAAGGTACTTTCCCCCACTTGTTCATTCTCTGGGAACACAGAGCCAGCCTTTTTCAAACCAAGCTGGGTCTGGCTGACCTGGGCCAAGACTTCTATGGAGTAAGCATATCTATTCCATCAAGCAGAGCCTTCCAAGTCTCCAGATGTGGGGCCTCTATCAGAGATACAAAAGGAAGACTTGGGAAGGGCCATGGCCCTCAGGATGTTTGTATGTTTGTTCTTGAAGGCCACCTCAAACATTGCTGGGAGCAGCAACCTGAGCAGGATTTCCACAGCAGAAATGGTGAAAGCTTCTGTCTTCACTAGGCTCTCTATTACAAGAAGCTGGAATGGTGAATTGCTTGTACTAATCAATGTGCTGGGAAATCACAGAAGCAAGCATACCATTAACATAACAAAACTTATCAAGCCCTTCTTCACACACAGGGTGCTCTCAGGGCCTGATCACTGCTGTGGTGATGGTGGAGACTTCAACTTACAAATTCTGATCACCAGTTGGATTTAAGAGCACAGTTCATCTCTCTGAGGTGTGAAGTCTCTCCCAAGTACTCTTGATCCTACAGACCCCATCCAATTGCAAACACAGCTCAGTTGTACATCAGGTTGGGAAGAGATCACCACAAACCCTGAAGGCTAACCCAAAGTTTTGATGATGAATGGATTGTGCACAACTCTCCAGGCACTCAAAGAACTGTCCTCCCTCTACCTGATTTGTGGTATGGGGTGAGCTGCCACATCTGTCTAAGACTTCTTTTTACATGAACAACATTGTTCTGAGACAAGACTGGCTTTGACCTAAGAGCTTCACCTGCTTCTGCCTCCCAAATGGTGAGTTAAAAGGCCTGTGAATAGTTATCCCCTGCCATTCTACAACCTTCTTCATTGGATATCAGCTCTACACTGCTCAGTCGAGTTTGACAATTCTGTGCATAAAACCCACTGGGACATTAAACAGTGGGAGGTCTCCTAAATTTCTGATACTGATCTTGAGCTCACTATGAATTCCAGACAGGTGTTGGCTTGGGCCTTTTTTCTCATTTTCCTGAGTAATGGCCACTTCATGGGCCATCAGAATTGGTCCCTGACCTCAGCCGAGTTGACAATGATATGGAGTATGAATGAGGCCACAAGGTTAGTCTGTACACAGCACAGCAAACAAGCTTTTAAGAGGTCCTCAGTTAGTTGAGTGGTAGAGGTCCACACCTGTAATACCAGTCCTGGGGAGGCAGAGGAAGGGGGAATCTCACTTTATTCAACTCAAGGAAAGGATACAAAGTTACACAGAAAAACCCTGACTCAAAAAAGGAAGAACAATAAACAAACAAACAAAATAACACCCCACAAAAACCAAAACAAAACAAAAACCCCCAAACCACACACACACACAAAACAAAGAAAGAAAAGAAATCCTAATTTAGTGAGGTCACAGCACTCCTCTGTGGTGATATATGGTTCATGGAATTGATCAGTGGTGCATGGAATACACCACTAATAAATGTAGTCAACAGTCAATGAGTCTACCATGTCCTCTTTACCCATACACTATAAAGGGCAAGGGTCTTGGTTTAATTAATGGATTCAAGGGAAGTGTATATGTGAAGTGAAAGTAGATTATCTATTTGTGACCCTGTTGCTTGAATCTCCTTCTTGTTTGACCAACAGGAGTTGCCACCCAGAGGTGTATAATTTTTGGGAGATGCAACATAAATTCTGGAACCTGTGGGGTGGAACAGTTGACGGGGTTTGCTCTCTTGATATCATAAGGGAGATCCAATAAGTGGTACATCATCCCATATGACAGGGAAAACAGGTTTTGACAGTGATGATAAAACATTCCCTCAAGTCTTGGCATCTCTGTAATACCTGGAATATTTCCACTTGTTAGCAAAAGAGAGAAAAGATGTGGTGCAGGTGATCTGTGAAAAGCTAAAGTTTTGGGCCCTCCCTGTCCATAACCCCTTAGAGCTGCTGGAGGTATTGGAGCCAGGCTGTATACAGGAATTGGAAGTGAATGCTCCCTGGGACCTGAGGACTCTTGCAAAGTTTGCCCCTGACATGTGCCAGATAAGAAACCTTCAGAAACTCCTTCTCAAAGAAATCTTCACACCCTTGCATTGGTTCAGTAATCAAGAGATGAAAGTGCTGTGATTTCAACAGATCATTTCCCAGTTCTCCCAACTCAACAAGCTCCAACATCTCTATTTGAATCGTGCAAACCTGGGGGCTTGACAGCCACTGGTGAGTACATGGATACGACCTTAGAATGATTGATCTAGTACTCTTTCTGCTATTCTAGCCACCATAATCTAGAAAAGGTCTTTGAAACCTGATCTATAGAAGGGAAGAGATTTTAAACTACATGTTGCCCCACGTCAGCACTATCCTCAGAATTGTTTGCACAGTTACATCTCTCTCTGATTCTCCAAGGGACAGGGTCTCTCTGAGCACAGGTAGGGCCTGAGAAATGGAAAATAACAGAGATTTATTATGGCCACAGGGAATGCCCCTAAGTAGTACAGAGACTGTGCTAGGAGGCAGGTCTCATGGGGACCAACATTAGCACACACAGGTAAGGCTCTAAGTTTCCACTAGGCATTGTTCCTTGGTTTCCTTTTGGCTCCATTTGTAATCTGAAGAGGTTTTGTCTATGAAAGTGCAGAGGAACCAGATGTGGGGACCTAAGCAGTCAGTCCTATGATGGTGCCTGTGTTGTTAATTCTCCATCAGGGAGCATCCTGGGCTTGGCTTTCATGATGTTCTCAGAATGGCCTTAGGAGCAACTAACCTCTGCTTCCTTGAAGTTAGTGCCTTATCTGTACACTATTACACTAACTGAGATAATCTGCTTTGTCTTTCTGTAGGAAGTTGGAAAGTCCCTTAGAGACCTTAGCAGTAACTTGCTGGACACTATCAGAATCAGGTATTAGATAGCTGTCCCAGTGTCCAAGCGTCCATCGGCTCACATATCTTGACTTGAGTGGTGTCTACTCATTACATTTAAGTCATCCACTTCTAGAAAGACTGCTAGAGGGACTAACAGCTACCCTGCAGACATTAAAATTGAAGGGTTGCATGCTCATGGACTTCCAAATGGGTGTCATCCTCCCTGCCCTGAGCCAGTGTTGTCCCAGCTGGTAGAGGTGAATTTTATGAAGAACTTCCTGTCTTTGACCAGCCTTAAGAAGCTGCTTCAGCACACTGCCACCTTACACATCTCACCTTGGAGATGTACCCTGCCCCTGATGAAGTGTATGATGACAATAGAGATGGTCTGCCAGATAGATTTGCCCAATGTTGTTCCAAGATCTTATAAACACTTAGAGCTATTAGACAGCCAAAAGAGGTCGACTTTTTGATTAAGAAATGTCTAGATTGTCAGGGATTCTGTGTCTATGACCTGGAGCCCTCCTTATGTTCATCTTGGGAATAAAGGATGAGAGATTACGGCTGACCTGAGAAATGAAAGCCAGGACTCCAGGGACTCTTTAGAGAGACACAGAGCATGTCTATTCAAGGTGTTTTTGGAGATATTTGGATACAATGTCGTTCCAATGAATCAGAGAAGAGAGAAGCTTTGATATGCACAATCAGAGACTGCTCATCTGCTCAAGGCTAATGGTGATGACCCAACCTCGGATAGGAAAAGAATTTTGAGAACATTGTGAATTGCAGGACAGCACAGCCTGTGTGTCAGTGTTCATAGACACAGGGAAGGGGATAAAGACAGAGCATAGTAAAAGAGCATCATGGACTGGACCGACACCTTTTCCTTTACAAACTTACATAATGATTAGTGATATATGCATATATATTTCCTTTTTGAAGAATAACATTCACTGTAGAATGGATTGCTGTTGAGAGTCTGGTACTGTCACTTTTCAACTGTGATCTGTCCTTCTCTGGTTATGGTTAAGCTGGATACTATATTTTCTACCATTCTTAACATTAGAGTTTCAAATAAGTTCAATAAAAAATGCTTTTTCATGAGAGAGTATGTTGCAGACTTTTAATTTACAAAGGTGTTTTCCTGACAATCTCAGACTTCTGTATTATGCTTGCTGTGTTTGCATACTCATGTGTCTCTTTGTCTCTACATCTCCTGTGTCTTAGAACTTACAGAGAAATATATAACCTAACATGACATGCTCTTGGTTTTTTTTTTTTTTTTTTTTTTACACATCAGTCTCATGTAATCTCATCAGAAAGTCTGAGCGAATCTCTTGGAGGGATGCATCAGAGAATGATGTACTTCCTGCCTTTTCTGGGGACCAGTGTTTGATCTTGGGGGACAGAAACACTTTGACCACTTCTCAGATCTGATATTCATTTTTGGTTTCCAGAAGTGTTTGCTGTCAGCTCCGTCTACATACACACATACCACACACATTAACTTTATTAGACATATTTAAAGATAAGTACAATTAAAGTATGAAAAAATACCAATAAATCCATAGTATTAAATAGTAAGTCAGTCTAGAGGTTGATAAACCCACAGGGTTTAACACATAAAAGTGTGAAAAAGCTAATGGCAGGTATACTGACGATGCCCATGTGGGATCTTCTTATCAGAGGACAAGCGAGACGGCTATGTATATTCATGAGTAAGGGTCATGGTCCTGACTCTATGGTTAATACTTACCATGTATGAAGGAACACATTGATACCCAGCTCTATATTTCATGTGAAATGATGACTTTCAGTACCTTAGGGATGCAGGGTTGCATTTTCTACTCTTGAGAAATGTCAGCATCAACTTCTGAAAGCTTTTTCCAGTCTGTACCAACTTTCCTCCCTCAAGATATTAAAGCTTCTGTGCCATGTTTGGGGGGACATGCTTTTCTTTCATTTATCATCATGGAGTCTGTATGTAGGTGTGTCTCTCTAATGCTCTCACTACACAGTTCAGACTGTCCTTGAACTCAATGTGTTGACCAGGATAATTTTCAAGGTTCAACAGGAAATAGTGTGAATCACATTAAGTTCTTTGCACCTATCCAGCAATCTTTCATCCCCTACTATGACAAGCTGTCGGTTTCTGTTTATTGCATATAAAAAATGGCCTGTGTTTCTGGGCATGTCTCCTTCAAGTACATAGCTCACTCCTTCCCAGCATTTCTCTACCTGTTTCTGAAGTTTTGACTTTTCCCATCACACAAACCTAGACAGTCCCAAAGCTGTGCAGGTCCTGAAATCCTACAGACAGGCCTTTTACCAATAGGACACTGATCATGCACATGGCTTCACACCAGTTCCAAGGTTTTGAAAACAAAGTGGTATGGAGTAGGCTCTGTTCCCATGTACCGAGTTTGATATGGAGAACAATGAGAAGAGGAGCAGGTGTCTGTTGAGTTAGAAAGACAATTGTGTGTTTTAAAGTATAATTATGGATGAGAGTAATTCTCCAACATGGTACTCAGAATGGGGTAGTCTGAAACTAGGAGCCTGCAATGATACACTTAGTTGGCACTATCAGTCACTGCCCTCTTCATTTGGGTCTTAGGTTCAAGTTTAGGAGGATCCTGCAGCTACCTGAATGGAACTCATTATGTGGTACAAGCTAGCTCCTCTTTAACAAGCTCTTGCCTATCATTGATTATGTTGGGATTCTCTCTCATAGCTATGATGCCAGGTTAGTGCATTCTGCTGTTCAACATGGCATACATGTATTAACACTGTAGTGATGTATTATTTATGAAGTATGAAAGCTTGACTGAGTATTCAGGAAAGCAAATTCTGCAGGACTCTATAGAGATCAGGTAGTGGTGGTACACACCTTTAATCCCTGCAGGAGAAGCCAGATGGTGGTGGTAGACACCTTTAATCCTAGGACTCAGGATGAAGAGTTAGAGGGATCTCTCCTAGTTGAAGGCCATCAATATAAACAAGAGACTGAATCTTTATAAAAGTATAAGAGAGGACATGCTTTTATTGCCAGCACTAGAAGGTATAAAAAAATATAAGCAGAGTTTTTAGTATTCTCCAGCCTCACTGAAGATAGGCATTCATTCTCCATACAAACTGATAGAGGCAGCAGTTTAATATTTGTTGAAGAGGTCATGTGTGGATCAGCCTTTTCAGCCTGAGCTTGAGGTTAGAGATCATGGCCAGCTTGAGGTTAGAGCTAATGGTAAGCTTCTTTGCTTTTCTGAAAATCAACTTAAAGTTTGAAGCCTAATATCAGTCTCTGTGTCATTTATTTAACTTGTTACACCTGGTATGTTGGCAGGAACCTGTAATGTCAGCACTTTTTGGAAAGAACAAGAGCAAATAGGACAGTGTGGTCTATTTAGTGTTCCTTAGGTTTGTTTAGGATAACTGATCAATAAGATATGTTACATCTTGATATTGGTGGTTTGGCTGTGGGGTTTGAGTTCAGGATATGAGTGCTCTGAGTTGGAGCCACATTCCCAGGTCACCTGTCTCTTTTTGTTTAATTTTATGTAGATACAAAATCTCTTCCAGATTGGATGTCTATCTTGTATCTGTGATCTTCTATGATGGTAACCATAATTGTAGAACCCAGGTTTGTCTTGTATGTGCGTGCTGGATATTTCTTTTATTAATGTCACTTTCACACAATGTCAAATCAAAGAGTCAAGGCTGAAATAACCACATTCCACCTGATAAGTTCTCATGTTAGCAAGGTGTGTGTCTTCGATTCACAAAGCTAGTAGTACATCCCAGAATAACTTGTAAGCTACAGTTCAGAAAATTATACTTCAAACAATTACAAAAACCTAATCAGTCAAGCCATATGAAGGGATTCCAAATGCATTGTACTATAGAACAGATTCTTACCTAAAATCTAAAATGGGCCTTGGAATCTGTACACTGCCAGAAAGGTTTGGAGTTCAAGGGCAGTCTTGCCTATTTTAGGAAAGTCAGAAAATCCTCAGGTAAATTCCAGTGTGGTGGCCCTTACCTTTCATTCCCAATACTCAGGATTAAAGTCTTTTCATTCATCCCAGTCTTAGTGCATTCTCTTTCCTGTATGGGAAGATGTGAAATCCCCATGTACATCTCAGGCCAGTGACACCAACAACAGCTCATGGATCATTTCATGTTTTCCCATGTGATGCAATGTCTCCTAAATCTCTGATACTGGTCTTGAGCTCACTCTGAATTCCAGGTAGGTGTTGACTTTGTACCTTCTTTCTCATCCTCCTGAGTAATGGCCACTTGATTGGTAATCAGAATTGGTTGACTCCCAGACCTCAGCCAAATTAACTGTTATTGATTACAAGTGAGTCAAATAGATCAGTCTGTACTCAGCATAGCAAACAGGCTTGTAAGAGGTCCTCCTGTGGCAGGTTGGTAGAGGTAAACACATTTCTTTAGGTTCAGTTTTGTCTTCAAAGCTATAATTGCTTCTCTTTTATGGTCTCCATCTCTCTCTCTCCCTCTCTCTCTCTCTCTCATATATATATCTCTCTCTCTCTATCTCTCTCTCTCTCTCTCTCTCTCTCTCTCTCTCTCTCTCTCTCTCTCCCTCTCTCTCTCTCTCCCCCTCTCTCTCTCTGTCTCTTCTCTCCTCTATTCCTCCCCTGACTCAATCTTCCTAACCCCACATGCTTTCCTCTCCTCCTATTGTCCTTCTCTTAGCTCCCAAAACACTCATGTCCACCAACCCCCTTGTGCTCTGGAGAAATTGTCCATTCCCCTTTCTGTGAGGAACCTTATATGAAACTCTTAGAATCCTCCTTGTGTACTAGTTCCTCTGGTCGTGAGAATTATGTGCTTGTGATTCATTACTCTATGTCTAAAATCCATATGTAAGTGAGTACATACCATGTTCTTCTTTTTGTGACTGAGTTCCTTCATTCAGGAAGGTTTCTTCTAGTTCTATCCACTTGCCTGTTAATTTCAAGATTCCATTGTATTTTTTCTGCAGAGTAGTATTCCATTGTGTAGATGTGCTTCATCTTTTTTATCCATTCTTCAATTGAGGGGCATTTCAGTTGCTTCCAGATTCTTGCTATTACAATTAATGCTGCTATGAACATATTGAGCACATGTCTTTGGTGCATCAATGTGGATCATTTGGGTGTATGCCTAAGTGTGGGATTGCCAGATCCTGTGGTACACTGATTCCAATTTTCCTGAGGAACCACCACCCTGATCTCCAAAATGACTGTGCAGATTTGCCCTCCAATCAGCAGTAGAGGAGTGTTCCCTTTTCTCAATATCCTTTCCTGCATAAGTTTTTATTGGTGTTTCTAACTTTAGCCATTCTGGCAGAAGTAAGATAGTATCTCAAAGTTGTTTTCATTTACATTTCCCTGATAGCTAAGGATTTTGAGCACTCTCTTAAGTGTCTTTCAGCATTTTGATTTCATCAATTTAAATTCTCTTTTCAGTTCTTTCCCCCATTTTTAAAATAGGGTTATTTGGTGTCTTGTTGACTATTTTCTTGAGATTTTTGTATATGTTGGAGATCAACACTCTTTCAAATGTTGGATTGGTGAAAATGTTTTCAAAGTCTGTAGCCTGACTTATAAAACCTTCTAAGTATAAGGAGGTTCCATTAACTTATTTTCAATCTCTGTGTCTGTGCTACTGGAGTTATGTTAAGGAAGTGGTCGCTTGTATAAATTTGTTCAAGGGTAGCTCCCACTTTCTCTTTTAAGAGGTTCAGTGTAGCTGGATTTACAAAGAGGTCTTAGATTCATTTGTTCTGGAGTTTGTGCATGGCAATATACATGGGTCTATCTGCATTTTTCTACACACCATCATGGAATTGTGCCAGCACTATTTGTTGAACATGCTTTCCTTCTCCCATTGTTTACTTTTAGCTCTTTTGTCAAAAATCATATGTGCATAAGTGTGTGGTTTAATATCAAGATTTTCAATTCAATTCCATTGGTGTACTTGTCTATTTTTGTGCCAATACCAGGCTGTTTTCAGGATTATAACTGTGTAGTAGAGATGGTGATGCCTCCTGATGTTCCTTTATTGTACAGGGTTGTTTTCGCTATCCTGCGTCTCTTGTTTTTCCATATAAAATAGATCATTATCTGTTATGAGTAGGTTTTTACTGCCGCTCGTCTGGTCTCTCTACAGTCTGGAATTTCTTTGCCTTCTCTATTGTTTAAAGGATGGTCTCTCATAGGTATAGATTTAAAACATTGTTTCTCCAGAATGCTGTTACCAGAAAAAGATACAAATAAATTGCCTTCATAGTGCTTACTTATAATATTTCTCAGCCTGCTAAGAGACACAATGGAAGGTTCTGCTACAAGGAATGTTAAATAATCTCACTATCTGCCAACACTTTGAATAGCAGCTATTGGAAATGATATGTAAGCAATTCTCTCAATTCATATTGTACCATTACATGGAAGACATTTTACTATTTGATTCAAATATATTTACTTTAGAAATGATGTTTGAAGAAGTAAAAGAAATTTTGACTGTGGGGGATTAAATTTACTCCTGAATAATTCAAGCAGGGTTTCTATTCATTCTAACGAATTGCAAATGTGCATGTTGTGGACCAGAAGCTTTACTGTAATCAGTTGAACAGGATACTCACTAAGCATTCCCATACAGGAATTTTAATGCACAGGGAAGAGATTATCATAGAATGGATCTCTTAAACACATAAACTGACTAAAACATTAAAACTTATATGAAAAAGATCTGATTTTATTCTAAAAAGAAAATTGTCATTTACCAGGATAGTGCCAGCAGAAATTGCAGTAGCTTATACTAATGATAAAATTATCAAATTATGGGTAGACAGTGAACCCAACCAAAGAGCTTGTAATAGTTTTTGGCGAGAGGTTAACAACAATATTCCCAAAAGCAAGAGAATTAAACTTACACAGATAATTTATTTTTCTCATTATACAGGAAACACTAATAACTGGAGCCACTACATTTTTACTGACAACATAAATCAGGAAAGGCAGGTTACAGAATAGAAAAAATAAGTAAAGTAGATCAAAGTCCTTATAATTCTATCCCAAATTCAGAGCTATGTGCTGGTCTCATGGTGTTAATGGATCTTATGGAACCTTTCACATAGTTGGTGACTTGCAATATTCAGAAAGAGTCATTTAGCATATTGAAACCTCAGAAATTAATCCCAATGATACAGAATGACTTCATTAATTATTGAGTTAGAGAACACACATCCAATTCTATATGGCTGTGTCAGGCTCTCTACCAGAAGGTAATGATGAAATTGACCACAACTAACAATATGGGCAACAGTGGAATATCTACCTTAAATCCCCTTCCCTGATGATGAGATTGATGGCTAACTTATCCACCATTATAGAGCCATCACCTAGAAGCTGAACAAAACAGAAGCATATACCTACAGCTAAACACTGATCCAAACTGGAATCCAGATTCAAAGAGGGAGGACAAAACCAAACTACAGAAACCCACTGAGCCAGCTGAGCTCAACGAGGGGGATGTAATGGAACCCAGACTGATAGCTGGGAAACCATCATTGGACCGAATCAGACCCCCTGAACATGGGCATCAGTTAGAAGTCCTGTGCAGTCTAACGGACCTCTGGCAGTGGAAACAGGATGTATCCCTGGTGCACAAAAGGACTTTTGGAGCACATTCCCCATGGAGGGATATGCCTGTAACCTAGAGGCAGGAGGGAGGGCCTAGTCCTGACTCCAAATGACTGGTCAGATTTTGATGATTTCCTCATGGATGGCATTAGCCTCCCTGTGGAGAAGAGGCAGAGGATGTGATGGGAGGGTGGTCATGGGATATGGGAGGGAGGGAAGGATGGAGAGAGGGAGGGAGAATGGGGGGAAGGGATAGGGATCTGTAATCAATATGGAAAATAAGAAAAAATAAAAGGAAAAGAAATTGATCAAGTGTTAAGGCTTCAGAACTGCATTTAAAAACACCATTTCAATAGCAAAGTTTTAAAAAAAGACTTCTCCATCACTTGGCAACAGGGTCAGCCAATTATGAGGAAATGTCCTACTTGTTCTTATACAACAAGTCTCTACTACCTGTAGGAAGTAGCATAAAGGATACTCAAGGAATAAATCTGGCAAATGAATGTGTACCATTTTGAAGAATTTAGAAAATTAAAATATGTACACCACACTATTGATAGCTATTCATGTTTTCACTGGGTAATAGCTTTGAATTTGGAAAATTTTGATTGGGTAATCACACATTTGCTACAAGATGTTACAGGTACATTTTTCCCTGCCGGTCGGGTCCTGCTGCCACACCAGCCACCAATAACACGCTGAGAGTCTGTATTTGATATAAGGCTGTTGGCCAGTTTAAAGTTTCTTACTGGATAGCTCTGTCATAAAGTAACCAATTTCTACTATTCTAAGAATTTCCATGTGGCTCATCTTACCGGCCAGAGCAGCTAGGGCTCTACCTCTCTGGGCTCTCCAGTTCACTCCTCCTAACTACTTCTTTCCTCCTCCTAGTCTCCTAGCCCTGCCTATCTTGCTTTACTACTGGCCAACAGGGCTTTATTCATTAACCAGAATGAGAAACATATTCACAGAATAACATCTCCCATCAAGAAGATATTGCCATCATGTGTATAACTGCACAAGTCAAGACGGCTAATGCTTCAGCATATGTCTTTAAAAAATGAAACCGTTCTTTGATAATGATAATATAAAGCATATTACAGGTATATTACACAATCCTACACACAGGCATTTATAAAAGTTCAAATTGAACTCTAATGGATATGCTAAATAAACCAAAAGGAATAATAAAATACCCCAGAAAAAGATTGCATAGTATTTTATTAACTTTGAATTTTCTGAATACCAATGAGAAAGAAACCACAGCTTTGGAGAGGCACTGGGCAATAAAAAAAAAAAACTACAGAATTAAACCAAGCAATATACTTCAAAGTTGTGTTGACTTCAGGCTGAAACCAGGATGTGTGTTATGTTTGGGAAGGAGTTTTGCTTTTGTTTCCCCTAGAGAAGAAATGCTATTGATAATTTCGTAATTTCTAAAGATGAAGAGGGTAAGTGGGACGAGAGAAGGGAGGGAGGAGAAACTGGAACCAAAATTATATTATTAATAAAAAATGAAATTTGCATAAGATACTTCTTAATTAGAAGAGAAGAAAATTCTTCTTTCAACATAGCTGTTTAATCAAAAAATTTCATAAAACTAACAAATACTTTTTGTTTGATCAAATATATCTTGCCAAAAGAGAATCTCCCCAAAGTTAGGGTCGGAGATAAGTTTTTATATATATTTATATATTTTCATTTTTATTATTTTGTCTTTTCAGGAGAATGGAGGCATCCAGCTAAGGAATCTGAAGATCAGAGGTCAAGTAAAACATGAAAAGAGAAAAATACAAATTATCCACAAAATTTTTCCTATGAAAAGGAATAAAGTGGCCTATTAATGAATCACATTTCTAAAAGGATAAAATTTTATGACTCTTCTTAAATGTTTGTTTTTCTTTTTCTCTACAGACATGTAATGAAAATGAACTTTCTTTTTAGTATCAGTCCAATCAAAGATTAAAGCTGGCTTTAAAATTGAAGTGAAGCTCTTTCCTTATCTAAACCCAGCATGCTTTTTAAAGAAAAAAACAAAATCTCTATCCATGTCAGAATAGTCACCTGATCTGAGACAGAAGAAAAACAAAAACTGAGGAACTATTGTTTTGCTACTAATTGGATAATGTTTCAGATTTATAACATTATCTCAAAATTTATAAGATTAATATATTTTCACAACTCATTGCCTGGTCAGTCACCTGAAGTTGTTCTGTAATGTTCCATCTTCAGCCCATAGGCCATAGTGTGTCTCCAGACTCCTCAACCAAGCAGGAAACTTTTCTCTGTGTCCTGTAGACTGTCTGGCTGTCTGTCAGCCTCTTCCATGAAGCAGGAATCCTGGAACAATGTCCATCTTGCTTCAGCAGTCAAATTTTTGTGGGTCCTGCACGTCCAGTTTATTCAGCATATAGTCAGTCTAGACAAGAGCAGTATCTTGTCTAAATGGCTAGTCTTGCCATATTAGAATGAAATTCCATATTGTGTTTCTTCGATGTCCATCTTCCTGTCTTCTGTAGGTGTTGTTACCAGGAGCAGTTGTGCCTCACTATCAAGAAAATCCCTAAACCATTTTAAATGCCATAGTCTGTAGGTCTTTGGAAGCTTTGAAGAATGCCTATTTATCTCAAATACATCTCTGTATATCTAGATATCCTAACTAACTAACTTAACTCCAAGTTTTAACTATCATAGATAACTCTCTATAATCTCTACTAAATTATACATTACATTTCTAGATGAGCTATATAAACACAATACCTAAATAAGAGGAGAAATATACAAATCACAAATTTGACCTTAAAATGTGCCAATAAATTAAAATCCATTTCAAAGCAAAGTATTCATATCTATACCATTATTCCCTTTTTACCTTTAAAAAGATTGGTTGTGGTTATAGCCATTTATAACCAAGCCCATTTAAATGAAAACAAACATTTATAAACAATATTTGGGAATTTGGGCATCGTTCTTTCCAAACTACTTCCTGCTGGTATTGGTTACTGTCATGGGGGTCCAAAGAAGATGCAGAAATCTTGGCAGTAGTCTGCAAGGATTTGTCTCAACTGCTTTGAATGTTGGATCACCTGTGGAGCTGTTTCAGCTGGTCTGGCTTGATCAAACCATATAAGTCTGGAAGAAATCCATAGCTTTTCATTTTCCCCAGTAGCTTGTCCTTAGGCTTAAATTTTTGAGTCAAAGCATTTTTAAAATATATAAATTGAATTAATCCAGCAGCATTTCTTTTATCAGTAGTTATTTTCTCAGCAATCAAACAATTTAAAGACAACAGAAGCACGTATAATATCCAAAATCTCTCTATGTTTTCCATCTTTACGTGGCTTTTTTATTATTCTATTTCTTTTATTTCTATTTTTACATATTTTGAGACAGTGTTTCTCTGTGTAACTTTTATCTGTCCTGGAATTCAGTGCATACCAGGTTTTCTTTGAAATCACAGAGATTTGTTTGCCTCTGTTTGCAGAGTGCTGGGATTAATGGAGTGTGCCACTACATCCATCCATTTTACTTAGATAAGTAGAAATGGGTTAATCATTAAGACAGAGCTAGACCATAAACAATAATGGTAACTGGCCTACAGGATTGTATCAAATACAGAGTCTCTGAGTGTTATTTGGGGCTGGTGCGGCTGTGGGCCCAGACTGGCTGCAGGCGGGATGGCGCTGGCGGGAAGGAAAAACCTGCCGTAACAGTAGTGTTAATGAATTATTAAATTAATTAATTTCATTGTTTGTGTCTGCTTTCCCTTTTATGGAAACATTGCCATGATTTGTGGAATCAACAACAGTCTTTCAGTAATCTTCCTACATCAATGGAAGATTACCTAACCAGGGCATATTCAGATTGATTAGATATACTTTCAGGACAGGGACTGAACTGAGTGAGAGCCTGGTGGTCATGTCTCCATTAACTCTCAACAAGAATCATACTGTAACCTATCCTCTGTGTGGCAGTAGAATTAATGCATCTATTCTCATTAAGGCTGGATAATAAATGCCCCATACCTTCTTTACTCCTGTCTTTTGTACATCTCTAGTCCTCTGTGAGATTAAAGGTATGAGCTATAATTCTCTTTTAGACTGATTAACTCTTGTGTAGATCTGGGTGGACTGGACTTACAGACATCTGTCTATCTCTTAAGCCTGAGTCTGAGGATTAAGTATGTACCACATCCTCCTAGATTTTGGCTGCTGGGATTAGAAGTGCCTATCACCAGTGACTATTCTCTATTGCTTGAGATTGTTTTTGCTTTTCTGAATCATCAGTGAAACTTTAATAAATCATAAATAATATATCACTATAGCTGGCCTCTATTCTAGACTTTGGCTTTTTACTTATAGAACTCAGCCTCATGGTCTCATGTACAAAACAGTTTCTATGTAGCTAAACACTTAGATTTATTTTGTACCTGAAATCAGACTGTTTAGACTGTTTGCCACCTGAAACTCTTGCCTATACTGTATCATGCTTTAATAATTATGCTGCAAGTAAACAGCTGGCATTAGAATTCACATCTGATCCAGGTTGACAATAACAAATAAGTACTGGTTTACACTCTTTAAAGATTATAATGTCCATTGAGACATAAATGGGACCCTTATATGTGACCACTTCAACTACCATTCTTCAATAGTTGGACAAATGTCATGCTCTAGATAGAGCTGTCCATCAGAGTGTGCAGAGAGCAGTTTCCACCTGATTCAGATAGGTCAGACAGTAGCTGATGTTAATCCACCCACCCAGAATAACCCCACTCCCACATTTTAAAGCCCAATTTGTAGCAAGCTTTAACTCAGTACTGGCCAGGTAGATGTGCTATGACCAGGTCCATACCTATGCTCTAGGGAAATGGCCCAGGATGAAGTGTTTGCAGCAGTTTAAGTGTTTGACATAAGGTGGAATAGGTGGCAAGCATGCACCCTGGCATACCTCCAGCCACATCTAATCAGGGGCAAGAGTATATGCTGACACATTTCCTGCCTGTGGACTACCTGACCTCATGTGGTCAAGCACATCTGGGAGAGATAGCTCAAACAAACCTGTATAGTGGAGTGAAAACACATAACTTGTTATGTCCCATAAACAATACCCCCCAGAATTAAAAGAACTATCTGTCCTTGGGAAGGGGGCTTGCAGTTCAGAGGCATTTTTGTTTCATGTATCTCTAAGTCATAGCAATTAAAACTTAAAAGATACTTTTACCTCTCACATATCTCTCTTCAGTTGCATCCTGACTGTTCCAGTTTATATTGGGATCTAATAGCCATCAGCTTAATGGTACCCAGACAGGTATTTTCAGTTAGCTAAGGCATCGATGATGCAAAAGCCAACACAATTAGCAGAAGCAGAAGGACAGAAAGCCCAGTGAAGACTGATATCAGAGTTACTATCTGGAAGGCAGCAGAATATGAGACTGGGGACCAGGTACTTAGTTCATCTGAAGTACTATTTTTCTGCAATGTTCTGTTAAATTATTTCTAATAATTCCTGAGTTATATAAAACAACAACCTTTTCTCTTAAAGCTATACAATAACCTGTTTTGCATAGAGCAGGTTGAGTGCCCTATCATACTAGAGAACTGTTTTAGCTGATGAATCTTCCTGTTGATAAATCTGGATCTACTTTAACAGGTACTTTTCCCAGCATACCAATAGGCACTACAGGTAGCTATTTTGTCCCCTATGCCAGGGGGTTCTTTTGATCTAATATTAGAGCCTAATTCAGGACAAGGAGCAATACTCTCTCTTTTGTCATTACAATGGGCTAAAATGAGGACACAATTGTCAGGGCCCAGGCAAGATGGAGGGTAAAGACAAGGAGGGAATTCAGCTGATGGGACCTCAATCAGAAGCATCTGGTTCACTACCCAGCTGAATAGTCAGAGAGCAATGACATGGACTATGCTGGTCTACATCAGCTTTTAGCAAGTCCAGGGCTAGCAGTTGTTTGAAACAGGTTGTAGTTTGTATCTGATGCTTGGATGTGTCTGCTGGCCAAGTGGGAATCTGCTGAGCCAGATATAGACTAGGGACAGAAGTTAACATTTAGGAACTTAAAGGAAAATGTTACGTTTAAAATTTTTGCACCCCAAGTCCTAATAATTATGGAAGGGGAGTAGTCACAAGATTGGGAGAAAGAGATACTATCTTTAGGAATGGAACGATGGGGGAAAATCTGGAGTCCTTTTGACCTCTGAAAAGTGGATCCAAGTCTTAGGACTCCTTAGATTCTGTGAAGTTTATGTGAGGTTTTTGTTTTGTTTTGTTTTGTTTTTCAGTTTATAAAAATGTATAAAAGATTTAGGTATACTAGCATTGCAAATCTGTACTAAAATCTACATTGTGAGGTAGCTTCACACTTTTAAGTTCTAACAAAAGCCACAAAGTTGGCTGAAGAGGCATGGATATTGCTTCCTTTATCTAGAGTTAGGTACAGGTGGACAGAGAAGTCTTTAGCCCAATGAGGAGCATCTTTAAGTCTATACTGAGAAGAAAACCAAAGATATCTAAAATGTTGAGGTCCTGAGTGAAGCGTAACTATTTGGTGCTATCCTAGCTTATCAGTACCCCACTGATTAAAGTTAAATCTCTGAACATTTGCTGGTCAGTGGTGGTGCATGGATTTAATTCCAGCACTTGTCAGGTAGAGCAGGTGGATCTGTGTGAGGTCGAGGCCAGCCTGTTCTACAGAGCATGTTCTAGGTTCCAGGACTTTTACACAGAGGAATTCTGCCTAGAAAAACTAACCCAAACAAACAATACAAAGCTATGATCTTTTGAAATCTTAGTGTAAGAAAGAGAGAATGGTAAAGAAATCAGAAACATTTCTCATTTTCACATACCTTAAGGCACTCATGCATGCCTTTGAAAATTGCATTTACATATTAAATAATTTTATCACACCATCATGACTTAAGCTTTCTATACAACAGAACAATTTCTTAGACCCTCAAACTTTACACCATTTGTGGACACCAATCAGGAGAGGACTGACAGGCTGACTTCACCCACATCCATGCTCCCAAAGGCCCCTTTACTTCTTAACTCTTAGCCTTTACAGGATGGATGCCCTCACAACCTCCAGGGAATCAGCAGATGTGATTTGATGGCTCCTATACCTCTGGAACACTTTATCCCTCACGTCATGACACCTCTGTAAGCCCCTGAGACACTAGTGCTGGTACCATCTCTCCAGAGGATATGTGCTCTTTATTCTGGTTCATTCATCCTTGTCTGTCTGTCTAATAAGGGAAGGTCTCCATTTCATTCTTTCCCCATGACCATTCCCATTCACAGGGCTGATGACAAATATCTATTTTGCCATCAGGATGAAAAGAAGTCATTTTTGACACTGGCTTCCTCTTGCCTTATTTTTTGTTTAATCAAATGGAAATTTATTAAATGAAGTGATAATTCATTAAATGATAATTTGAAATTAGTAGATGAAGAAATTGCTCCTTGGTTAACAGCATTTTTTGTGTTTTCATGAGACCCTGCTTTGATACCTAGCTTCAAATTAACTCTACCCTTAGTTCTAGAGAATGCCTCATTCTGACTTTCAGAATACTCAAGTTCGCATATTGTATACAAATGTTGCATACACACAGGCAAAGGCTTGCACACATGAATATAGAGAAAGAAAAAGAATAATTAAGAAAAAACATTTACAGTAAGGCAAGTTTGCACAAGCCTTTTAACCCAGTACTTGGGAGACAGAAGTAGGTGAATCTTTTAGTTTAAGGCCAGCATTTTCTTAAAACAATGTTGTTCATGTAAAAAGATATCTCAGATAGATGTGGCAGCTCACCCCATAACACAAGGCAGGTTGAGGCAGGAGTCTTGTTGAGAGTAGGGGGCCAGTTTGAACAGCATAAAGAGTCCAGCTAGCTTGAGCTTCATCGTGAAATCCTATCTCAAAACATTCAAATGCTAGGTATATAGATGCAAAATTAACAACTCAGTGTTTATGTGTTGGATCAATGAAGGCATTTATTTATTTATTTATTTATTTATTTATTTATTTATTTATTTATGTTTTTTCAAGAACAGGATTTTCTGTGTAGCCCTGGCTGTCCAATTCCTTACTCTGTATACCAGGGTGGCCTTGAACTTTGAAATCTGCCTGCCCCTGCCACCCAAGTGCTTGGTGGAAGGCATGTGACACTTCTTCCTGGCTTCAGTGAATGAGTTCTTTAATGTAGTTACAGTTTTACTTTCCTCCTGGGTTGACATAACATCTTAACAAGGTACACTATCTAAATCTCAAAGAAGTTAGTGGGTGGAGATACCATTCCAGAATTGGACTGCATACTTTGGAGGTCATGGCTACAAAGGGAGGGTTCAGTGGAAAAGTGTATAAAGGGTTAGAGTAGCTAGAGAAACCCTCAGGGTTTAGGACCCTGGAGCCATCCTGCCTCTGCCTAGATTTGGCGGCCTCTTTCCAGTGTCCACATCAAGGTAAGTTCCTCAGATTTATCAGGACACCCGATCTCCTGTACCCTAATCTAAGCTTGCCCTCACTTTAGTATTGTGTGTATTTTTAGGTTGTTGAATATTTTGATTCTTTTGGATTTTTTGTCTTGTTTTATTGATTTTATTTTTTTTGGATAAATTCTCACATAGATTCTCTCATTTCAGCAACCTATAAAAAGAAAATGCCAGTGTTCTTGTTTGTTTATGGGAATTAATTGTGTCATTGGGGACTTCTGTTTTGTTTACTTCAGAATCTACTAAGACTGGCTGGCCTGGAGCTCACGTAGATCTGCGTGCCTCTACCTCCCATGTCCTGCTATTAATGTGTAGTATAGCAAGATAAATAACAGATGCAGAGACAGATATTGGGGGTACAACCTCAGCTGAAATATAGAGAATCAATCAGCTAAGCCACTCTCTCTTACCTTTATGTAAGAGCTGATCCTGTCACCACAAACTCTCACCAAGTTTCAGAGTTCTTCCCCCCCTTGGCGAGGCTGGAGAATCCTGAGACTGACTACTGAAGACCCTGCTTCTACCTTTATTACCACTCTAGTGCTTGGATTAAAGGTGTGAGCTCTGTAACTGTGTCTTGGGATTAAAGGTGTGACTGACTTCTATGGCTAGCTAGTAGGGATGCTTTGCTGTTTTGTTCTCCAAGGGCTTTAAAAATCATGAACAAAATATCACATCAGTGGAGTGCCACCACCACACTAAATTAGGATTTCTTTTCTTTTCCTTCCTTTCTTTCTTTCTTTCTTTCTTTCTCTCTTTCTTCCTTCCTTCCTTCCTTCCTCCCTTCCTTTCTTTGTTTCTTTCTTTATTCCTTTCTTGCTTTATTTTGTGTGGGTTTTGTTTTGTTCTTTTTTTGAGACAAGATTTTTCTGTGTACCTTTGCACCCAGCCTATCCTGGAGTTGAATAAACTGAGATCCCACTTGCTTTGCCACCCAAGTAATGGCATTAAAGCTGTGTACCTCTACAATCCAGTCACAGGAGGTCCTCTTACAAGCTTGTTTGCTGTTCTGTGTACAGGCTGATCTTTTGGCCTCACTTGTAATCCATAACATAGTCAACTCAGCTAAAGTGTGGGAGCCTACCAATTCTGATGGCCAATCAAGTGGCCATTACTCAAAGGATGTGAAAGAAGGCACAGAGTCAACACCTACCTGGCATTCAGAGTAAGCTCAAAAGACCAGTATCAGGGATTTAGGAGACCTTGTGTCCCATGGGAAAACATGAAATGGTCCGTGAGCTGTTTATGGTGTCACTGGCCTGGGATATATATAGGGGTTTTCACATCTTCCCATACAGGAAAGTGAATGAACTGGAACTGGTTTGAATGCAGAGACTTTGATCCTGAGTGTTAGGAATAAAAGGTAAGAGACACCACACTCAATTTATTTGAGGATATTCAGACTTGCCTAAAATAGGCAAGATTGTCCTTGAACTCCAAATCTTTCTTGCTCTATACAGATTCCTGGACCCATTTTAGATTTCTAATGAGAATGTGTTCTATAGTACAATCCTCTTGGAATGCCTTCAATAAGGCTTCACTGATTAGGGTTTTGTAATTGTTTGAAGTATAATTTCCCTGAACTGTATCTTACAAGTTATTCTGGGACGCGATACTAGTTTCGTGAACACAGACACATGCCCCTTTTGAGAAGAGAACTTATCTTGTGGAATGGGGTTGTATCAGCCTTGACTATTTGACTTGACATTATCTGAGAGTGACATTAATAAAAGAAATATCCAGGAAAAACATACAAGACACACCTGGGATCTACAATTAAGGTTACCAGCATAGAAGACCACAAATACAGTATAGACATCCAGTCCTGAGGTGATATTGTACTTACATAAAATTAAACAAAAACAGATAGATGACCTGGGAATATGGCTCCAACTCAGAGCCCTTGTATCCTGAGCTCAAACACCACAGCCAAACCACTGATATCAAGATTTAACATATCTTATTTCATCCCCTATCCTGAACAAATCTGAAGCACAGTGCATACACCACACTGTCCTGGATTCCTCTTACTCATTCCATCAAGTGCTAACACTATTGTCTCCTGCCTACATGCCAGGTATAACAAGTTAAACAAATGACCCAGAGACTGATATTAGGCTTCAAACTTTAAGTTGAATTTCAGAAAAACAAACCAGTTGGCCAGTAGCTCTAACCTCAATCTCGGGTTGCATGGGATGATCCACACATGAACTCTGCACCAAACCTTAAACTGTTCCCTCTCTCAGTTTGTATGGAGAATGAATGCCTATCTTCAGTGAGGCTGGAGAATACTAAAAACCCTGCTTCTATTTTTTCATACCTTCTAGGGCTGGCAATAAAAACATGTCCTCTGTTACTATTTTTTACTGTTTGTGTCTCTTGTATCACTTGGTGGCCTTCAACTTGGAGAGATCCCACTAACTACTTATCTTGAGTCCTAGGATTAAAGGTGTGTATCACCACCATCTAGCTTCTCCTGAAAGGATTAAAGGTGAGTACCACCACTGCCTGATCTCTATAGCCTGAGACAGACTTTGCTTTTCTGACTACTCAGTCAAGCTTTCATAGATCATAAGTAATACATCACTACAGCCTTAATACATCTATCTATACAGTGTTTAACAGCAGAATGCACTAACCTGGCCTTGTAGCTAAGGAGAGAATCTCAACATAGTCAATGATAGGCCAGAGCATGGCAAAGAGGAGCTAGCTTGTGCCACATGATGAGTTCCATTCAGGAAGTGCAGGATTCTCCTGACCTTGAACCTAAGACCCAAGTGAAGAGGGCAGTGACTGAGAGTGCCAACAGAGTGTATTGCTCCAAGCTCCTAGGTTCATACTATCCCTTTCTGGTACCATGTTGGAGAAATTCTCACCGATCCGTACTTCTGTGATTTCATTTACAAGTTAACACTTGCCTTGCTCCAAATTATACTTTATAAACACACAATTGTCTTTCTAACTCAACAGACACCTTCACCTCATCTCATTGTTCTCCATATCAAACTCAGTACCTGGGAATAGAGCTTACTCCATACCACTTTGTTTCCAAAACCTTGAAGCCTGCCCTTGTTAAGCCATTTGCTCCCTCTGTGTCCTATTGATAAGAGGTCTGCCCCTAGGATTTCAGGACCTGCACAGCTTTTAGACTGACTAGGTCCGTGTGATGGAAGGAGACAAAAACCACAAACACAGGTAGAGAAATGCTGGAAAGAGTGAGCTCTGCACTTGAAAGAGACACACCAGCAACCCAGAAACACAGCACATTTATTATATGCAATCAACAGAAGCATACAGCTTGTCATGGTAGGGGATGAGAGATTGCTAGATAGGTTCAAAGTCCTTACTGTGACCCACAGTACTTCCTGTGGAACCTTGAAAATTATCCTGGTCAACACATTGAGTTCACGGTCAGCCTGAAATGTGTAGTGAGACCATTGGAGAGAGACACCTATGAGTAGATTCCATGATGATAAATGAAAGAAAAGGCATGTCCATAAAACATGGCAGTGAAGCTTTAATATCTTCAGGGAGGAAAGATGGCAAAGACTGTGAAGAGCTTTCAAAAGATGATGCTGACATTTTTCAAGTGTAGAGAATGGAACCCTGCATCCCTAAGGTACTTGAAATCATACTTTAACATGGAAGATAGAGCTGGGGATCAATGTGTCCTTCATACGTGGTAAATATTAACCATAAAGTTGCAACCATGAACCTTAACTTTGTTCTCTGCTATGGAGATGACACATGTGCAACATCAATATATCTGTTACTGGCTTTTTTTATATTTTGATGTGTTAAATCTAGTGGGGTTATCAACATCTTGGTAGGCCTCATTTTTAATACCATGGATTTACTTGTATTTTTTAATGCTTTATTTTAGTTATCTTTAATTTTGCTTATTAAAGTATATGGGTTTGTGTGTGTGTGTGTGTGTGTGTGTGTGTGTGTGTTAGATGGAGATGACAGTAAGTGCTCCCATAAACAAGAAATAAACATTATATATCCTGGAACAGGTCCAAGTGATTCTGCCTCCCCCCATGATAAAACACTGGTCCCCACATAAGACAGGAAGCAATATCATTCTCTGAGCCATTCATCAAGGAGATTCTCTTAGCTTTTCTTACTGAGATTACATGAAGCTGAAGTATAGAATATAACCAAGAGCATGGCATGTTGGGTCATAAAGTTCTGGGATGCAGAAAGTATAGAGACAAAGAGACACAAGAGTATACATTTGCAATAAGCATAATGAACGATTGTGAGATTGTCAAGAAAGAAACCGAAGTAAATTAAAAATCTGCATCACACTATCTCATGCAAAAGTGTTTTATTGAACATACTGGGACCTGTAATATTAAGGATGCTTGGTGAAATAACATCCAGCTTAAATATCTGTCATAACCAGAGAAAGACGGATCACAGTTTAAGAGCGACAACTGCTCCCTCAACACCAGTTCATTCTACAGTCAGTGTTATGCTTCAAAAAGGAAATTTATATGCACATATTATAAATCTTTATGTAAATTGGCCAAGGAAAAGGTGGAGGCAGAGACATGGAACACATTTCATGCAATCCATTATGCTCTTTGTATTTTCCCTGTCTTTATCTCTTTCCCTTTGTCTATGGATTCTCACACACTGATTGTGCTGGGTTAAAATCCATAGTGTTGTAGAGAATAATAGTGGTAGAGAAAGGGCAATGACTTTATGTGAGCAGATGTTGGGTAGTCCTAAGGTTATTATGAGACCAGCATGAAAGCCAAGTCCAGGATGCACCCTGATGGAGAATTAACAACACAGGCACTATCATGTGACTGCTTTGACTTCCAATTCTGATCCCTCTTCACTGGTAAACACAAAACCTCATCTGTTACCTCAGGCTTTTCCCGCCCGCCGGCACCATCCTGCCTGCCTGCCAGTCTGGGCCCACAGCCACACCAGCCCCAAGTATCACTCTGAGACTCTGTATTTTATACAATCCTGTTGGCCAATGACTATTATTATTGTTTATAGGCTAGCTCTGTCTTAATTTTTAACCCATTTCTACTTATCTAATTATTTCCACGTGGCTCATCTTATCCGGGAGCCGTGGCTGGCGTCCTGCTTCCTCCATGCTCTACATCTCGACTCCAACTACTTCCTCTCTCCTCCTCCTGGTCTCCTAGCCCCGCCTATCTTGTTTCCTATTGGCCACAGTGCTTTATTAACCAGTATGAGAAACATATATACAGAATAACATTTCCCATTACTCATCAGATGATTAATGGGGTCAGCAGGAACCCAAGAAGGAAGACCTAGTGGAAACTTGTAGCCATACCTGTGTGTGCTAAGGTTGGTCTCCATAAGTCCCACCTTTTTTGCACAGACTCTGTCCTACTTAGGGGCTTCCCTGTGGCCCTAATCACTATCAGTTATTTTCTATTGACTCAGGCCCTACTTTTGCTCAGAGAGCCCCTGTCCCTTGGAGAATCAAAGTGAGATGTAAACTGTGCATACAGTTCTGAGGACAGTGCTGACATGGGGCAACATTTGGTTTAAAAGCTCATCTCTTCTGTAGATCAGGTTTCAAAGACTTTTCCAGATGATGGTTGCTAAAATAGTAGAAAGACTACTAAATCAATCATTCCAAGGTCATATCCATGTGTACTCACCAGTGGCAGGCAAGCCCCAGCTGTATACTGGTGTTTCATGTAACACAGTAAGGCTCTTTGCTTGCCTGTGGAACAACCTCTCTATCCTTTCTCACCTGAGGACTTGGTCCAGTCTTGCACTCAGGAAGAATACATGATTCAAATAGAGATGCTGAAGCTTGTTGATTTGGGAGAACTGAGAAATAATTTGTCTAATACATCATCCTTTCACATTCTGTTGGAAAAATGATGCAAGGGTATAAACATTTCTTTGAGAAGGAGTTCCTAAAGGTTTTTCATCTGGCCCAGGCCAGGGGCAAACATTGACCGGGTCCTCAGGTCCGAGTGAACGTCACATCTAGTTCCTGTATACAGCTTGGCTCAAATACCTCCAGAAGCTCTAGGAGTTTATAGACAGGGAGGGCCCCAAAACAGAACTTCGTTTCCCTGCTGGGCCCACCTGAGGAATTTACATAGATGCCTAGACTTGAAAGAAAGGTTCATCATCACTGTCCCAATGTGATTTCCCTGTCATATGGGATGATGTACCACTTGTTGGATCTCTCTTATGACATCTGGAGAGCTGACACCATCAAATGTTCCAGCTCACAGATTCCAGAAATTATGTTGGACATTCCAAAAACCACACACCTCTGGTTGGCAATTTCTGTAGGTCAAACAAGAAGGAAATTCAAGTGACAGCGTTCCCAATAAATAATCTGCTTTCACATATCAACTTCCCTTGAATCCATTAATTAAATCAAGACTCTTTCCCTTTCTAGTGTCTGGGTAAAGAGGACATGGTAGACTTATTTTATGTTGACTACATTTATTAGCTGTGTGCTCCATGCACCACTGTCCATTTTCATGAACAATATTTAACCACAGAGGAGTGACATGACCTCACTAATTTAGGATTTCTTTTCTTTCTTTGTGTGTGTTTGATTTGGGTTTTGTTTTGTTTTAGATTTTGTTTTTTTGGGGGGGAGGGTTGTTATTTTTGTTTGTTCTTCTTTTCTTGAGTCAGGGTTTTTCTGTGTAACTTTCGATAATTTCCTTCAGTTGAATAAAGTGAGATCCCCCTTCCTCTGCCTCCACAGAACTGGTATTAAAGGTGTGGACCTGTACAACCCAGACACAGGAGGACCTCTTACAAGCTTGTTCACTGTGCTATGTACAGGCTGATCTTGTGGCTTTACTTGTACTCCATAACATTATCAACTCGGCTGAGGTTTGGGAGCCTACCAATTCTGATGGCTCATGAAGAGACCATTACTCAGCATGATGAGAAAAAAAGGCACAAAATCAAAACCTGCCTGGAATTCATAGTGAGTTCAAGCTCAGTATCAGGAATTTAGGAGACTTCCCACTGTTTGGTGACTTGGTGGGGTTTATGCACAGAATTGTCAAACATGCTGAGCAGTGTAGAGCTGATATCCAATGAGGAATGTTGTAGAATGGCAGGGGATAACTATTCACAAGCCTTTTACCTCAGCATTTGGGAGGCATTTACTTCAAGGCCAGCCTTGTCTCAAAACAATGTTGTTCATGTAAAAACAAAAAGTCTCAGGAAGATGTGGCAGCTCACCCCATAACAAAAAACAGGTTGAGGCAGGACTGTTCTTTGAGTGCCTGGAGAGTTGAGCACAGTCTATTCATCATCAAAACTTTGGGTTAGGTTTCAGGATTTATGGTGATCTCTTCACAGTGGATGTACACCTGAACTGTGTTTGTAATTAGATGGTGTCTGTAGGATCAAGAGTGCTTTGGAGAGACTTCACACACCAGAGAGATGAACTGCTCTTATTTTCCACCATTACCACAGCAGTGATCTGGCCCTGAGAACTCTCTGTATGAAAAGGCTTGATAAGTTTCCTGATGTCAATGGTATCCTCGCTTCCATGCTTTCCCAGCATAATGATTCCTATAAGCAAGACATAATGGGAGTCCATTTCTCACCACCTCTCCAGCATCATGTAATAGAGAGCCTAGTGAAGAACAGAGGCTTTCACCATTTCTGCTCTGGAGATCCTGCTCAGGTTGCTGCTCCCAGCAATGTTTGAGGTGGCCTTCAAGAACAGACATACAAATATCCTGAGGGCCATGGCCCTTCCCATGTCTTCCTGTTGTATCCCTGATAGATGCCCCACATCTAGAGACGTGAAAGGCTCTGCTTGATGGAATAGATATGCTTACTCCACAGAAGACTTGGCCCAGGTTAGCCAGACCCAGATTGGTTTGAGAAAGGCTGGCTCTGTGTTCACAGACAATGAACAAATGGGGACAAGGACTGATGGGAGATGTGATTCTGTATATATGTTTCTCATATTGGTTAATAAAGCACTGTGGCCAATGAGATAACGAGATAAGCGGGGCTAGGAGACCAGGAGGAGGAGAGAGGAAGTAGTAGGGGTTGAGATGTAGCCCGGGAGGAAGGAGGACGCCAGCCATGGCTCCCCGTTAAGACGACCACGTGAAAATACTTTTAGGGCTCACGTGGTTGCAGGACAATGGCGGCAGGCCCAGGAGGCCAGCCGGGAGAAACCTGCCGCAACATAATGGTGTCAGAACTGGGATTGAGAACTTTCACTTGAAACTTAACAAAAGCTTAAAAAATACTTTTTAGAAACAAAGGAACAGAGACTAGCAAGACTTCTTAGTAGCAGCATTTTCTTGGATGGATTTGTTTTGT
This sequence comes from Cricetiscus sungorus, assembly GCA_030556225.1. NCBI lineage: Eukaryota > Metazoa > Chordata > Mammalia > Rodentia > Cricetidae > Cricetiscus > Cricetiscus sungorus. The sequence continues at coordinate 48,447 of JANBXA010000236.1, read as the reverse complement.
TGTAGACAGAGATTTGCAGGCTCCTTTAAGGGAGGTTTCCAAAATTAGCATAAGCAGCAAAAAAGCTGCCTTGCTTTTAAAGAGCTCTGCTAACAATTCATTGGTGTGTACAAGAGCTGCAATGAAAGTTTACACTGTGTTTTAAAAAATACGCTGACTTGGGAGAGAAAAAGAAACGGGATATAATGGTTTAAAACAGAAACAAGGAAATGAAATGAATGGCTATGGTGGCACACGCCATTAATCCCAGCACTAGGGAGACAGGCAAGCAGATCTCTGTGATTTCAAAGCAGTGAATTCCAGGACAGATAAAAGTTACACAGAGAAACCCTGTCTCAAAATATATAAAAAGAGAACTAGAAGAAATAGAATAATAAAAAAGCCTAAGGACAAGTTACTGGGGGAAAGGATTTCTAGTTTTGTTTCCACAGAAACTGCAAAGCTATGGATTCTTTCCAGACTTATATGGTTTGATCAAGCGAGACCCCCTGAAGCAACGTCAATGGGACATTGCAACCTTATAGACCACTACAGCCAAGATTTCTGGATCTTCTTTGGAACCCCATGACAGCGCCCTCTACAAGCAGGAAGTAGTTTGGAAAGAACAACGCCCAAATTCCCAAATATTGTTTATAAATGTTTGTTTTCATTTATATGGGCTTGTTTATAAATGGTTAATAACACAAGCAATCTTTGTAAAGGTAAAAGGGGAATTATGGTATAGATATGAATACTTTGCTTTGGAATGTATTTTCTTTCATTGATACAATTTAAGGTCAATTTTGTGATATGTATATTTCTCCTCTTGTTTAGGTATTGTGTTTATATAGCTCATTGAAAAATGTAAAGTATAATTTAGTACAGATTATGGAGAGTTACCTATGATAGTTAAAACTTAGAGTTACATGAGTTAGGATTTCTAGATGTGCAGAGATGTATTTGAGATGAATAGGCATTCTTCAAACCTTTCAAGGACCTACAGAATATGGCATTTAAAATGGTTTAGGAATTTTCTTGACAATGAGGCACAACTGCTCCTGGTAACACCACCTGCATCAGAAAGGAAGACGGACATCGAAGAAAAACATTATGGAGTTTGCTTCTAATATGGCAAGACTAGCCATTTGAGCAAGGTACTTCTCTTGTCTGGACTGTTTGACTTTATGTTGTAGAAACTGGACATGCAGGACCCACAAAAAGGTGACTGTTGATGCAAGATGGACATTGCTACAGGATTCCTGCTTCATGGAAGAGGCTGCCAGACAGCCAGATAGTCTACAGAACACAGAGAAAAGTTTCCTGCCTTGTTGAGGAGTCTGGAGACACATTATGGCCTATGGGCTGAAGATGGAACATTAAGAAGAACTTCGGGTGACTGACCAGGCAATGAGTTGTCTCTGTCATTTCTAGAGTTTATATATTATCCTTCTGTGGTATTTGAAGGAGTTGAAGACAGATAGTTATGATTATAATTTTCCTTAGTAAGAATTAAAGATAAGTTACATATAAGGCTTTAGACTCACAAAGATAGGATAGATGATATTTTCTTAAAGTCTTACAAAATGTTAATGGACTAAATATTGTTAACTGTGATTCTTAATTGATAACTGTTGTATGGTACATTTTGCTATGTTAAGGTTAAACCCCTTCTTTTACTTTAGACAGAATAGAGGAGATGATGGGAGATGTTATTCTGTATATATGTTTTTCATACTGGTTAATAAAGCCCTGTGGCCAATAGGAAATAAGATAGGCGGGGCTAGGAGACCAGGAGGAGGGAAGAGGAAGTAGTAAGAGATGTAGCCCAGGGAAGAAGCAGGACGCTTGCCGCGGCTACCCAATAAGACGACCACGTGGAAATACTTAGATAAGTAGAAATGGGTTAATAATTAAGACTGCGCTAGCCCATAAACAATAATGATAACTGGCCAACAGGATTGTATCAAATACAGAGTCTCTGAGTGTTATTTGGGGCTGGCACAGCTGTGGGCCCAGAATGGCGGGCTGGCAGAAACATACACGCTACAAAGGACCATTTGACAAAGGACAATTAGAGGTTTTTCATACCATCTGCTTACCGGATGGTGGAAGCTTATGCCTAGTCTCAGCCATCTTTGCCAATAAGGTCAAATGTGGAGAACAGAAAAGAATAGACACGGCCACTGAGGATTACTGCAAAGGAAGATTCATAACTCAAAGTTATATGTGTAGGCTCAGAATAAGTAAATAGAATGGAAGGAAGGGAGACATGCTGAGTATACATCCATCTCAAGTTCTCTTTATATTGAGCATTATGCCTTGTGCCTGATTCTATACATAGGATGAAGCCATAGAAGAATTGTGAGCTGTGGATGAGAAGGAGACTGTAATGTGTGTCTTGTCTTGTTTGGCGAGAATTCTACTCATTTTTCCACCAGCAGAGGGAAAGACACAGTGCTGGATTTGATGACTATAGACTGAGACTTCTGGATCATATGCACTGGAAACTATGAATGTAGCTGTTCTCTTGCATTCCTGAGACAGATGCAGCCAATGCAGACATGCCCTGACTCAAGGGAGAAGAAATATTTGATTATGGTAACAGGTCTCAAAGTTGGGAGTGGCAAGCTCAATGAATGTACCATGTACTTGTTGCAGTAGGCCTATCAGAGAAAACATTCCCCTCATCTATGCACTCTGAAACTTCAGATTTTTAAGTTATCTGTATCCCCTGGAAATAGAGATCTTACTATCTGCAAATCTACACTGTGTATGGAAACTGCAACTGACTTATTTCTGGATACAAGAAATGGTTGTTTCTGTACCTTACATGGGGCACATGAGAAGCATGCACACACTCATGCTAGAAGGCATATAAAATACAATCAGTAAGAATGATTGTAGTAGAAGGTTGATTAAGCACATTGTGTTCATAATCGCCCAAATTCAACTGTCTACAGCATTGCTATATAAATGTGGTCTATGTTTCAGTACTCTACCTGGCAAAGAACCTGAGGTGAGGAAAAATAGAGAGGGACTCACCAGCCCACATAAAACCCACCTTTCTTTTAGGTTAGCAGTTCCTTGATGGTCTGGCTACTGTAAATATTGTATATCCAAGGTGATGAACTCTCTGCCAAGATATGTGTGAGCAGGCAGCATAATGCTTGTAAAGGCTCATGTTTGAAGGGGTTTTTGGTTTCTTGAAAGAGATTGAGTAAGTGAAAACTGTGTGACACTGGCATTGGATTTGAGGAAACAGTCTATGGCAGTGTTCTGGAAAAGGAGGTCATCAGAGTCTACATGGAAGCCCCTCAGATGCTGCTGAAGCAACTGATGATACAGAATGGCTTCATTAATTATTGAGTTAGAGAACACACATCCAATTCTATATGGCTGTGTCAGGCTCTCTACCAGAAGGTAATGATGAAATTGACCACAACTAACAATATGGGCAACAGTGGAATATCTACCTTAAATCCCCTTCCCTGATGATGAGATTGATGGCTAACTTATCCACCATTATAGAGCCATCACCTAGAAGCTGAACGAAACAGAAGCATATACCTACAGCTAAACACTGATCCAAACTGGAATCCAGATTCAAAGAGGGAGGACAAAACCAAACTACAGAAACCCACTGAGCCAGCTGAGCTCAACGAGGGGGATGTAATGGAACCCAGACTGATAGCTGGGAAACCATCATTGGACCGAATCAGACCCCCTGAACATGGGCATCAGTTAGAAGTCCTGTGCAGTCTAACGGACCTCTGGCAGTGGAAACAGGATGTATCCCTGGTGCACAAAAGGACTTTTGGAGCACATTCCCCATGGAGGGATATGCATGTAACCTAGAGGCAGGAGGGAGGGCCTAGTCCTGACTCCAAATGACTGGTCAGATTTTGATGATTTCCTCATGGATGGCATTAGCCTCCCTGTGGAGAAGAGGCAGAGGATGTGATGGGAGGGTGGTCATGGGATATGGGAGGGAGGGAAGGATGGAGAGAGGGAGGGAGAATGGGGGGAAGGGATAGGGATCTGTAATCAATATGGAAAATAAGAAAAATAAAAGGAAAAGAAATTGATCAAGTGTTAAGGCTTCAGAACTGCATTTAAAAACACCATTTCAATAGCAAAGTTTTAAAAAAAAAAAAGACTTCTCCATCACTTGGCAACAGGGTCAGCCAATTATGAGGAAATGTCCTACTTGTTCTTATACAACAAGTCTCTACTACCTGTAGGAAGTAGCATAAAGGATACTCAAGGAATAAATCTGGCAAATGAATGTGTACCATTTTGAAGAATTTAGAAAATTAAAATATGTACACCACACTATTGATAGCTATTCATGTTTTCACTGGGTAATAGCTTTGAATTTGGAAAATTTTGATTGGGTAATCACACATTTGCTACAAGATGTTACAGGTACATTTTTCCCTGCCGGTCGGGTCCTGCTGCCACACCAGCCACCAATAACACGCTGAGAGTCTGTATTTGATATAAGGCTGTTGGCCAGTTTAAAGTTTCTTACTGGATAGCTCTGTCATAAAGTAACCAATTTCTACTATTCTAAGAATTTCCATGTGGCTCATCTTACCGGCCAGAGCAGCTAGGGCTCTACCTCTCTGGGCTCTCCAGTTCACTCCTCCTAACTACTTCTTTCCTCCTCCTAGTCTCCTAGCCCTGCCTATCTTGCTTTACTACTGGCCAACAGGGCTTTATTCATTAACCAGAATGAGAAACATATTCACAGAATAACATCTCCCATCAAGAAGATATTGCCATCATGTGTATAACTGCACAAGTCAAGACGGCTAATGCTTCAGCATATGTCTTTAAAAAATGAAACCGTTCTTTGATAATGATAATATAAAGCATATTACAGGTATATTACACAATCCTACACACAGGCATTTATAAAAGTTCAAATTGAACTCTAATGGATATGCTAAATAAACCAAAAGGAATAATAAAAGACCCCAGAAAAAGATTGCATAGTATTTTATTAACTTTGAATTTTCTCAATACCAATGAGAAAGAAACCACAGCTTTGGAGAGGCACTGGGCAATAAAAAAAAAAAAAACTACAGAATTAAACCAAGCAATATACTTCAAAGTTGTGTTGACTTCAGGCTGAAACCAGGATGTGTGTTATGTTTGGGAAGGAGTTTTGCTTTTGTTTCCCCTAGAGAAGAAATGCTATTGATAATTTCGTAATTTCTAAAGATGAAGAGGGTAAGTGGGACGAGAGAAGGGAGGGAGGAGAAACTGGAACCAAAATTATATTATTAATAAAAAATGAAATTTGCATAAGATACTTCTTAATTAGAAGAGAAGAAAATTCTTCTTTCAACATAGCTGTTTAATCAAAAAATTTCATAAAACTAACAAATACTTTTTGTTTGATCAAATATATCTTGCCAAAAGAGAATCTCCCCAAAGTTAGGGTCAGAGATAAGTTTTTATATATATTTATATATTTTCATTTTTATTATTTTGTCTTTTCAGGAGAATGGAGGCATCCAGCTAAGGAATCTGAAGATCAGAGGTCAAGTAAAACATGAAAAGAGAAAAATACAAATTATCCACAAAATTTTTCCTATGAAAAGGAATAAAGTGGCCTATTAATGAATCACATTTCTAAAAGGATAAAATTTTATGACTCTTCTTAAATGTTTGTTTTTCTTTTTCTCTACAGACATGTAATGCAAATGAACTTTCTTTTTAGTATCAGTCCAATCAAAGATTAAAGCTGGCTTTAAAATTGAAGTGAAGCTCTTTCCTTATCTAAACCCAGCATGCTTTTTAAAGAAAAAAACAAAATCTCTATCCATGTCAGAATAGTCACCTGATCTGAGACAGAAGAAAAACAAAAACTGAGGAACTATTGTTTTGCTACTAATTGGATAATGTTTCAGATTTATAACATTATCTCAAAATTTATAAGATTAATATATTTTCATTTTCAAGTTTTTGCCATGATATTATTGGTCATACTGAGTACTAACTACTTCTAGAAGAAGGTTTTATCTACTTTTCTGAACAGGATTTCAGGTTTGAGTCTCCAACCATTTTCTGCCATGAACTATGACCATGCCTAACATTGACAATTAAAGTCTATAAAAGGAGGATGGGGACTATGATATCACCACTAATCTGAACACCTCCAGGCAAAGACCAGCTTTGAAGTACAAACTTCTAAGAACAATTTCAAGGTGGCCAGTTGGTATGATGAAGTCACACAGACACTGCTAAGAACAGTTTTCAGATGGCCAGCTGAGGTGATCCTTCGTAACAAACTACTCTAGCAAGGAGATAAGATCTGTACTTTTTTTCAGCAGAAACTAGACAAAAATGACACAGATACTATTCCAAGAACTTCACGATTGACCCAAGATTTTCTTTTCAGTGTCTCCTTGCCCCCTGACAGCAAAAAATAAATATAAGAAAACTACACCAAATTTCCAAGAGGGGGGTTGGTGCTTGTTGATTATTCTATACTTCATGTATATTTGTCATTGTTTAGGGGTGTTGTTTACAAATTGTGATGGATATTGATCATGAAGAAAGCTACAAAGAAAAAAGGAGATTAGATTCACAATTCTGATTTTAAAAAGAAAAAAGGGAAGGTATGGATAAAGATAAAGAAGTAGATTATTAAATCTACTTTGAAAAACCAACTACTAATTTTAAGTATTTTATATTGGATTGAACTATTGTATATTTTATACAAATTATGTATATCGGTACAAATTTGAGGTTAATTTGTTGAAACATGGTACATACATTTTTATCCCTTTACAATGTGTTGTACCTATATAGCTGATTTAACAATTTAAGGCAAATTTCTAATCATTGGAAATTATGATTACTACTAACTATATAGGATACTCTGGAAATGTAGTTGAGTAAGTAGGAAAGAATTACAATTGAAATTGTAGTTACATTAGATATGTTTTCAAGGTCAAACAGAGACATAGTTTAGAAAGACAGGTCATCTTTGAACACTTAAGGTATCTATAGAATATGACATTTACCATGTTTTAGTAACTTATTTTCATGACAATGAGACATGTCTGCTCCTAGTAGCACCAACCTACTTCAGAAAAGGTAATGGACATCGAAAACGCCTCAAGAAGTTTCCATTCTTTGTAACAAAAATTGCCACAGGGCAAAGATATGCTCTTGTCTTTATGGTTGACAATATGCTATCCAAATTGGGAAAACACGACACAAAAGAGAGTGACTACAAACATTTCCAAGACAATGTGTGACAGTCCTTCAAAAAATCTGATTTTACAGAAAAGTCTGTCAAATATACTAGGCCTATAGGCTGAAGATGGATGTGTCAACATTGCAGGAGAACCTCAGGGGACGTTCCAAGCAGCCAGATGTTTTTTGTAATTTCTCACATTTTGGAATTTGTTTGCTCACATTTTCTGCTTACCCAGTTAATATTATTCCTTTCTTGGGTCTCTAAGGAAGTTGAAGACTGCATAGTGATAATTATAGTTTTCCTTTTTTACCAGAGTCAGAGCAAAAAAACTCAGTGAAGAGGTGAAAATTTAAAAGTTTGACTGATATTAAGAGATAATTTGATAATATGCATTAGAACACAAACTTCAATTAGGTTCAATTCTTTGGACTCACAAAAATAGAATAGATCATGGAGTATTTTCTCTAAATTTGCCAAGTGCAAATGGACTAGACATTGTTGATGTACATGTCACCTACATATATATTATAGTTATTGTATTCATTCTTATATAGTTTTAATTATGTTAATTATAGCCTTCCTTTTCTATTACAAAAAAGGAGAATTATGGTGATATATTGTTTATATGTAATAAGGCTTGACTATCTATACTAGCTAGCTGTAGTGACCAGGCCGTGATGTACACATCTTTAATCCCAGGACTAAGGAGACAAAGAGGACAAAGGCAGATGGATCTCTGTGAGTCCAAGGTCAACCTGGGCAATATAGGAGTGAATCATCTAAAAGAGTAATAGGAACCACTCTTCTAATCCAAGCACAGGGTCTCATATGAGATTTTGATTTCAGTCATGGGGAAGAGGTAAGAGTAGTGGGCTAGATGTTTTGCTTCTCTGATCTTTAGCTTGAACCCAAATAATTCTTTCTGGGTTTTATTATTGGTGTTAAAGAAAAATATCTGGAAATCTAAAGTCTACAAAGGAACAATAGAGTCAAGTTTCACCATTGAAAAGTAACATTCCAACTCATGTTTGCACAGAATTACTGAGGAAAATATTCAGCTTCATATAAACAAATAAAAAACAAACCGAAAGAATGGCTGGAATCACTGTAAACAATAAAAGAACTTTTCAAAGTTTCACCATTCTTATTTCAAGTTGTACTAGACAATTTTCGTTTTCAAAACAAGTTACCAGCATAAGAAGAGACTAGTCAATCAATGGATTCCAGTAGAAATTCTAGATAAAAATTTATGACTATGGGGAGATAATTATCATAAATAAAAAAACAGAAATACAGAGTGGAAAAATACAACATCTTCAACAATTTGTGCTGGCCTAACTGATTGACAGAATATAGAAGAAATGAAATAATTCCATACCAATCAATCTGCATAAAACTCTAATACTAATTTATCAAAAGCCTCTATATTAATGTAGACTCACTGAGCCTGCTAGAAGAGAATATGGGAAAAATCATTGAAGTCATTGTAGTGGGATGAGAATTTTTGAAACTAACACCAGTGGTACACACATCAAAATCTAGAATTAATAAACAGGTCTCATGAAACAGAGAAACTCCTCTAAGAAGCATACAGAATGGGAAAATGTTTTTGTTTTTTAACCAAAAATAATTTTTACCAACTCCACATCTGATAGAGAACTAATATGAAAAATGTATGAAGAACTTGAGAGACTAGGTATCAAAAGCAAGGGTGTCATGGAATCTGAAGACTCAGTAGAATGCAGTAACTGAGCCCTTGTTACACACATTAATGATGTGGGCATACTCATTCTGTGCATCAATGTCAATAGGTGGAATAGAAAGCCACAGACAGATTACACAAAGAATAATTTTGATGAGGGGACAGATGGCAATGATATAGTTGCATTCTCCTGAATTCAGGTATCACCCCATCCTTGTTCCAGTGCCTGTGATTTGAAAGTCAGAAGCACCGTAACTGTTGTGTTCAACAGTGGACACAGCCACAGTGAACCCCACTCCAAATATGATTGCTGCATCATGCATGCAGCTGTGGGGATGGCCAATAAAGATCAAGGCACACAGGAAGCAAAAGAGAAGGGAGGTCAGCAAGGTGTAGCTGAGACTCCTGTGGTTGGCCTTCACAAATGGAGTATCACAGTGCTTAACAACGACCCCAAGAGCCATAGACATCAATGCGGAGAAGCATGAGGCCTTTAAAGTCAGAGCCATCCCCAAAAGGTCTTCAAAGTGACTGACCTCCCAGCTGGGCTTTCTTAAAATCCAGAACCTGACTAAACCTCAGGACATCCCATGCTCCTCTGCATCCCATTCAAGCACCAACAAGGCTGCTGGACCCTGTCACAACCTCTGGAGGAAAACCACTGCTCTGGCGCTGTCCCCACCAGCCCACAAGCAGGTAAGAGACCTACCTCCAGGCTGTACCACCACCTCTTCCACCCACTGAAACTGTCCCTCCAAGTGTCACTTCCCCAGCACACTCCATGCACCTGGACATTGTTTCCATTGTCCATGTTCCCCTGCCACCACAGAAGAATACATAGGTACAGGTACAAACCACACTAGTTAAAAGAAAAGGCACACACAAAAAGCCATACCACTTGAAATAAAAGACTATGAAGGCAAAGACACAACCAAAGGAGTTGGAAAACAGATGAGTCATTAAATGCCAGCATAATAATATATTCAAAATCCAAAAGAGCAATATGGGACCATCAGAACCCAGTTTTCCTACAACAGCCGGACCTGTACAGTCCAATATAGCTGAAACACGAAATAATGACCTCAATAATAACTTTAGGAAGATGACAGACACACTTAAATAGGAAATGAAAAATACCCTTGAAGATATCAATGAAAAGCCTAATAAAAAATGGAAGAAATCAATAGATCCCTTAAAGAAATCCACAGAAAAACATCAAACAGGTGATGGAAATGGTTCAAGACTATAAAGTTAAATAGAATCAATAAAGAAGCACAACTCAAGTGAACTCTAGAAATCAAAAATCTAGGCAAAAGGAACAGAAAATATACATGAAAGGATCACCAAGAAAATACAAGAGATGGAAGAGAGAATCTTAGGTGTTTCAAATATGACAGAGAAAATAGATTGGTCAGTCAAAGAAAATGTTAAACCCAAAAATATCCTAACACAAAACATCCAGGATATCTCGGACCAACCCTAAGAATAATGGGCATAGAAGAAGAATGACAATCCAAGCTCAAAGAACAGAAATCACATTTTAAAAAATCACAGGTGGAAACTTTCACTTCCTAAAGAACTACATGCCAATAAAGGTACAAGAAACTTACAGAACAGCAGATAGCCTAGAACAAAAACAAAAAAAGATACTCACCACTGCACCACACCATAACCAAACAGGAGAATACAGAATAAAGAAATAATTTTAAGACATTTACCAATGAGTTCTAAAAGGGTGTTAAATCCCCATTTTCAGTTAATCTCAGACATTATCATCATTAGGCAGAAAGCAAGCAATGGCCTAATTAGGCCATGAACCAATCCTGATTCTCCAACCTTACACCAAAGAACAGGTTGATTCGTTCATGCAGACTACAGAAAATTGACCTTTGCTGACTACACTGGGGCAATATAATCATTATGACCCCCAAAATAAATGAATTGACTTTGTCAACCACCAAGAATTTATTTTCCCTAATTTTATCCTCTACAACCCTATCCCAAATGCATTTAACATTGTATACTGATGTTATAGGAATAGCTGCTTATGTGTGGAATAATGAAGTCACCAACTTTCAAACCAGGGCCTGGTCTGCTCAATTGAAAGGAATACATGCTATCAAAGCTGCCTTCTCTGCCTTTTCAGATCAGCCAATCAACATTTATACTGACAGTGCCTATATTGCACAATCAGTACCACTCTTAGAGACAATAGGTAAGGTCAAAAACATCTCCGAATCTACTAATCTGTTTAGTCAACTAATTTCTATTTAAGGGCCAAAGAAAATCCCCTACTCTTTTTTTATGTGGCACCTTCTTGCTCATTTGGGTCTCTCTGAACCCTCATCCAAAGGCAATTGATGGGAGATGTTATTCTGTATATATGTTTCTCATACTTGGTAATAAAGCACTGTGGCCAATAAGATAACAAGATAGGCGGGGCTAGGAGACCAGGAGGAGGAGAGAGGAAGGAGGGGAGTCAAGATGTAGCCCGGGGAAGGAGCAGGAAGCCTGCCGCGCGGCTCCCCGATAAGACGACCACGTGGAAATACTTAGATAAGTAAAAATGGGTTAATAATTAAGACAGAGCTAGCCCATAAACAATAATGGTAACTGGCCAACAGGATTGTATCAAATACAGAGTCTCTGAGTGTTATTTGGGGCTGGCGCGGCTGTGGGCCCAGGCTGGCGGGCTGGCGGAAACTTACAAGCTACAAATGGTGCCCAACGTGGCTATAAGAACTTTCACTTAAAACTAATAAGAGCTTAAGAAATGTTTTAGAAACAAGGGAACAGAGACTAGCAAGACTTATTGGTAGCAACATTTTCTCGGTTGGATTTGTTTTGCTGTAGACAGAGATTTGCATGGCTCCTTTAAGGGAGGTTTCCAAAATTAGCATAAGCGGCAAAAAAGCCGGCTTGCTTTTAAAGAGCTCTGCTAACAATTCATTGGCGTGTACTAGAGCTGCAATGAAGGTTTACACTATGTTTTAAAAAATACGCTGGCTTGGGAAAGAAAAAGAAACGGGATACCATGGTTTAAAAAAGAAAAAAGGAAGTAGAATTAATCCTAGTACTCGGCAGACAGAGGCAAGCAGATCTCTGTGATTTCAAAGCAAACCTGGTATGGAGTGAATTCCAGGACAGATAAAAGTTACACAGTGAAACCCTGTCTCAAAATATATAAAAATAGAAGTAGAATAAATAGAATAATAAAAAAAGCCATGTAAAGATGGAAAACACAGACAGATTTTGGATACTATACACGCTTCTGTTGTCTTTAAATTATTTGATTGCTGAGAAAATAACTACTGATAAAAGAAATGCTGCTGGATTAATTCAATTTATATATTTTAAAAATGCTTTGACTCCAAAATTTAAGCATAAGGACAAGTTACTGGGGAAGAGGATTTCTATTTTTGTTTCCACAGAAAATGAAAAGCTACAGATTCTTTACAGACTTACATGGTTTGATCAAGCCAGACCCCCTGAAACAGCTCCCCAGGTTTTCCAACATTCAAAGCAGTTGAGACAAAGCCTTGCAGACTACTGCCAAGATTTCTACATCTTCTTTGGATCCCCATGACAGCACCCTCTACCAGCAGGAAGTAGTTTGGAAAGAACGACGCCCAAATTCCCAAATATTGTTTATAAATGTTTGTTTTCATTTAAATGGGCTTGGTTATAAATGGCTATAACCACAAGCAATCTTTTAAAGGTAAAAAGGGAATTATGGTATGGATATGAATACTTTGCTTTGGAATGGATTTTCTTTTATTGATACAATTTAAGGTCAATTTTATGATATGTATATTTCTCCTCTTGTTTAGGTATTGTCTTTATATAGCTCATTGGAATATGTAATGTATAATTTAGTTCAGATTATAGAGAGTTACTTATGTTAGTCAAAACTTGGAGTTAAGTTAATTAGGATTTCTAGATATATAGAGATGTGTTTGAGATGGATGGGCATTCTTCAAACCTTTCAAAGACCTACAGAATATGTCATTTAAAATGGTTTAGGGTTTTTCTTGACAGTGAGGCACAACTGTTCCTGGTAACACCACCTACAGAAGAAAGGAAGATGGACATCAAAGAAACACATTATGGAGTTTGCTTCTAATATGGCAAGACTAGCCATTTGGGCAAGGTACTGCTCTTCTGAACTGTTTGACTTTATGTTGTAGAAACTGGACCTGCAGGACCCACAAAAAGGTAACTGCTGATGCAAGATGGACATTGCTACAGGATTCCTGCTTCATGGAAGAGGCTGCCAGACAGCCAGACAGTCTACAGGACACAGAGAAAAGTTTCCTGCCTTGTTGAGGAGTCTGGACACACACTATGGCCTATGGGCTGAAGATGGAACATTACAGAAGAACTTCGGGTGACTGACCAGGCAATGCATTGTCTCTGTCATTTCTAGAGTTTATATATTATCCTTCTGTGGTCTTTGATGGAGTTGAAGACAGGCAGTTATGGTTACAGTTTTCCTTAGTTAGGATTAAAGATAAGTTACATATAGGACTTTAGACTCACAAAGATAGGATAGATGATATTTTCTTTAAGTCTTACAAAATGTTAACAGACTAAATATTGTTTACTGTGATTCTTATTTGATAAATGTTGTATGGTACATTTTGCTATGTTAAGGTTAAACCCCTTCTTTTACTTTAGACAGAAAAGAGGAGATGATGGGAGATGTTATTCTGTATATATGTTTCTCATACTTGTTAATAAAGCACCGTTGGGCCAATGAGATAACAAGATAGGCGGGGCTAGGAGACCAGGAGGAGGAGAGAGGAAGGAGGGGAGTCAAGATGTAGCCCGGGGAAGGAGCAGGAAGCCTGCCGCGCGGCTCCCCGATAAGACGACCACGTGGAAATACTTAGATAAGTAAAAATGGGTTAATAATTAAGACAGAGCTAGCCCATAAACAGTAATGGTAACTGGCCAACAGGATTGTATCAAATACAGAGTCTCTGAGTGTTATTTGGGGCTGGCGCGGCTGTGGGCCCAGACTGGCGGGCTGGCGGAAACTTACATGCTACAGGCAATCACTTCGATGATCAAGCAACCTGCTGTTTTTTGGTCCTGCCTGCTGATTACACTCAAAACACAGGCATCCAAGCAATGTGCAAAGGACATTCACTATATCACCTCAGTTTCCATACCTTGTGCCTCATATATCAAATTACTAGGGAACAAGCTAGATATATAGTAAAAAATTGTTCATAAAATATCCAACATTTGCCAATTCCACACCTGGGAATTAACTCCCTGGGACTTGTACTCAATGATATTTGGCAAATGGATGTTATCCGTCTCACAGAATTCAGCCATCTTAAACATATTCATGTTAATATGGATACATATAGTGGTTTTATCTTTTCCTCTCCCCAAACAGGAGAAACTCCTAAGCATGGAATTAGCCATTTTCTGCCTGCATTCTCTGTCATGGGCACCCCTCCAACATATTAAGATGATAATGGACATGGACACAGGTGCAAATTTTAAGGCCTTTTGCAAACAATTGGATATTGACCATAGTACTGGAATTCCATATAATCCTCAAGGACAAGCCGTAGTAGAAAGAACTAATCTCATGTTAAGCTCACTGTTAATAAATTAAAAGGAAGAACTTGGTATCACACAAAGGCATGCCAAGAATTACCTTAAAATATTCTTTCTCCAATATTAATTTTTAAAATCTGGATGATGATGGGAAATCTGCTGCCATGTGCTTCTGGCTCTCTGATACAAAGAAAACCTTTGCCAAGGACCTGTGGCGGAGTTAAAACATGGCATGGCACTGATCCAGTCCTAATATGGTGACAAAGATCAGTATGTCTTAACTCCAAAAAAATGAAGGCAGCCAGATGGTTCCTGAGAGATTGGTTAAAGTAATTGGTGATAACAAAAATCCTTCCAGGGGGAAGTGTCCTTCCTGAGAATTTTTATTCTTTTCTTGTTTCAAGAGATGAAGACCTACATTATATTTTGTGCCTCCCTCATGTTGGCGCCTCTCTCAGAAGAAAGATTTGCTCAGCCAATTGATGCCAATGAATTGCTAAAAGCAATATATGGAGCCCCATGTGGTTGCAGGTGAGGAAACATTCTTGCTGCTTGTTTTTTCACTTGATGTGCTGATTGCAGAGACAAAATTGGTTATCTGTCTGTGCCCTTAACAGCCTGGATATGTGGTAACAAAATTAAACCCATGAATCCCTCACCCCTGCGTGAATGGATAACCAGGCCCTTATCCAAATAATCAATGCTACTTTACAGCAGTACCCTTTTTCAACCTATGAATGGTCTTTTGGAGGACACTGGTGAACTATCACTCAAGTTCTTTGCCTCCACCAATATGTTCAGGCTTTAGACTTTGCTCTACCTGGAAACCAGCATGCTGAGATAAGAAGGCCCCATTCACGTTTCTCCTGGTGGGCACACAGACCAGGTAAGAGAAACAATAGTCAAATGGAACTCTAAACCATGATTGGTTCTCTGATTCCTCACACAGATTATCATCCATTATTGGCTCTCAAACCCAGAGGTGCATACATCGACCCTCAAACCTCAGGTATACTGTCTGCTATCCATTATGCTTTAAACATTACCAGCCCCAGCCTAGTAAATGACTGCTGGCTATGTGTGACCTTGGAAACCTCCAGCCCCTAGCAGTCTCTCTGCTCAATGATTCCTTGATGCATAATTTTTATTCCATGCTGAAGGATAACTGCACACTTAGTGTCTCTTTTAATGTTCAGCCCACAGGATTTAAAAATTCCTCATGTTTTTACAAACACTTCAAGAATGACAATCTTGATACAGATGTAGGAGATGCCTCTTGCATTTCAGTTATTAATATATTCACAGCTGTATGTGCTGGGCCTATAAAAGTCCTAGTTTGCAGAAACAGCTTGGCTTAATTTTTGCTTTCTGCAACTTGGACAGGGTTGTGTGTCCTGGATAGCCTCCTTCCAAATATATAAATTATGCCTGGGGATGTTCTTATCCAAATACCCAGCACAGACTATTTCACTCCAAAGCACAAGAAAGCAACAGTCCAATTTATTCCAATTTTGGTTGGGTTTTGTATTTCAGGAGCCCTAGCCACTGGCAATGCAGGCATGGGAGTAGCAATAAAACCATACTTCAAGATTGCTAATGATGTAATGACCATGTATAGCTCAGTCTAGGACCTTCACGACCAAGTTGACTCTCTAGCAGAAGTGTTCCTAACAAACAGGAGAAGGCTAGACTTACTCACCTCTGACAAGGGAGGCATTTGTTTGACTTTACAGGAAAAAGTGCTGCTTCCATGCCAACAAATCCAGAATAGCTTGAGACAGAATAATGAAATATCATGAAGAGCTCGAGATTCATCGCAGAGAGCTGTTTGTTCAACCCATCTGAAATGCCTTTAACTGACTCCTGCCTTACCTCATCCCCCTGCTAGGACTTCTCCTTGGCCTACTAATTCTTTTATTGCTAGGACATTTAATATTTAACAAATTCATGACCTTCATTAAAAATCAAGTTGATGCTATAAAATTGCAGCACATACAGGTTCACTATCATAGCCTTGCTATGGACAAAATGGGAGACAACAATGACAAACTCTAGCAAAAATGCAGCTAAACATGTGTATCAATAATTTCATCAGATTCATCATGTTCTTACTCTCCTTGGAGAGTGGGGATGGTTAGCCAATGATGGGCAACAGAGGAAGGACAGAGTGTCCTACCCTAAGAGACCCTAAGACAGGAAGTGTCATCACAAAATGTTACTTCCAATGACGGGTAAGGCTATGCCACACTTCTGATCTAAGAATTTTTCTGACCTAAGACAGACATAGGCCCCCGCAAGGATATCCCACTTCATGGCCTTTTATATTTTATATTTAAAAGGGTGACCTGTACGGAGCCCCCAAGCAAAGTAAGCATCCTAACAGCCATCTTTCCTCCTATTCTCTTACATATGAACATACTGGTAATTTTCTATTCTCCTATGACTGTTCTCCTGTTAAGCATATGTCAAAACTTTACCCTGTAATAGTCCCAGCTGCAGACACATCATATAGCAACTTATCATATAACAGAACACTTGCTTTATTCATAGGACAGTCTGCCTCATTCACATCCTCCCTTTGACCTTCTTCCTCATTTCTCTACTACTTAAACCCTGTGGTTATATTCAGTTAATGAGACTTGAATAGAATACTGTCTTGTCTCAATCTCTAGAGTCTCTGTCCTTTCATTTTCACTTCCTCACTCAGGGTCCCATTAAAATGAACCCGTGGGCCAGGGCATGGGAGGAGTAAAGTGCAGCTGGGGGAGGAGACAGTGATTGTAATGTAAAATGGCATCAAAGAAATTTAATACAGAAATCACATCAAAGAACCAAAGTAAACTTATGAAAGGGAAAGGACAGTGTGCCCAGACCACCTATCCCTTTTTTATATTTACATTAAATCTCCCAACATTATCATCCATGGATATGGCTTAGCCTGAACATACTGGTTGCAATTCCAGGCCAAACACTCAAAGCTTCTTTGAGTGGTAGAGTGGATCTACCATGCTCTCATTGCATTGAAAATTCTTTGCACATATTCCATGAACAGCCACAGCATAAGTATGGATGAGGAAATGGCCAGGAAGAAAGTAGATGAATGACAGTAAGATAAGATTACAAGGTGTTTTAATAAGTACAGGGTGGTCTGGGTATTAACCACTGTTTTGCCACACTGATAGACACAGAATTTTGCTGACTTTGAACCTAAGACTCAAGTGAAGAGGGCAGTGACTGAGAGTGACAACAGATTGTATTGCTCCAGGCTCCCAGGATCTAACTATCCTTTTCTCACTACTATGTTGGAGAAACACTCACTTGTCCATATTTCCAAGAGTTTATTTACAAGTTAACAATTACCTGCCTCATAATTATAATTTAGAAACACAAAAATGTCTTTCTAACTTCACAGACATCTGTGTTGCATCTCATTGTTCTTTATACAAAACTCAGTACCTGGAAATAGAGCTTACTCCATGGCATTTTCTTTTTTAAAAAAAACCCTGAACCCTGTGTGAAACCATGTGCTCACTCTGTGTTTTTTTGATAAGAGGACTTTCCCTAGGATTTCAGGACCTGCACAGCTTTGAAACCGACAAGGTCATTGGAATAGGAAGAGAAAAATACACAGACACAGGTTGAGGAATGCTGGGAAGGAGTGAGTTGTATATTCTAAAGGAGGCAAACCAGCAACCCAGAAGCACAGCACATTCATTGTATGCAATCAACAGAAGTGCACAGAAAAACGTGGTAGGTGATACGAGATTCCTAGATAGGAGAAAAGACCTTACTTTCTTACTCTCCTTGGAGAGTGGGGATGATCCAGAGTATTTCCTGTGGAACCCTGAAAATTATCCTCATCAACACATCGAATTCAAGGACAGCTTTATCTCTGTAGTGATACCATTTGAGAGAGACACCTAAATAATGGGGTACAGAATTGACAAAGAATTTTCAATAGAGGAAATCAGAAATGGAGAAAGACACTTAAAAAGTGCTCAACATCCTTAGCTATCAGAAAATGCAAATTAAAGCAACTTTGAGATACCATCTTACTCCTGCCAGACTGGGTAAAATTAGAAACACCAATGACCACTTATGCTGGAGAATATATGGAGAAAGGAGAACACTCCTCCACTGCTGGTTGGAGTACAAACATGTTCAGCCATTTTGGAGATCAGTATGGCAGTTCCTCAGGAAAATGTGAGTCAGTTTATAATAGGATTCAACGATGCCCCTCTTAGGCATATACTCAAATGATCCACATCCATGTTAAAAATAATGTTCTCATCTATGTTCATAGCAGCATTATTTGTAATAGCAGGAAACTGGAAGCAACTTAGATGCCCCTCAATTGAAGAATTGATATAGAAGTGGTGGCACATCAACACAATGCAATACTACTCTGGGGAATAAAACAATGGAATCTTGAAATTTGCAGGCAAGTGGATGGAACATGCAGAAACCATCTTGAGTGAGGTAATCCAGTCACAAAAAGAGGAACATGCTATGTACTCTCTCATATATGGGTTTTAGAGTTAGAGCAAATGTTCAGCATCCTATAATTCACACCACCAGAAGAACTAGGATACAAGGGGGATTCTAAGAGATTTATATAAGGTCCTAATGGGAGATGTTATTCTGTAAATATGGCAGGACCAGACTGGCAGCCGGAAAAACAGACTCTTAACAAAATGGTGTCAGAAGTGGGATATTAGGAGGAGGTGTGGGGGTGGGACAAGGCAAGCTGTTGGAAAACAGCTAGGAACAAATGGCGGCCAATGTGGCTATAAGAACTTTCACTTAAAACTAAGAAAAGCTTATGAAATGTTTTAGAAAATACAAAACAAAAGAAACAAAACAAAACAAACAAAAAACAAACAAACAAAAATCCAAAGACAAGCAAGACTTCTTGGCAGCACCATTTTTCTCAGTTAAACATTGTTTTAAGAGATACAGAGATTTGTGAGGCTCTTTACCAGAGGTTTCCAAAATTAGCATAAGCGGCAAAAAAAACGCATTGCATTTAGAAAACTCTGCTTCCAATTCATTGGTGTGTAGGAGAGCTCCAATGAACTTTTACATCGTGTTTAAAAACATACATAGTCTTAGGAGAGAAAGAGAAAAGAAATAAAATGATCTGAAAATGACAGTGTGGCTGGGTATGGTGGCACATGCCTTTAATCCCAGCACTAGGGAGGTAGAGGCAAGCAGATCACTGTGGTTTCAAAATAAACCTGGTATACAGAGTAAATTCCAGGACATGTAAATGTTACACAAAAAACCCTGTCTCAAAATATGTAAAAATATAAGTAAAAGAAATAGAGTTATATAAAAGCCACATAAAGATGGAAAGCACAGAGAAACTTTGGATATTGTATGCTGTTCTGCTATCTTTAAATTGTTTGACTGCTGAAGAAATAACAACTGATAAAAAAAATGCTACTGGAATAATTCAATTTATATATTTAAAAAATGCTTTGACGCCAAAATTTATATTCAAGGACAAGTTACTGGGAAAAGGATTTCTATTTTTGTTTCCACAGAAAATGAAAAGCTGTGGATACCTTCCAGACTAATATGGTTTGATGAAGCCAGACCCCCGGAATCAGCGCCCCTGGTGATCCAACATTCAAAGCAATTGGTGCAAAGCAGCCTTGCAGACTATAGCCAAGATTTCTGTGTCTTCTTAGGATATCCATGACAGCACCCCCTACCAGCAGAAATCTGTTTGGAAAGAATGATGCCCAAATTTCCCAATATTGTTTATAAATGCTTGTTTTCATAAGAGGGCTTGGTTATAAATGGTTAATTATCACAAGGTAAAAAGGGAATTATGATGTAAATATGGATCCTTTGTTTGAATGGATTTTCATTTATTGCAACAAATTTAAGGTCACTTTTATGATATGCATATTTCTCTTCTTGTTCACGTATTGAGTTTATGTATCTCAGTTAGAAATGTAAGGTATAAATTAGTAGAGATTATAGTTACTCATGATAGTGAGAACTTACAGTTAAGTTAGTTAGGATTTCTAGGTATGCAGAGATGTATTTGAGATGAATGGGTATTCTTCAAGCCTTCCAAAGACCTACAGAATATGGCATTTAAAATGGTTTGTGGTTTCTCTTGACAGTAAGGCACAACTGCTTCTGGCAATACCACCTGTATCAGAAAGGAAGATGGGCCTTGAAGAGACACATTATAGAGTTTGCTTTCAATATGGCTAGACTAGCCATTTGGACAAGATACTGCTCTTGTCTAGACTGTTTGACTTTATGTTATATAAACTGGACACACAGGTCCCACAAGTAAGTGACTGCTAAAACAAGATGGACACTGCTACAGGATTTCTGCTTTATGGAGGAGTCTGCCAAACCGTCTACAAGACACAGAGAAAAGTGACTGACAAACTGTCAATACAGATGGACACTTTTTTGCTTTGCTGAGGAGTCTGCCAGACAAATTATGGCCTATGCGCTGAATAAGGAACATTACAGAAGAACTTTGGGTAACTGACCAGGCAGTGAGTTGTCTCTGTCATTTCTAGAGTTTATACATTATTGTTCCATGGTCTTTGATGGGGTTGAAGACAGATAGTTTTGGTTATAGTTTTCCTTATTTAGGATTAAATATAAATTACATATAAGATTTTTAGATTCACAAAGATTGTATAGATAATGAAATATTTTCTGTAAATCTTGCTAAACGATAATGGACTAAATATTGCTCACTGCAATTCTTATTTGATAACTGTTGTGTGATATATTTTGCTATGTTAAGGTTACAAACCTTTTTTTTTATTTTAGACAGAAAAGAGGAGATCATAATAGATATTATTCTGTACACATGTTTCTCATACTGGTTAATGAATAAAGCACTGTTGGCCAATTGTAAATCATGATAGGTGGGACTAGGAGTCAAGGAGGAAAGAGGAAGGAGGAAGAAAGAGTCAAGTTGGAGAGACTGGAGAGGTAGAATGCTCTGGCCTGTAAGATGAGCCACATGGAAATACATAGAATAGTGAAAATGTGTTAACCATTAAGACAGAGCTAGTCAATAAACAATGATAATAACTGGCCACCAGAATTGTATCAAATACAGAGTGTCAGTGTGTTAATTTGGGGCTGGTGTAGCAGCGGGACCAGACATGGGGCGGGTAAAAACCTGTTTGTAACTAGGTCCCTCACAGAAGAAAGAAGGTACAAATTCTCTAGAGCACATGGGGAGTGGGGGGAGTAGTGAGTGGAGAGGGAACTAGGAGAAAGGGAAGGGGAAGAGAGGATAGTACGTGGTACTAGTAAGATTGAGTCTGGGTAGGAGTAGAACACAGAAAAGGAAGAGAGAGGGAGAGAGAGAGACAAATATAGACAAAGAAATATATATATATATATATATATATATATATATATATATATAGAGAGAGAGAGAGAGAGAGAGAATGACAGAGAGAGAACATAAAAGAGGGAGCCATTATAGGATTGAAGAGAAAATTGAACCTAAAGAAATGTCCAGAGACCTACAAGAGTGACTCCAACTAACCATTTGGTCTACAGTAGAAAGGCTACCATATATGTTCTCCCCTGATAATGAGATCAATGACTAACTTATTTACCATTATGGAGCCCTCATCTAGTACTTTCTGGAAACAGAAGCAAACAACCATAAAAAAACCACTGAGCCAAACAAGAATCCAGATGCAGAGAGGGAGGACAAGACCATGCTGCAGAAACATATAGAGGCAGCAGGCCTGAACAAGGAGGAGCTATTGGGCCCCCAGACTGATAGCTGGGAATTCAGCATGGGACTGACTCTGACCCCATGAACATCGGTCTCAGCCAGAATGTCTGAGCCTTCTAAGAAACCTCAGGCAGTGGAACCAGTATGTATTCCTGGGGCACAAAACCTCTGTGTGCACATCCCCCATGGAAGGATATTCCCTTAACCTAGTGACAGGAGAGAAGTCCTAGTCCCTACATAAAATGACTTGACAGATTTAGATGACCCTTCCTAGAGTTCAGTACCGTACATGTGGAGTGGGAGAGGATGGGAGAGGAGGGTGATCTGGGTACATGTGAGGCGGGTTAGAGAGGGAAAGAGGGATGGATGGAAGGAGGGAGAGGGAACTGGGATTGGTATGTAAAATTAAAAAAAATAAATTTAATATTATAAAAACCAAAAAGAAGAAAGAAAATGCATGTCCCTAAAACATGGCAGTGAAACTTTAATATCTCGAGGGAGGAAATATAGGAAAGCATAGGAAAACCTTTCAGAAGTTGATGTTGACATTTTTCAAGAGTCGAGAATGGAACCCTGCCTCCCAAAGGTACTTGGAATCATTCTTTCACATGGAAGACAGAGCTGTAGGTCAATTTGTTCCTTCACACATGCTAAGTCTTATCCATAGAGTAGGAACTGCAACCCTTACAAATGAACACGGATAATGTTCTAAAATGTCCTCTGCTACGGAATCACACATTGGCATCATCAGTATATCTCCCATTAAATTTTTTATGCTTTGCTGTATTAAACCCTGTGTTGTTATCAACATCTAGACTGGCTTCATATTTAATACTATGGATTTATTTGTATTTTTTCAGACTTTAAATTTACTTATTTATAATTGTGTCTAATAAAGAACTTGTGTTTGGTGTGTGTGTATGTAGATGGAGGTGACAGCAAGTGCTCCCAGAAACAAGAAATGAACTTCAGATATTTGGTCACAGGTTCAGGTGTTTGTGTCCCCAAAGATCAGACACTGGTCCTCAGAGAAGTCAGAAAGCACCCTCATTCTCTGAGCCATCCCTCTATGAGATTCTCTCAGTATTTCTGACTGAGATTATATAAAGCTGAGGTGTAAAAGAAACCAAGAACATGGCACGTTAGGTTATTATTTCTCTGAAAGGTCTAGGATGTTGAAGGTGTGGAGACAAAGAGACACAAGAGTATGCAAACACAGTAAATATAATGTCCAAGTCTGTGATTGTCAAGGAAAACCTTCAGTAAATTATAAGTCTACAAACACACACTCTCATGCAAAACCATTTTTATTGAACTTATTAGAAACTGAAATATTCAGGATGGTGGGGGAAGTGATATCCAGCTTAAATCCATCTCACAATAGAGAAAGATCACAGTTTAAAAGTGAGAATACCATACTCTCAACACAATTATATTCTACAGTCTATTTTATACTTAAAAAGGAAATATAATGCACATATTACAAATCTTTATGAAAGTTGGACAAATAAAAGCTAGAGACAGAGATATGGAACATATTTCATCCTGTCCATGATGCTCTTTGTACTATCCTCTGGCTTTAGCCTTTCCATGTGACTGTGGACTGTCACCCACTGATTGTGCTGGGGTGCAATCTAGGGTGTTCTCAAATCTCTTTTCCTACCCAAGTGGGTTCTACTGTTGGCCCTAGCTAAAAAGCAGCCCTTGTTTCTCCATGTCAAAGCTACTCTGTATAATCTGATTCAATGAAAAAACATTTTCTCAAAATGTCTCCAAAACAACTTAATAGGTATACTCTTTGTCTCTCATGAGTCATGTGAGAACTGGCTTTTATTTCTTATGACAGCAGTAATCTTTCACCCTTATTCCCAACATGAACATAGGGAAACCTCCAGGTCATAGACACAGGATTCCTGACAATCTGGACATTTCTTACTCACAAAGTAGACCTCTTTTGGCTGCCTAATAGCTCTAAGTGTTTCCATGAGCTCAGAACAACATAGGGCAAATCTGTCTGGCAGGACATCTCCAATGTCATCATACACTTCCTTAGGGGCAGGGTACATCTCCAAGGTGAGCTGTGTCAGGTTGGCAGTGTGCTGAAGAAGCTTCTTAAGGCTGGTCAAAGACAGGAAATTCTTCATAAAATTCACCTCCACCAGCTGGGAACACTGGCTCAGGGCAGGGAGAATGACATCCATTTGGAAATCCATGAGCATACAATCCTTCAATTTTAATGTCTGCAGGGTAGTTTTCATTCTTTCTAGCAGTCTTCCTAGAAGCACATTACTTGAATATAGTAAGTAGACCCCACTCAGGTTCAGATGTGTGAGCCGATGTATGCTTGGACACTGGGACAGGTAACTCATATCTGATTCTGATAGTGAGCAGCCAGTGATTGCCAGGGTCACTAAGGGACTTTCCAAGTTCCTACAGAAAGACAAAGCAGATTATCTCAGTAAGTGTAATAGTGGTAGAGAAAGGCACTAACTTCAAGTGAGCAGAGGTTAGTATGTTCTAAGGTCATTCTGAGAACTTGATAGATGCCAAGCGCAGGATACTCTCAGATGGAGAACTAACAGCAAGGCAAAATCATGTGACTGCTTAGGTCCCCAAATCTGGTTCCTCTGCACCGTCAAACACAAAACCTCATCAGATGACAAATGGGGTCAAGAGGAAACAAAGAAGGAATAACTTGGGGAAATGTAGATCCATACCTGTGTGTTCTAATGTTTGTCTCCAAGAGACCCACCTTCCTAGCACAGGCTCTTTCCTACTTAGAGGGTTTTCCTGTGTCCCTAATAACTCTCAGTTATTTTCCATCGACTCAGTCCCTAGCTGTGCTCAGAGAGCCTCTGCCCTTGGAGAATAAGAGTGAGATGTACACTGTGCATACAGTACAGAGGACAGTGCTGCCATGTGGTTACATGTGGTTTAAAACCTCATCCCTCTATAGATCAGGTTTCAAAGACCTTTTGTACAGGATGGTTGCTAGAGTAGCAGAAAGATTTCTAGATCAGTCATTCTAGGTTATGTACACGTGCATTCACCAATGGCTGGTAAGACCAAGGTGAACACTGGTGTTTCATGTAACACAGAAAGGCTCTTCTCTGGCCTGTGGAACAATCTCTCTATCCTTCCTCACCTGAGCACTTGATCCAGTCTTGCATTCAGGAAGAAGACACGATTCAAATAGAGATGCTGGAGCTTGTTGAGTTTGGTAAACTGGAAAATGATCTGTTGAAAACACTTTTCTTTCATCTCTCGGTGCCAAAAACAATGCAAGGGCATGAAGATTTCTTTGAGACATAGTATCTGAAGGTTTGTCATCTGGCCCAGGACAGGGGCAAACTTTGCAATGGTCCTTAGGTCCCAGGGAGCATTCACTTCCAGTTCCTGTATACAACTTGGCTCAAATACCCCCAGAAGCTCTAGGGGGTTATAGACAGGAAGGGTTCCAAACTCCAGCTTTTCACAGATCACCTGCAGCACTTCTTTTCTCTGCTGGACCCAACAGTGGAAATACTTTAGATATTTACAGAGCTTCCTGGACTTGAGGGAAAGGTTCATCATCACAGTCACAACCTGTTTTCCCTGTCGTATGGGATGATGGACCACAGGTTGGGTCCCTCTAATGACATCTGGAGAGCAGGCACCATCCTCTGTTCCAGCCCAGACATTCCAGAAGTTATGATGGGCATCCCGAAAATCAAGCACCTCTAGCTTGCAACTCCTGTAGGTCAAACAAGAAGGGGATTCAAAGGATATGACTAATAATGCATAATCTGCCTTGACACCAAAAGATCAATTGAGTTTAATTCAATTTTTAAAACCAAGAATCATTCCTTTTAGTGGCTGGGTAAGCAGGCCCATGTAGACTAATCACATGTTGAATACATGTATTTGCAGTGTGATTCATGCACCACTGTAAGTTTTCAACTTGGACCACATTCTGAACGCTGTAGTCACTTCTCTCCATCCACTACCATCGCCTCCATACTCCCACTATCTCACTTACCTAGGTTGATCCTTCTGCTGAATCAGCAAATCAAGGCCACTCAGCAGAGCCTCCAATATCTTCAGGTCATGAAACTTCATCAGGGCTCCTACAGGAAGGCATCTGAATGGCCAGGCTGCCACCATAGCCCTCAGTATGTTTGTTTGTTTCCCCTTAAAGGCATCTTTGAATAGGGGTGGGAAGAGTTCCATGGGCAGATTATTCAAAGCAGAGATAGCCAAGGCTTGATTTTTGAGCAGACTTCTTCTTGCCAGTATCTGGAGGGTCAATGGGGAGCTCATCTTGACCTTTACACAGACAGGTGTTATAGAAATTGAGGAATAAACCCTTTCAGACAAAGCACTTTGAGCAGGACTCTTTGCCCCTTCATGGCATAAACCATGCAGGGCTTTTGTCACTAGTCTAAAAATGTAGGAAATCCTATAGTTTCTATTATACTCTTCCTGTCTTTCTCATGGCTATAGGCCCCTCAAAGACCTCATGGACATGAGCACTCTTAGGAATAATTCTCCCTGTTATTCTGCCAATAGGAACCACTAATGCCCTTAACAATGATGCCCTGGGCAAAGAGAAAATGCAGAAGTATACAAGAGCCTGACACTTTTATTGGATGCCATCAACAAATGTCTCTCAAAAATATCAAGTGCTAAGTTAAAGTTCCCACAGCCAAATATGCTTTTCATTCAATCAATGGAACACTTGTTGGCAGAATATGTGAAAGTTATAATCACTATCATTTGTAAAAGTCTAGATCTGGGGTCACACTAAGTTCTAGACCACTCGTTTGGGGGTTTAAATACTGAGAATTTGTCAAGTGGATGCTTTCCTGAGACTCATGGCCAATTGTCTTCTTCTGTGGAATTCCGTTCATCTTCAGTTAAGGAGTCTATAATCACTTTAAATTAAATCATTTTAAGAGAGACTGGAGTTGTTGGTCAGTATTTGCTCAGTGTTTTTTAGCTCTTGAATATTGCAACTTCAGCAATCTCTTAAAAGGCACAGCAGGTTAGCTCCAAGTCACAGTGCTCATAACATTAAGCTACATATGGAGTTCTAGGGTACCAGAGGCTAAATGAGATTTTCAGTTTCATATCACAAAGGTAAATATACCAACAAAACCAAGGTTACTAAGATGACCTGAGAGACTGGAGATCTTTGGAAAGGTTTTATGTCCTGATGGGGTTCAATGGCTAGCCTGAGGAGCACAAACATAACAGGTGTTCCAATCCCAGCAGGTTTTTTAGGGACTTGAGGATCCATAAAACATTGTTTACTCAGGCCATGATAATCCTTATATGCCCATATCTTCTTACAAATTGCCTTTATCTCTTCCTCTCAGTCAACAGCTTCATCTGATTGGATAATTGACCATGTCCCCACTCAATCCTACTTGAACTTTTGCATCTATGACTTGAGTGAATCAGTTGTTGGAAAGGGGGAAACCCAGATGGACAAAAGTCATAAGAGCATCTCAGATACTAGTCCAGGACCAGGAATTGTTGTCTCAGGCCTTTAGTCCCATCAGTTGGGACACACAGGCACCAGATATCTGTGAGTTCAAGAGCAGCCTATTGTACAGATTGATTTCCAGGACATGCTGCAAATCAATACAGAGAAACCGTGTCTTGAAAAACCACAAACATAACAAAACAAAATAAAGCAACCATAATACTTCTCCCCAATTTCTCAGTTATGGGATTTGCTCTCTTGATTACCTGTAGACTTTTGTATTTTTTCCAATTAAATTGTATCAATGTAGCTTGGGAAAATAGGAACTCATTATGCATTCAGAGCTGACCTAGAAGTCTCAATAATCCTCCTACCTGACTTAAGTGGCATGGCTTGTATGTGACTAGTTTGATTCGCTCTCCCATCAGGAAAGAGAATGAACTGAGTCTATGGTGACAGTAAAACCCATTCTCCAAGCCTCCTCAAACAATAAGGATTTGTCTATGTATTGTTAATTAATTAATTTTATAGGTTTTATCAGCTTTCCATTTTATAAATCATTGCCATGATGAGTGGAATCTACACCGGGGTTTCAGTGACCTTCCTACATTTGTGGAAGAGTATGTAAACAAGGCATGTTCACATAGATTAGATCTGCTTTCAAGACTGCAAACGAATGGAGTGAGATCATGTTGAAAATTACAAAATGACTTGCATTGTTTTCTTTGAGATAGTGATTCTCCGTGTAACTGGCCTACAGTCCTGGATCAAGTCTGAGTCCAAGCTGGCATGTAAGTCACATAGAGCTGACTGTCTATCCCTCCCATGTGCTGCTATTAATGTTGAGTGTAGCTAGATACATAGCAGATCCAGAGTCAAATATTGGGGTTAAGCTTAGCTGAAATACTTAGAAGCAAAGCAGCCAAACCTCTATCTCTTACCTTTATGTAATGATGAAAGCACTGGTCCTGTCACCACAAACTCTCACCAAGTTTCAGAAAGCTTCACCTCATTGGCAAGGCAGGAGAATCCTGAGACTGAATACTGACTCCTCTGTTCTAGCTTTTATACCACTCTCATGCTGGGATTAAAGGTGTGAGCACTGTAACTGTGTCTGGGGATTAAAGGTGTGCCTCACTTCTATGGCTAGCTAGCAAGGCTGCTTTGCTATTTGGATCTAAGTGAAATTAATTAATCAATATATGACCTAAGATGAGTGCCACAAACTCATTGAATCAGGATTTCTCTTTCTTTTTTTTTTCTTTTTTTGTGAGGGTTTGTTTTTGTTCCTTTATTTTGAAACATGTTTTTTTTGTGTACATTTGCAGCTTATCCTTGAGTTAAATAAAGTGAAATCCCCCTTCCTAGGACTTCAAGTATTGAGATAAAATAGTTGGTGAATGTATGTTCCTCAACCAATGAGCCATAGGAGGACCTCTTAAAAGTGTGTTTGCTCTTCTGTGTACAGGATGATCTTTTGGCCTCACATGTAATCCATAACATAGTAATCAAGGCTGAAGTCAGGCAATACTCACGACCAATCAAGTGGCCATTACTCAGTAGGATGACAAAAATGCACAACATCAATACCTGCCTGAAATGCAGAGTGAGCTCAGGACCACTAACAGGGATTAAGGTGACCTTGTGTTCCATGGGAAAATGTGAAATGATCCATGAGTTCTTCATGGTATCACTCGCCTGGGATGCACATAGGGGCTTTCACATCTTCCCATACAGGAAAGAGAATGAACTGGGACTGGGTTGAATGCAAAGACTTTAATCCTGAGTGTTGGGAATAAAGGTAAGAGCCACCAGTTGGACTTCATTTGAGGATTTTCAGACTTCTCTAAAATAGGCAAAACTGGTTTTCAATTACAGGCCTTTCTCCCTGTGTACAAATTACTGGGCCCATTTTAGAATTCTAGTAAGAATCTGTTTTATACTTAATTTCCTTTGGACTCCCTTCAATAGGGCTTCACTTACTATGGTTTTGTAAATGTTTGAATTATACTTTCCCTGAACTGTAGCTTACAACTTATTCTAGGATGTACTACTATCTGTGTTAACACAAGACTCATGTCGCTGCTGATCTGATATTTTGGAATGTGTGTCATTCATCCTTCACTATTTGAATTGACATTCTCTGACCTTCACATTTAAAAAAGAAAAATACATGATACACATACAAAACAGACCTGAGATCTACAATTACGGTTACCAGCATAGAAGATCACAGATACAGTATGGACATCCGGACCTGAAGAGAGATTGTACCTCCATAAAATTAAACAAAAACAGATAGATGACCTGAGAATGTGGCTGAAAATCAGAGCACTTTTAAAACCCCACACCCAAACCACTGATATCAAGGTATTACATATCTTATTTGATGGCCTAACCTGAACAAACCCGAAGCACAATACAGGACACCACACTGTCCTGGATTCCTCTTACTCTTTCCAGAAGGTGCTGACAATATAGGCTCCAGCCAACATGCCAGGTGTATCAAATTAAACAAATGACCCATAGACTGATGTTGGGCTTCAAACTATAAATTGAATTTCAGGAAAGCAAAGAATTGGCCATTACCTCTAACCTCAAGTTCTGGCTGAAAAGGCTGATCCACACATGACCTGTCCACAAAACCTTAAACTACTGCCTCTCTCAGTTTGCCTTGAGCATGAATGTGTATCTTCAGTGAGGCAGAATAATGAATTCCTGATCCTCAAAACCCTGCTTCTATTTGTTATATCTTCTACTTCTTGCAATAAATTGATGTCATCTGTTGCTCATTTAGTCTGATATAGTCTTTTGTGTGTCTTGGTGGACTTGAGCTAAGAGAGATCCCTATATTATTCATCCTTAGTCCTAGGATTAAATATGTACACCACCACATTCTAACTTATCCTGCAGGGATTAAAGGTGGGGACCACCACTCCCTGAGCTCTATATTGTGAAGGTGCCTTTCTTTCCTGAACACTCTGTCAAGCTTTAATAGATCATAAATAATAGATCTCTACTGCCTGGAACCTATGCAGTGTTTAATAACAGAATGCACTAACCTGGCCTCATATTAAGAGAGAGAATCATAACGTTCTCAGAGATAGGCAAGAGCATGGAAAAGAGCAGCTGGCTTGTGCCATATACTGAGTTCCATTCAGGTAGGTTCAGAATTCTCCTGACCTGGAATCTAAGACCCAAATGAAGAGCAGAGTGACTGAGAGTGCCAACAGTGTATTTCTCCAGGCTCCTAGGGTCAAACTGCCCATTTGGGCTATCACTCATTCCTACTTCCATGAGTTCATTTACAAGTTAACACAGAAGCCTGGCTCCAAATTATACTATAGAAACACACAATTTTCTTTCTAACTCAACAGTCACTTGTGCCTCATCTCATCATTCTATCAAACTCTGTACCAGGGAGCAGAGCTTACTCCATCCACTTTGTTTTCAAAACATTGAACCCCTTGTGAAGCTATGTGCTCTGTGTCCTATTGATAAGAGGCCTGTTCCTAGGATTTCAGGACCTGCACAGCTTTGAGACTGACTAGGTCAATGTGATGCAAAGAGAAAGAAACCACAGACACAGGTAGAGCACAAGGTGGGAAGCAATGAGCTGTATATTCTGAGAGAGACACATCAGCAAGCAAGAAACACAGGACATATATTATATGCAATCAACAGAAGTGTACAGCTACTCATGGTATGGGATCTCTGTGGGGATCTGTGTCAAGGTATAATAATCCCAGAGAGGATTTCCTATATCCCACACACTGTGGGATCCATATCTCTATGCCAAGCAGAACCTTGACACAATTTATTGCTAGCCAAGGCAATGTGTGCTCTCCAGGTCGTAAAAACAGGAATGAAATAATTTATAGCAGAAGATTATAGCAAAAGAGACTGCCTTATACTGTCTTTTGGGCTTGAGTATATCCAGAATCTCAGGACAAAGTTGGTCAAAGCTGTCTACAAGTCTAGGTCCCAATTGTCATAGCACTTCAGAGTGGCAGGGTACATATTCTGTGACTGCTTGCTCAGCCTGGCTATGAGGTGAAGCAGTTTCTCCAGGAAAAGCAGTGATCATTTATTAGCCTATAATCTGTCCTTGAGAATCTGAGGGCATTGCCACATGGCAGGCATGAAAGTACAGAATTCAGAACACTCCAGCCATCATTACCCATTTCTAGAGTTTGCAAGGTGGCTTTGCCTCTCTTAAGCAGAAATCCAAGTGGTCCAACTCAATTACCTAAAAGTAATAATCTCAATCACCTACAAGTAATTAACTCACAAAGGTTGAGGCACTGGGAAAGGTAATCCATGTCTGAGGGAGTTACGTGGCATTAACTATTAGAAGCATTCTGGTGTCTTCTCACACATATATTGGCAGAGAGCTCATCAGCTTGGATATGCAATGTTTACAGTAGCCAGGCCATCAAGGAACTATTAACCAAAATAAAGAGAGGTGGGCTTTATGTGGGCTGGTGGGTCCCTCTCTATTCTTCATCTCCTGAGCCAGTCTGTCTAGCAGACTACTGAAACATAGATGGCATTTATGTAGAGATGCTGTAGAAGGTGGAATTTGGGCCACTCTGAAAAAATCGTGCTTAACCACCCTTCTCCTAGCTCTTCTGATTCATTCAAATTGATTGTAGTTCCTATACCTTCTAGCATGAGTGTGTGCATGTTTGTCATGTGCCCCAGCTGAGGCCCAGAAACAACTGGTTTTTTTTGTATCCAGAAATAATTCAGTTGCAGTTCCCATATACAATGTAGATTCACAGACAATGAGATCTCTATTTCCAAGGGATACGGATGACATGAAAATCTAATGTTTCAGAATATATAGATGAGGGGAATCTTTCCTCTGATGGACCTACTGCAATAAGTAAATGGCATATTCATTGAGCTTTCCACTCAAAAGTTTGAGATCAGTTACCACTATCAAATATTTCATCTTTTTTTATTAATAATATAATTCAAAAATTTTACATGTCGTTCCCAATTTCCATTCACTCCCTCCCTCCCTTCGTCCCTCCCTCCCTGACTGGATAACTCCCTCCCTCTTACCCAGTTTCTTTTGTGACATGCACTCTGGACACCCTCCCCTCCCATCCCCCTACCTCCATTCCACTTGAAGGACAATGATATCCAGGTTGGGTCATGTAAATCTTTCAAGTCATTTGAAGTAGGGACTACTAATTCTCTCCTGTCTCTAGGTTAAGGGTGTATCCTTCCATGGGGGATGTGTCTACAAGGGCATTTGCTTTTTAAAGTATGATTTTCCCAAGAGCAGATGCAGTGAATATGCTACCTGTATGGAAATCATTCTGTAGCACAGGGTAGCCCCTCTTTTCCATGCTCTTGTCTATCATTGAGAGTGTTGGTAATCACTCTTTTAGCTATGATGCCTGGTTAGTGAATTTGGCTGTTAAACACTGCTCAGGTGTCTGGCTGTAATGATATATTATTTATGATTGATTAATTCTTGACTGAGTATTCAGGAAAGCTATGTCAGCCTCAAGCTGTAGAGACCTGTCAGTGATGGTACACACCTTTAATCCCTGCTGGTGTAGCTAAATGATGGTGGTGCACACCTTTTATCCTAGGACTCAGGACTAAGAAAAGGACTGATCTCTCTAGGTTCAAGGCCATCCAGGGATACATGATATTGTATTAGTCTAAAAGAGTAACAGTTGACACACTTTTAATCCCAGCACTAGAGGGTATAAAAGATAGAAGTAGAGTCTTTAGTATTAAGTGTAAGGTATTTATTCAGGACTTCAGTATTTAATCTCCTGTATTCATTCTCCAAGTTTGCTAGAGAAGACGCAGTGTGAGGTTTGGTGAAGAGGTTGTGTGTGGATCAGTGCTTGGAATCTGAGTGTGACGTAAGAGCTAGTGTTCAGATGTTTTCCTTTTCTGATATTCAACTTCAAGTGTGAACCAATATCAGTCTCTAAGACATTTGTTTAACTCGTTACACCTGGCCTGTTGGCAGGAGCCTAGAGAGTCAGCACATTGTGGAAAGAGTAAGAGTATTCCAGGATAGTGTGGTCTACATAGTGTGTTTCAGGTTTGTTCATGATAGGGAATCAAATAAGATATCTTATGTATTCTTATAGGTGGATTAGTTGTGGGTTTTGAGCCCAGTTTAGAAGTGCTGTGAGTTTGTGCCACATTCCTTGATCGTCTATCTGTTCTTGTTTAATTGCATGTAGATACAATGAAGAGGCTGGGATGTCTATCCTGGAGCTCTGATCTTCTATGCTGATGATTTTAATTGTAATTTCCAGGTGTGTCTTCTATGTGTTTTCTGGATATTTCATTTTTTTAAT
This sequence comes from Cricetiscus sungorus, assembly GCA_030556225.1. NCBI lineage: Eukaryota > Metazoa > Chordata > Mammalia > Rodentia > Cricetidae > Cricetiscus > Cricetiscus sungorus. The sequence goes on along the minus strand of JANBXA010000236.1, from coordinate 14,430 downwards.
GTCACTCTCAGACAATGTCAATTAAAATACTGAAGGCTGAAGCAACCATATTATGAGCAACCAGTTATCAGGTCATGTATCTTGTGTCCAGAAAGCAAGTAGCAGATCCCAGTACAACTTGTAAGCTACAGTTCAGGGAAATTATTACTCAAATAATTATAAAACTGAATCAGTGAGGCCCTAATGAAGAGATTCTTAGTGGATTCAAGTATAGCACAGATTCTTACTAGAATTCTAAAATAGGCCCAGGAATCTCTACACAGGCAGAAATTTCTGGAGATCAAGAAAAGCCTTGCCTGTTTTAAGCAAGTCCAAAAATTGTCGAAAGAATTTCAGTATGGTGGCTCTTACCTTTCTTCCCAACACTTTGGATTAAAGTTTGTTTTCACCAAGTCCCAGTTCATTCTCTTCCTGTATGGGAAGATGTAAGGGACCCTAGGTGCATCCCAGGCCATTGACACCATGAGAAGCTCACAAATCATTTGATATTTTCCCTCGGGACACAAGGTCTCCTAAATCCCTGATACTGGTCTTAAGTCACTCTTCATTCCAGACTGGCGGTGACTTGTTAATGCATTGTCATCGTCCTGAATAATGGCCACTTGATGGGCCATCAGAATTGCTAGGCTCTCAGAACTTACCATAGCTGACTATGTAATAGATTTCAAGTAGGGCCAAATGATCAGCTTGTACACAGCACAGCAAACAAGCTTGGAAGCAGACTTTATTTACCTGGGTGGTACAGGTTCACACCTTTAATCCTAGTACTGGGGATTCAGTAGATGGGGGATGTCACTTAATTCAACTTCACGATAGGCTCCCTGTCTAAACAAAACCAAAAAGAAAAGAACAAAAAGTTTAGAGACATTTCAAAAAGAAAAAAAAACTCTAATTCAGTAAGCTGGTAGTGGCAATGAAGGAGTAAGGTGGTATCTCAGAGTTGTGGTAAGAAAATGGGGACAAGACCGGGCTACAGAAACTCCCAGATACAGCTGAACTGAAAAGGGGGAGCTAATGGAATCCCAGATTGAAAGCTGAGAAACCAGCATTGGTCTGACTCAGATCCCCTGAACATGGGTCTCAGATAGAAGGCCTAGGCAGTCTAAGGGACCACTGACAGTGGAACTAGGTTGTATCCCTGTTGCTTAAAAGGACTTTGGGAACACATTCCCACGGGAGGGATACCCTCTCATTCTAGTGGTAGGATAGAAGGCCTAGCATCTATGCAATATGACTTGAGAGATTTTGTTGATCCCCCCCAGATGCCATCACCCTACTTGTACAGTGTGTGTGGGGGGCAATAGGATGGGAGGGTTTTCAGGGGGCATGAGAGGAAGGGAGAGAGAGAGAGAGAGAGAGAGATGGAGGGAGGAAGGAGGGCTAACAGGAATTGACATGTAAAATAAGAAAAAAAATTAGCAAAGCACTTAACTAGCTAGACATTCAAGTCCGGCACACCTTTAATCCCAGGACACAGTTACAGAGCTCAAACCTTTAATCCCAGAACTCAGTTACAGAGCTCACACCTTTAATCCCAGCACTAGAGAAGTATAAAAGTTAGAAGCAATCAATGTTCAGCCTCAGTATTCTCTAGGCTTGCCAAGGAGAGGAAGCATTCAGAAATCGGTGAGAGCTTGTGGAGATAGGTCAGCCCTGGAAGCACATGTCCACTGAGGGGAAAAGGGATGCAGGCAGGATGGAGAAGGCATGAGGCCAGTGGCTGAATGGGGAGATGTTATTCTGTATATATGTTTCTCATACTGGTTAATAAAGCACTGTGGCCAATAGAAAACTAGATAGGCGAGGCTAGGAGACAAGGAGGATGAAAGAGGAGGTAGAAGGAGGAGTCAAGATGTGGAGTATGGAGGAAGGAAGACACCCACCCGGCTCTCGGTTAAGATGTGGAAATACTTAGATAAGTAGAAATGGGTTAATAATTAAGACAAAGCTAGCCCATTAACAATGATAGTCATTGGCCAACAGGATTGTATCAAATACAGAGTCTCTGAGTGTTACTTGGGTCTGGTGTGGCTATGGGCCCAGACTGGCGGGCAGGCAGGGTGGTGCTGTTAGGAAAAGCCTGCTGTAACATAAAGGTGTCAGAAGTGGGACTGAGAACTTTCACTTAAAACTTAACAAAAGCTTAAAAAATAGTTTTTAGAAACAAAGGAACAGAGACTAGCAAGACTTCTTAAAGTAGCAGCATTTTCTCAGTTGGATTTGTTTTGCTGTAGAAAGAGATTTGCTTGGCTCTTTTAAGGGAGGTTTCCAAAATTTGCATAAGTGGCAAAAAGCCACCTTGCTTTTAAAGAGCTCTGCTAACAATTCATTGGTGTGTACGAGAGCTGCAATGAAGGTTTACACTGTGTTTTAAAAATACACTGGCTTGGGAGAGAAAAAGAAACAGAATACAATGGTTTAAAAAAAAAAGAAATAACAGAATGGATGGATCTGGTGGTGCATGCCATTTCTCCTAGCACTTGGTAGACAGAGACAAGCAGCTCTCTGTGATTTCAAAGTAAACCTGGTATGCAATGAATTCCAAGACAGATAAAAATTACACAGAGAAACCCTGTCTCAAAATATGTAAAAATAGAAATAGAAAAATAGAGTAATAAAAAAAGCAATGTAAAGATGAAAAGCACAAAACATTTGGATACTATGAGATTCTGTTGTCTTTAAATTATTTCATTGCTGAGAAAATAACACCTATTGATAAGAGATATGCTACTGGATTAATTCAATTTATATATTTTAAAAATGCTTTGACTCCAAAATTTAAGCTTAAGGACAAATTACTGGGTAAAAGGATTTCAATTTTATTTTCACAGAGATGAAAAGCTATGGATTCTTTCCAGACTTATGTGATTTGATCAAGCCAGTCCCCCCTGAAACAACTCCCCAGGTGATCCAACATTCAAAGTAGTTGAGACAAAGCCTTGAAGACTACAGCCAAGAACTCTGTGTTCTTAGGATCCCCATGACAGCGATCTCTACCAGCAGGAAGTAGTTTGGAAAGGTCGACGCCCAAATTCACAAATATTGTTTTTAAATGTCTGTTTTCATTTAAATGGACTTGGTTATAATTGGCTATAACCAAATACAATCTTTTTAAAGGTAAAAAGGGAATTATGGTATAGATATGAATACTTTGCTTAGGAATGGATTTTCTGTTATTGATACAATTTAAGGTCAATTTTGTGATATGTATATTTCTCCTCTTGTTTAGGTATTGTGTTTATATAGCTCATTTAGAATGTAATATATACTTTGTCACAGATTATAGATAATTATCTATGATAATGAGAACTTATAGTTAATATAGTTAGGATTTCTAGATATGCAGAGATGCATTTGAGATGAATAGGCATTCTTCAATCCTTTCAAAGACCTACAGAATATGGCATTTAAAATGGTTTACGGTTTTTCTTGACAGGGAGACACAACTGCTCCTGGTAACACCACCTGCATCAAAAAGGAAGATGGACATTGAAGAAACTCATTATGAAGTTTGCTTCTAATATGCGCAAGACGGCCATTTGTACAAGGAACTTTCTCTTGTCTAGGCTGTTTGACTTTATATTGTAGAAATTGGACAGGCAGGACCCACAAAAAGGTCACTGCTGATTCAAGATGGACATTGCTACAGGATTTCTGTTTCATGGAAGAGGCTGTTAGACAGCCAAACAGTCTATAGGACACAGAGAAAAATGACTGACAAACTGTCAATACAGGTGGACAGTTTAAGTTTTCTGCTTTGCTGAGAGTCTGGAGACATAGTATGGATTATGGGCTGAAGATGGAACATTACAGAAGAACTTCAGGTGACTGACCAGGCAATGAGTTGTCTCTGTCATTTCTAGGTTTATATGCATTATCCTTCTATGGTCTTTGATGGAGTTGAAGACAGATAGTTTTAGTTAGTTTTCTTTAGTTAGGATTAACGATAAGTTGCATATAGGACTTGGACTCACAAAGATAGGATAGATGATATTTTCTTAAAGTCTTACAAAATGTTAATGGACTAAAATTGTTTACTGTGGTTCTTATTTGATAACTGTTGTATGGTACATTTTGCTATGTTAAGGTTAAACCCCTTCTTTTACTTTAGACAGAAAAGAGGAGATGATGGGAGATGTTATTCTGTATATATATATTTCTCATATTGGTTAATAAAGCATTGTGGCCAATAGAAAACTAGATAGGCAGGCTAGGAGACTAGGAGGAGGAACGAGGAAGTGGGAGTGTTCAAATGTTGAGCATGGAGGAAGCAGGACGCCAGCCATGGCTCCCCAGATAAGATGAGTCATGCGGAAATACTTGGAGAACTCTAAATGGGTTAATAATTAAGACAGAGACTAGCCCATAAACAATAATGGTAACTGGCCAACAGGATTGTATCAAACACAATGTCTCAGAGTGTTATTTGGGGCTGGTGCGGCTGGGGCCCTGACTGGCAGCAGGCATGTTGGCACAGGCAGGTAAGCAAGACCTGCTGTAACAGCTTGAACATTAGCTGCAGGCAGAAAAGTGAGGACCCCACTCTCCTTAGAAGACTCTCCTTAGTAGTGGGGCTGGAGGAGTGCAGATCGCGGCAGGGGAAGGTGTGTGGGAGAAAGTGCAAGCTGAGGCACTAGAGTTGCTGCATTCTGGTCTCTCGTGAAAATTGGGAATTTTTAAGGTATTAGTTAAAAGAGCGAGTTTTTTTCCCACATTAAAATTGAAATACATTGTCTGTCTGAATGTGCAATGCATGAGAAAAAAAAAAAGAAAACTTAAATGACAGGATTATCACCCAGAGGATGGAATATTATTTTAATTTTTTATGATGTTTAGTTGTTACTCTTGATGCTTTTCTTTATCTCTCAAAAGATTAGTTGACATGACTGCCATACTTAGAAGCCTTAGTAAAACAAATTAAAGCACATCATAAAGATATTCTAAACCAGACAGAGGGATGTAATGAAGAACCAAGTTCAACATTTCATTATAATATTAAAGAGTGGAACAGTCAAAATCTTGAGAAAATCAACATTAATATATATTCAGCAACCTCAGAGGAACTGCCAAATACTAGAATGTCTTTAATAGTTAATGGAATTCCTGTGACAATTTTATATTTAGAAAAATTCGAGGAAGCTATAGTCTCATAAGGCATGCATTCACCATTTATGAAGAAGATAATAGACACTGTCAGTTTGTAAAAGAGTATTCATGCAGCCTGGATACACTTGGTTAAAGCTATTCTAGACCTGGTCATTAATTACAATGGGCCACCTGCTCAGAAAAGCAGCCAATTCTATTGAACAAAGCTCTCAATCTTCAGTAATGGATGTCCCCAATATCAGCCTCTTGGAGAAGAGATTTTGCTACTTTAGAAAGTCAATTCTATATGATGACCAAATCTTGTCTTTATGATGTGCAGCAGGTTTGAAAGCTTGGAACACAGTGGAGAAGTAGGAAAGAAAATTTGAACCTTTCCCAAAAGTTATAGGAGATACAAAGGAAGACTTCACAAATTTCTACCCATACAGACTTCAGCAGTATATAGAATTATATGATATTTAGAAGGTAGACAAATAATATTTGAAACTCAGTTTTTAAAAGTCCTAATTCTCAATGGAAAAGATAATTTGTCCTTAAAATACAAGGTGTGAAAAAAGTAAATAATCCAGAGACCAGACATAGGCATTCAAGCTGCAAGCTAATGATCAGAAAAGCAAAGCAGCCAAGTAGTGAGTTGTTATCAGCACCTGAGACTTAAGAATCTGTCTTTATGAATTCTCGATGATGCCTCTGATTGCTGCATCTCATCAGAGTGGCAGGACAGAATTAATCTCCACATGATACCCTTTATTTTATACTTCCCTAGTGCTGGCATGAAGGTCGTGTGATTCCAAGTACTGAGACCATCTTTGTGTGAGCTCATTCTCTATAGGGCTGGATCAATATAGTGTAGCTCAGTGTGACCTTGAAATACGGAGAGATATGTTAAAATCTACCTCTTTATGTGGTATGTACAACCACCACGTGGCTTCTATAGATAAATATTGTGGCTGGCTTTACTCTGGACCCCAGGCAAGCTTTCATAAATCTCAGTACCCTATATAGAAATAGGTCCAAGATACAAATTAATATTGAATCTGATTACCATGATGATGGATAGGAGAGGGGATTTCAAGAGGTTTGAAGAAAAATCTAATTATCAAATATTTTAATTTTGGCAAACATTCTCGCTTTAAAAGAGATTGCAAATAGGGCATTGTTAAAATCAGTGTTTTTATGAACAAAACCTAAATAGAAATGATGCTTTCTTCTGGATGATAGGTTTAGCAAAAGCAGACATTAGACAAATGCGTGTAGGTCAACAAAAGATATTCTAGGCATTCTTTGCTATTAGGAAACCTCCTTGAGGGACATTTGAATGCCCAATGCCAAAGCCAGGTTTGTCCACTTTCCTATCACTATGGAAACTTATTTCCAGAACAAGTAAGTAACCTAATTTGTATTATAAGAAACCATGCTGCTCTGGATGACAGAAGAGCTCTGTAAGAGACAAGAACATCTTAAGGTTAAACTGCAAAGTATATTGACCAAATTCTATAAAGAGATAGAGAGCAAAATTAGAAGAATGAATAAATGAAACTCTCACTGAAATGTAGTGGGATATTCACTGTGTCTGCTTCTGGGCACTGACCACACCCATTGAGGGGTGGAGCCAGGGGTGTGAAGTGAACTGGGGGCTTGGTCTCAGAAGGAAGCAGAGAATGCTCTCTTTCCTGGCTGGACATGGAGAGAAGAGCATCCAGGTTTAACTGCTGTGATCATCTGTGTTTTGAGTTGTTTCTCCCTTAATAAACATCTATTTGGTCTATGTGTTTATCCTGACCCTTATTAAGCTGAAATATCTGGTGTCAGAAGTAGGATCAGGATTTTCATGGCACCTGGGCGCAGCTACAACCTCCTCCACCTTCCAGGAATGGGCAGGTCTCCAGCCTAATCAGGGCGGATACACCCTGCCCTAGAACTCCTTTTTATCTTATCTGACTCCTAAGATGAGCCACGTGGAAAATACTTAGAATAGTAGAAATGGGTTAATAATTAAGACAAAGCTAGCCCATAAACAATAATGGTAACTGGCCAACAGGATTGTATCAAATACAGAATCTCTGCATGTTATTTGAGGCCATGCCAGACTAGTGGAGGGCAGGCTCGTGGAAAACATACATGCTACAGATGGTGCCCAACGTATTCAAACTTTCAGTTAAATCTAATAAAAAAAAAAAAAGCCACGTAAAGATGGAAAGCAAAGAGGAATTTTGGATACTATATGCGATTCTGTTGTCTTGAAATTATTTGATGCTGTGAAAATAACAACTACTGATAAAAGAAATGGCCCTGATAGATTAATTCAATTTATATATTTTAAAAAATGCTTTGACTCCAAAATTTAAGCCTAAGGACAAGTTACTGGGGAAAAGGATTTCTAATTTTGTCTCCACACACAATGTAAAGCTGTGGATTCCTTCTAGACTAATATGGTTTGATCAAGCCAGACCCCATAAAACAATGCCCCAGGTGATCCAACACTCAAAAGTTGGGACAAGCCAAGATTTCAGACTACAGCCAAGATTTCTGCATCTTCTTTGGACCCTCATGACAGTGCTCCTACCAGGAGGAAGTAGTTTGGGAAGAATGACGCCGCAAATTCCCAAATATTGTTTATAAATGTTTGTTTTCGTTTACATGGGCTTGCTTTATAATTGCTATAACCACAACAATCTTTTGAAAGGAAAACAGGGAATTATGGTATAGATATGAATACTTTGCTTGGAATGGATTTTCTTTTATTGATACAATTTAAGGTCAATTTTGTGATATGTATATTTCTCCTCTCTTGTTTAGGTATTGTGTTTATATAGCTCATTGGAAAATGTAGTGTATAATTTAGTACAGATTATAGAGAGGTTACCTATGATAGTCAAAACTTGGAGTTAAGGTTAGGATTTCTAGTTACGGAGAGATGTATTTGAGATGAATAGGCATTCTTCAAACCTCTCAAAGACCTACAGAATATGGCACTTAAAATGGTTTAGGGTTTTCTTGACAGGGAGGCACAACTGCTCCTGGTAACACTACCTACATCAGAAAGAATGATGGACATCAAGAAACGCGTAATGAAGTTTGCTTCTAATATGGCAAGACTAGCCATTTGGAAAGGTACTGCTCTTCTGGACTGTTTGACTTTATGTTGTAGAAACTGGTCATGCAGGTGACTGCTGATGCAAGATGGACTTTGCTACAGGATTCCTGCTTCATGGAAGAGGCTGCCTATCAGACATTCTGCAGGACACAGAGAAAAGTGACTGACAAACTGCCAATATAGGTGGAAAGTTTAAAATTGCCTGCTTTGTTGAGGAGTCTGGACACACACTATGGCCTATTGGCTGAAGAGGGTACATTACAGTAGAACTTCGGGTGACTAACCAGGCAATGAGTTGATTCTGTCATTTCTAGAGTTTAAATATTATACTTCTGTGGTCTTTGAAGGGGTTAAAGATAGTTTTGGTTATAGTTTTCCTTAGTTAACATTAAAGATAAGTTACATATATGACATTAGACTCACAAAGATAGGATAGCTGATATTTCCTTTAAGTCTTACAAAATGTTAATGGACTAAATATTGTTAACTGTGATTCTTATTTCATAACTATTGTATGATATATTTTGCTATGTCAAGGTTAAAACCCTTCTTTTTTATTTTAGACAGAAAAGAGTAGATGATGGGAGATTATTCTATAAATATGTTTCTCATACTCCTGAATAATTCAAAGACATATTCTGTTTATTATTTAGGCTATAAAATAGGATTACATAAAGTAGACCCCAAAAGGTGCAAATTAGGAGAGATAGATCACAGAGCCAATGATTTTAATGATTACTAGGAGACATATGCCATGTACAGATCATTTCTGGCATAAAACCTGCTCAACTGGTTAATTTCCACAAAATCTCAGGCGGTGACAAGGACTTGTATAGAGTTATGGAACTAAAAGCTGAATCAGAGAGAGAACTGGTGTGGGTGGAATGTAAAGTACAAATTGCTCCATGTGCATGATGTGGACCAGAAGCTTAACTGCAATTACTTGAACAGGGTACTCACTAAGCATTCCCCTACAGGAAATTTAATGCATAGGGAAGAGATTATCATAGAATGGATCTCTTAAACACATAAACCGACTAAAACTTTAAAACTTATGTGAAAAAGATCTGAGTTTATTCTGAAAGGAAAATTGTCAATTACCAGGAATAGTTCCAGCAGAAATTACAGTACCTTATACTAATGTTAAAATTTACAAATTATGAGTAGACAGTGAGCCCAGGTAAAAAACTTGTAATAGTTTTGGAAGAAAGATTAACAACAATTATCCCAAAAGCAAGAAAATTAAACGTACAAAGAGAATTGACCTGATAATTTTCTCATTGTACAGGAAACACCAATAACTGGAGCCACTTCATTCTTTAATGACAACATAAATCAGGAAAGTCATGTTACAGATTAGAAAAAAATGAGTAAAGTGGATCAATGTCCTTATAATTCTGTTCAAAATTCAGAGCTATGTGCTATTCTCATGGTGTTAATGGATCTTATGGAACCTTTCACATTGCTGACTTGCAATATTCAGCAGTTTTAATCCCTCACAAGTCAAAATTTCCTTTACTTCTTCAAACATCATTTCTAATGTAAATATATTTGAATCAAACAGTAAAATGTAATCCATGTAAAGGTACAATATGTATTAAGGGAATTGTTTACATATCATTTCCAATGCCTGCTATTCAAAGTATTGGCAGATACTGAGATTTTTTTTTAACACTCCTTGTAGCAGAACCTTCCATTGAAATGTCTCTTAGCCTGCTGAGGATTATTATAAGTAAGCACTAAGAAAAGATGGAAAATGCTACAGGATTCTGCTTCATAAAAGAGTCTGCCAGACACACTATGGCCCATAGGCTAAAAATAAAATATTACAAAAAAAAACTTAGGGTGACTGATCAGGCAATGAGTTGTCTCTCATCATTTCTAGAGTTTATATATTATCCTTCTGTGGTCTTTGATGGAGTTAAAAACAGATACTTATGGTTATAGTTTTCCTTAGTTAACATTAAAAATAAGTTACACATAGGACTTTAGAACCACAAAGATAGGATAGATTATGAAATATATTCTTTAAATCTTACTAAATATTAATGAACTAAATATTGTTAACTGTGATTCTTTTTATTTTAGACAGAAAATAGGAGATGATGGGAGATGTCATTCTGTAAATATTTTTTTTGTATTGGTTAATGAATAAAACACTGTTGGCAAATAGGAAATCAAGATAGGCATGAGTAGGAGACTAGGAGGAAAAAGGAAGTAGTTTGGAGAAGTAAGCATGGAGAGACTGGAGACAGCAGAATGCTGTCCCCTCTCTCTGGTAAGATGAGACTGTGTGGAAATACTTAGATTAATAATGGGTTAATATTTAAGAAACGGCTAGACAATAAGATATGCTAGTAACTGGCAACAGCATTTATATCAATTTATATATATATATATAAATGTATACATACATGCATACATACATACATACATACATACATACATACATAAATTAGATAAATTGGGGAACCACACAAAGGCATGCCAGGAAATAACCTAATGCATGCTTTCTTCATTGTTAGTTTTTTAAATCTAGATAACAATGGGAAATCTGTTGCCATGCGATTCTGGCTCCCTGATACACATAAAACCTATGACACTGTCATGTGGAGAGACCCCCTAGATAACACATGGCATGGCCCTGGTCTAGTCCTATTATGGTTACAAGGATCAGTATGCATTTACTTCAAAGAAATGAAGTCAGCCTGGTGGCTTCCTAAGAGATTGGTTAAACTAATAGATGATAAAATAAATCCTTCCAGGGGGGAAGTGTCCATCCAGAGGATGTTTATTCTTTTTCTCTTTTCCAGAGATGAAGACATACATTATATTTGGGGCCTCTTTTCCTATTGCCCCCCTCAGAAGAAAGATTTAACTAGCCCCTTTGTGCCAATGAGTTGTTAACAGAATTATATGGAGTACAATGTGGTTGCAGGTGAGAAACGTCTTGCTGCTGGTTCTTTCAATTGATGTGTTGATTGTAGAGGCAAAAATGCTTATCTGTACCTACAGTCTGTCCTTAACAGCCTGGATATGTGTCAACAAACTTAAACTCATGTACTCCACCCCCACCCCCACCCCCCCGAGGCAATGGACAACCAGGTCCTTGTCCAAATAATCGATCCAACTTTATACCAGTACCTTTTTCAACCTATGAAGGGTATTTTGGAGGAGACTGGGGTACTGTCCCTTGTGATCTTGGCTCCGACCAATATGCTCAGCTTCCATGCTTTGCTACACCTGGAAATCCAGCATGCTGGGATGAGACAGCCCCCATTCACATTTCTCGTGGTGGTGGGTCAAAGAAATTATCCAAACCATGATTGATTCTCTGATTCCTCACACATATTATCATCCATTATTAATTCCCAAACCCAGAGGTGCAGACATCGACCCAAAAAACTCAGATATACTGTCTGCTACCCATTATTCTTTTAACATTACAAACCCCAGCCTAGTAAACAACTGCTGGCTATGTTTGACCTTGGGAACCTCCTGGCCCCCTAGCAGTCTCTGAGCTCAATGATGCTTTGTTGCCTAATTATGATTCCATGCTGAAGGAGAACTGCACACTTAGTGTCCCTTTTAAAGTTCAGCCCACAGGATTTAAAATTTCAGAGTATCCCTACCCCAATATCCCCCTAAGACAGGAAAGATCATCACAAAATATCTTCCCCAATCATGGCTGAGGCTATGCCACACTTCTGATCCAACAATTATTTTGTCTAAAACAGACATAGGGTCCTAAAGGTAAAGGATATGAGACCTCATTGCGTTCTATATATTATATTTAAAAGGAGGACCTGTAGTGAGCCCCAGAGCAAATTAAGCAGGTTAACAGCCATCTTTCCTGCTACGCTCTTACATACTAACATACTGATAATTTTCTATTCCCCTATGACTGTTCTCCTGTTAAGCATGTGTCAAAGGCCTTACCCTGAAAGAGTCCCAGCTACCAGAATATCATATAGCAACTTATAACAGAACATCTGCTTTCTGCTTGGAAGGACAGTCTGCCCCCCCTCACGTCCTTGCTTTTGTCCTACTCCCACATTTCCTTGCACTACTTAAACCCTGTGGTTATATTCAGTGAATGAGACTTGAACAGAATACTGTCTTTTCTCAGTCTCTCGATTCTCTGTCCCCTCATTCTCACTTCCACAGGATCCCGAACAAATGACCTTTTGGCCTAGGGTATGGGAGGAGACAAAAGGAGGTGGGGAAGGAGACAGTGGATTTGAAATTTAAAATGACATCAAAAAAGAAAATACAAAAATCAAATCAAAGAACCAAAATAAAATTACGAAAGGGAAAGGGCAGTGTACCTATACCTTTGTTCTATATTTTCATTTATTATCATCCAACATTATAGCCAATGAAACTACTTAGGAAAAAATTCTGGTTGTAATTCCAGGCTAACAACTCAAAGTTTCTTTGCTGGGAGAATGGATCTGCTGTGCTGTCATCGCATTGAAAATTCTTTGCATATATTCCATGAACATCCACACCTTGAAGAATAATGTTGAAAAGGCCAGGAAGAAAGTAGATGAATTTTAGTAATATTACAGCATGTTTATTCACATTAGCCACAGCATTATGCTGACCTTGAACCTGAGACTCAAGGGAAGAGGGCAGTACCAAGAGTGACAACAGAGTGTACTGCCCAGGCACCCAGAGTCTGACTATCCTTTCTCACCACTGTGTTGGAGAAACACTCACTTATCCATATTTTCATGAGTTCATTTACAAGTTATATATTGCCTCCCTCCAAAGTATGATTTAGAAATACGCAAGTATGGAGATGTGATTCTGTATATATGTTTCTCATACTGGTTAATAAAGCCCTGTGGCCAATAGGAAACAAGATAGGTGGGGCTAGGCGCCCAGGAGAAGGAAGAGGAAGTAGTAAGTAGGAGTCAAAATGTAGCCCAGGGAAGACGCAGGAAGCCTGCCACACAGCTCCCCGATAAGACGACCACGTGGAAATACTTAGATAAGTAGAAATGGGTTAATAATTAAGGCAGAGCTAGTCCTTAAACAATAATGGTAATTGGCCAACAGGATTGTATCAAATACAGAGTCTCTGAGTGTTATTTGGGGCTGGCGCAGCAGAGGCCCCACGTGGAGGCAGGACTGGGAGGCAGGCAGAGACCTGCTGTAACATAATGGTGTCAGAAGCGGGATTGAGAACTTTAACCCAAAACTTAACAAAAGCTTAAAAAATAGTTTTTAGAAACAAGGGAACAGAGACTTCTTGGCAGCAGCATTTTTCTTGATTGGATTTGTTTTGCTGTAGAGAGAGATTTGCTTGGCTCCTTTAAGGGAAGTTTCCAAAATTAGCATAAGCAGCAAAAAGCAGCCTGGCTTTTTAAGGAGCTCTGCTAACAATTACGTTGGTGTGTAGGAGAGCTGCAATAAAGGTTCACTACTGTGTTTTTAAAAAATACGCTGGCTTTGTGGAGAGAAAAAGAAACAGGGTACAAGGTTTAAGAAAAGAAAAAAGAAAGTAGAATGAATGGGTATAATGGGGCATGCCATTAATCCCAGCACTCCACAGACAGAGGCAAATAGATCTCTGTGATTTCAAAGCAAACCTGGTATGCGATGAATTCCAGGACAGATAAAAGTTAAACAGAGAAACCCTGTCTCAAAACTATGTAAAAATAGAAGTAGAATAAATAGAGTAATAAAAAAGCCACGTAAAGATGGAAAACACAGAGAAATTTTGGATACTATATGCGATTCTGTTGTCTTTAAATTATTTGATTGCTGAGAAAACAACTACTGATAAAAGAAATGCTGCTGGATTAATTCAATTTATATATTTTAAAAATGCTTTGACTCCAAAATTTGAGCCTAAGGACAAGTTACGGGGAAAAGGATTTCTATTTTTGTTTCCACAGAAAATGGAAGGCTATGGATTCTTTCCAGACTTATGGGGTTGATCAAGCCAGACCCCCTGAAACAACTCCCCAGGTGATCCAACATTCAGGAAGCAAGTTGAGACAAGCCTTGCAGACTACAGCCAAGATTTCTGCGTCTTCTTTGGATTCCCCTTGACAGCGCCCTCACCAGCAGGAAGTAGTTTGGAAAGAACGAGCCCAAATTCCCAAATATTGTTTATAAATGTTTGTTTTCATTTAAATGGGCTTGGTTATAAATGGCTATAACCAAAGCAATCTTTTTAAAGGTAAAAAGGGAATTATGGTGTAGATATGAATACT
>JANBXA010000235.1:0-31559 GCA_030556225.1 Cricetiscus sungorus | reverse complement strand
GAACTTACCCTCATGAACTCATATACTTTGGAAAATAGTTTCTATGTAGTTACACCCTAAGATTTATTTTGCATCTGAAATCGGACTGATTAGACTATCTGCTGCCTGGAACACTTGCCCAAACTCTGTTGTTTTAAACATGCAAGTGAACAGCTGGCATTAGACTTCTCCACATCAGATCCAGGCTGACAATGTCAAATATGTACTGGGTTTTCATTCTTTGAAGATTATAATGTCCACTGAGACATGAATAGGACTGTCCCACTTCAACTACACTTCTCCAATAAACAAATAACATAACAAATGTTGCAAAATTAATAGTTCCAGTATGATAATTAATAATAGACATAATTGGCTCAATTATAATCCTTGTAATTTCAATTGAAAGGACAACTATATGTTCTCATATTGAACAAAGCATAAGTAACTCCACAATTCTGAATTTTTTCTTGTTCCCTACCCCAAAGTCCTCTGTATTGCTGCTTCTGATGGGAGATGTCATTCTGTAAGATGTTTCTCTTATTGGTTGATGAATGAAATACTGTTTGCTTATAGGGCAGCATGATAGGTAGGTCTAGGAGTGGTAGAGGATTCTGGAAATCATAGCACAGAGTCATGATGTAGGACAAGAGAGTAACACATATGGACCCACTCTCTGGCAAAAAAAAGACCATGTATATACTTATACATATATTAATAGTTACTGGTCATAATTAAGTCAGAGCTGGCCAATAAGAAATGCTAGTAACTGTCCAACAGTTTCATAATTAATATGAATCTCTGTGTGTTAATTGCAGCTGACAAGGCTGTCGGGTAAGTGCTTACAACATGCTTCTAATTTCCAAAGATAAGTTTAAAACATTACACTTCTTAAGAAGGTGTTAGTGACTGTGAGCAGTGGAACTTACCTCTATGGATGATACCGTCTTTGTCACAGTAGAAACATCTCCATGCTGCTATGAAACTTGTTGATTGTCTATAAAGAAGTGAAATAAACACAGTGATTCATCCAGTTGCACCTAATGGAATCATTAATTTAATCATTAATTAAAGACTATGTCTTTCCTGGGGATAAAAGACTTATTTTGTGTTGACAAGTCATTATTAATCTAATAATTATTTCAAAATGTCTTTTTGGTAATGTGTGCTTCAAGCACACTGACAATTTTTTACACTCTGACTAAATGTGATCTTTGAAGGAAGCTAGATCAGTGTATGATGTCAGAGTTCCTACAAAGGATCCCAAGGGATCTAGTTCACCTATACTCAGATAAGGTTTTCACCTCCATGGAAGTTAAGTTGCAGATCTCCATCTAGTTCTGACCTTATAATTCACTCTCAGCTCCATCAGGACCTCCCATCCTGCAATGGAGACTAGAGAAGTTTGTCCCAAGATTATCCAGGGAATTCTTTATTTTAAATGTTCTTTTATTATTATTAATGTGTGTGAGGGGAGTAGGCACTTGTTGCAGTGTACAAGTTTGTGGTGTTGCCTCTCAACTTGTAACTTAATATGGTTCCTGGAGTTTGAACCTAGGATTCCATGCCTGCAGATTTAGTGGCTTCACAGGTAGAGTCTTTTTGTTGGCCTGACACTCAGTCAAGCAGAATGAAGAGCAGTTTTAATTTAACAAGAAATAATAAATGAGTCCTCTATCAAACATCATAAAACATTAAAGATAAGGAATTCAAGAAGGGAGTTGGCTGCATACATCATTAATCCTAGCACTTTGAAGGCAGAGGATGGCAATCTCTTTGAGTTTGAGGCTAGTCTTGTCGACAGAGAGAGTTCCAGGACAGACTCCAAAGGTACAAAAAAAACCATGTCTTTAAAAAAAAAAAAACAAAAAAATCCAAAAACAAAACAAAAAAAAAAGCAAGGCAAGAAATAAAATCTAGAAGCCAGAGGTGGTGGTACATGTCTTAAGGCCTAGCACATGCAAGTCATAGTCAGGTCAATGTCTCTGAGTCCTGGGATAATCAGGACTACATGGTGAGATTTTTGTCAAAATTAAATTTAAAATAATATTAATAAAAACACAAAAATATATTTTGATTATAACATGAATGCTGAAAATGTGTTAGGTTCTTTCCCAGTACTAAGAAAACATATAATACAGGAAACACAAGCAAATGAACAAACAAGAAATCCACAACTAATATAACTGTGTATTTCTTGCCTTTTATCCTATTACTCAGAAGGAAGGCAATGGTTGGTAGATTTCTATGAGATAACAAGCCAGCCAGAAACCAACCATCCAGTGACAAGTCACCCATTAGAATACCTTCACAAATAAAGAACCAACAATAACTGGGGTGTGAAATATTGCACAGGAAGTGTTTCTTGACATTTTGAGACAGGCTTCTTATAGACTGGGAGGAGAGTGACTGACCAGATCCAGATGCATGAAGCCTGGGATCCTCTGTCTAATTTTATGTTCTATTGAGAGTCCAGCATTCCTAATATGTAGGCATTCTCTAAAGTGAGAAACCATGCCCAACAAAAGAAGCTTGCTTGCATTTGCACACAGTAGACATCTGTTCTCAAATGCAATTAGTGCTGTCAAGCCCTATGTTTCTCTTGAGATAGGTTCAATGTGGTCAAGGCTAGATTCCATGTATCCTTTTACCTCAAATCATGTCAGTGGCCATTAGAGTGACCAGTCCTAACCCTGCTTTTAAGCTTTGAAAGAAATGAAAGTCATAATGTAGTGGGATACTCACTTTGTCTGCTTCTGTGGCACTGACCATACCCATTGGGGGTAGATCCATGGGTGGAAGTGACCCATGGAACTAGGTCTGAGGAGGAGCCAGGGAATGCTCTCTTGCTGGCAGTACATGGTGAGGAGAGCATCCAGTTCAAACTGCTATTGTTTATCTATGTTGTGAGTTACTTCTAACTGAATAAACATCTATTCTGCCTATTTGTTTATCCTACTCTTTTAAAAGCAGGTTTTTCCTCGCCGCTGGTCTAGTCCCACTCTTTGTTCCTCCCCACCGGCCACACAGTCCCACCGCCACATGAGCCCCAATAACATGCTGATACTCTGTATTTGATACAAGCTGTTGGCCACTTATTATTATTGTTTATCGGCTACCTCTGTCCTAATTATTAACCCATTTCGACTTATCTAAGTATTTCCATGTGGTCATCTTATCCAAGCGCAGCAGGCGAGCATCTTGCTTCCTCCATGCTCTACATGCTGACTCCTCCTCACTACTTCCTCTTTCCTCCTGGTCTCCTAGCCCTGCCTAACTTGCTTTCCATTGGTCTAACAGTTCTTTATTCATTATCCAGTATGAGAAGCATATTTACAGAATAACATCTCTCATCATCTCCTCTTTTCTGTCTAAAATAAAAACCTTAACATAGCAAAATATACCATACAACAGTTCTTAAATAAGAATCACAGTTAACAATATTTAGTCCAGACACATTTAGAAAGACTTAAAGAATATATCATCTTTCCAATCTATGTGTGTCTAAAGTCCTATATGTCACGTATCTTTAATCCTAACTAAGGATAACTATAACCAAAACTATCTGTCTTCAACTCCTCCAAAAACCACAGAAGGATAATATATAAACTCTAGAAATGAAAGAGACTACTTACTGCCTGGTCAGTCACACGAAGTTCTTCTATAGTGTTTCATCTTCAGTCCATAGGCCATAGTGTGTCTCCAGACTCCTGAAAAAAGCAGGAAACTTTAAACTGTCCACCTGTATTGGCAGTTTGTCAGTCATTTTCCTCTGTGTCCTGCAGAATATCTGACTGTCTGGCAGCCTCTTCCATGAAGCAGGAATCCTGTAGCAATGTCCATCTTGCATCAGCAGTCACATTTTTGTGGGTCCTGCATGTCCAGTTTCTACAGCATAAAGTCCTACAGTCCAAAAGAGCAGTACCTTGTCCAAATGGATAGTCTTGCCACATTAGAAGCAAACTCTATAATGTGTTTCTTCAATGTCCATCTTTCTTTCTGATGCAGGTGGTGTTACCAGGAGCAGTTGTGCCTCACTGTCAAGAAAAACCCTAAACCATTTTAAATGCCATATTCTGTAGGTCTTTCAAAGGTTTGAAGAATGCTTATCCATCTCAAATACATCTCTGTATATCTAGAAATCCTAACTAACTTAACTCTAATTTTTGACTATCATAGGTAACTCTATAATCTGTACTAAATTATACATTACATTTTTCAATGAGCTATATAAGCCTAATACCTAAACAAGAGGACAAATATACATATTACAAAATTGACCTTAAATTGTATCAATTAATGAAATAAATTCATCCAGATTATGGGCTCTTTACAGCCTGTAATGTCCTTGCATTCTTTGATACCTAAAGAATGCCCTATTATAGTTATTGATTTAAAGGATTGCTTCTTCACTATACCTTTACAAGAACAAGATAAAGAGAAATTTGCCTTCACGGTACCTAATTACAATAATTCTCAACCGGTGAAGAGATATCAATGGAAGGTTTTGCCGCAGGGAATGCTAAATAGCCCTACCCTGTGCCAATATTTTGTGGAAAACCACGACAAATAATTCATAAACAGTTTCCACAATCCATAATCTATCATTACATGGCTGATATATTGTTAGCAGACTCTAAAGCAGAAATATTAGAAAAAAAAGTTTGAGAAAATAAAGGAAGTTTTACTCTGCTGGGGATTACAAATTGCACCTGAAAAAATACAAAAAGAAGAGTCTATCAACTACTTAGGACATAAAATAGGTATACAGAAAATTAGACCACAAAAAGTACAGACCAGGAGAGATCGCTACCAGACTTTTAATGATCTTCAAAAATTACTAGGAGAGATTACTCAACTGCAAACCGTTATTGGAGTAGAAGGGCATGATTTGAAAAACTTGTAACTGGCCCTAAAAGTGGACAAGGATTTGAATAGTCAATGAATACTATCAGCTGAAACTGAAAAAGTATTAGAATGGGTAGAAAAGAGAATATTAGAGGCACATGTGGACTGTGTGGATCCAAATCTACACTGTATTCTGGTTATATTACCATCTAGAGAATATCCTTCAGGGATTTTGATGCAGAGAGAAGACATCATATTAGAATGGATATTCTTACCACATAAACAGAATAAAAAATTAAAAACATATATAGAAAAGATCTCTGTCTTGATTATAAAAGGTAAATTAAGACTTTGCCAACTAACAGGAAGGGATCCAGCAGAAAATATAGTACCTTTAACTAATGAGGAAATTTCTTCCTTATGGAAAGATAATGAATATTAGCAGAAAGCACGCAGTAATTTTTTTGGAGTAATTAGCAACAATTTTCTCAAAATTGAAAAAAACCAAATTCATAAAGAAAACGATTTGGATCATTCCACACATTGTAAGACAAACACCTATCTCCGGAGTTCCTACATTCTACACAGATGCAAACTAATCTTGTAATGCAGGATATAAATCAGGAGAAATAAGCAAAGCAGTTCAAAGCCCTTACAATTCTGTACAAAAGGCACAATTGTATGCCATTCACATGCTACTTATGGATTTTACAGAACCCCTCAATATAATTACTGACTCTCAATAGTCTTCCTATAGTTTCCCATGGAGAAAGCATCCCATTTCAGCAGGAAATAATCTTAAGATAACGATGCCTCCATTCCCCACTCTTGGAATTTGGGATAATATTCAACTTAATAGGGTTGGTCTTAGTTACTTGGGGTTGGGTATGGAAGGGGATACTTAGACTCGTTTATCTCTTTTAGACAGGAATAGGGTATGATTGGGAAAGGTATGGTTCAGAATGGATATAAGTAGATTAGCCTATCTTCTTGTGAATTATTTAGTAAAAGTGAGACATTAGTATTACAGCTTACATTGTTATATATTCTTATTTGTGGTAACCTATGTAAAATAAAGTTTATTCTCTTCCTGGAAAAATTGTATATTATATTTTGTTATATTGTGTGAAATCTTCCCATTTATGATATTTTATGCCCATTATTCTTGCCATACTCTATGTATGTATACTTTTGCTTGTGTTCAAGGCATTTTGTATATTGATACAGTTTGTGATATTTCTCTCGCTGCCTTTTAGAGCTCTACCTCTTGTTTAGACATGTCTACTCTACCTTTTCTTTAGGAATTTACTTGTGTATATATGTAAATGAATGTACTGTGTATTTCTTGTGAATTTACATGTGAATATATATATATATATATATATGTGTGTGTGTGTGTGTGTGTGTGTGTGTGTGTGTGTGTGTGTTATTCAGGTATTTTAGCTAATTTCCTGAGTAGTACAGATTATCCTCACCCATGTTTCCTTTGCCTATGAGATCAGTCAGACATAGATGCTTAATCTTCAATCATTTCATAGACCTGCAGAAAATGGTATTTAAATGTTTTTATATTAGTACTCTGTTAACATGAGACACTTTTGCTCCTGACAGCACTAAGCATTTTCCAAAAAAATATGTTGGACACTGTTGTTGCTCCTTCTGGAGTTCATCCTTGCTTCAGCTAATGGCCTCTTGGGCTAGGAACTGCCTCAACCTTGACCACTTATTTGGACATGTGGTCCTATGTGCTTGCAGGAGACAAACATAGAAGACTGCTGAACCTTGCCAACTCAGGGTAAGACAGCCTTTCTACCTCCCTGCTTTTGTTGTGGTCTGTCAAATACTCTTGGCCTTAGCCAATACTGGCTGTACCAACGTTGCTGTGAGACCTTGGGTGACTGTCCAGGTAGCTTGCTGTTTCTGTCCTCGCTGCACCTTTTGGAAGTTGCCCATCTGCACTTCCTGTGTACCCTAGTATCGTTATTTTCCTTCTCAGGTCTTGATGAGGTTGTAGATTAAACTATCACAACTATTATTCTATCTTCCTACTTAGATATTAGGTACTAGACTTAAGCTTTTCAGCTTAAGACAACTCTATTGTAAACTCCCTTATGCCTTCACTCTAGGACTAGATATGCAGGTGGTTTTGTTCTCGATTTTCCTCTTCTTAGAGCACACCTGTTATTCACTGTTTTGTATATAGTTTTGTATCAAGCCTAAATCTTTTCTTTAGACTAAAATGGGAATTGTAGTGGGATATTCACTGTGTCTGCTTCTGTGGCACTGACTACACCCATTGAGGGGTGGAGCCAGGGGTGGAAGTGACCTGTGGAACTAGGTCTGAAAAGTAGGCGGGGAACGATTTTTCTGGCAGTTCGTGGAGAGAGGAGCATCTGGTTCCAACTGCTGTGTTCATCTGTGGGTGTTGTGAGTTATTTCTCCCTGAATAAACATCTATTCAGCCTATTTGTTTATCTTGACCCTTATTAAACCACAATACTGCTTTCTATTAAACTGAAATATTTGGTGTCAGAAGTGAGATCAGGATTTTCATGGCACCTTGGTTTCACCCAGGCTGCAGAATCTGGTGACCCTTCCCCACCATCCCCGAATGGGCAGGCTCCCTTGCCTAACCAGGCAGACACACCACAGCTTGTGAGATATTTGTGTCTGACCTACAACTCCTTTTATTTCCATGGCAGCCCTGAGACCACTGCTCATCCTCTGTCCATTCCCTCAATTGCATTTGCACAGAGCCCTGTGGTGCCAGCCCAACTCTTGTGCTGCTGTGCAAGTCCCAGACTCTGGGTCTGCCCTATTCGTGTGCTTGAGGCCCCAGCGGCGCCAATTGCAGGCAGCACCTGTTATCCCTGTGTTCTCAACAATTTGTACCAGGCTCGTTTCACACTTTCATTTAACAAAACTTTGCTTGCTTTAGTTTGTTAAGAACTATTCTACAGGTGCTGGGATCAGAAGGATCATCTGCTGCCGGAAGCTATTTGGTGGTACACTTCTGGACACTATTTGGTGGTGCACTTCTAGGTAGAACCGGGATTGGAAGGAACTTCTGCTGCTGGACGCTATTTGTTGGTACACATCCAAGTGTAACTACAAGTTGAGATCTACAACCCATGGCACTAGGTCTGTGGAGGAGCCGGGACTGCTCTCTTGCTGGCGGTACTCGGAGAGGAGAGCATCTGGTTCAAACTGCTGGTGTTCATCTGTCTATGTTGTGAGTTATTTCTCCCTGAATAAACATTTATTCAGCCTATTTGTTTATCCTGATCCTTATTAAACTGAAATATCTTAAGGCCAGGTAATAAGTCCTGTGATCCCAGAACTTCAGAGGTAGAGGCAAAGGGGATCAGAAGTTCAAGGCCAGCATCAATAGCCCAGAGAATTTGAAGCTAGTGTATGTCACATGAGATCTTTTCTCCATACACCAGACCAAACCAATGTCAGAATCCAAAGGCTAAATGATGGTCTCTGGGTTGAAGACAAAGCTATATTTAGAACTATCAGGCCCCAAATCCTAGTATTTGTGTAAGGGGAGTAGTCCCAAGATGGGGAGAGAGAAATAGAAAGTATCTTTAGGAATGGACAGATGGGGAAAATCTGGAGTACTTTTAACCTGTGAGAAGTGGATCCAAGTCTTAGGACTCCCTAGATGCTCTGAAGTTTACATGAGTTTTTGCAGTTTATAAAAAGATATTAAAGTTTTAGATATATTAGCATTGTCAATCTATACTGAAATCTACATTGTAGAAAAAGCAGGTAACATTGGTCTGCAAAACAGTTGGGGTAGACTCACACTTTTTAGTCCTAGCAAAAATAACAAAGTTGGGTTAAGAGGCCTTAACTGCGTTTCCTCTATCCAGACTTAGGGACAGGTGGACAGAGATGCCTTTAGCCCAATGAGGAGCATCTTTAAGTCTATACTGAGAAGACAACCAAAAGAAAACTAAAAGCTTGAGCTCCTGACTGAAAAGTAAGTATTTAGTGCTCTACTAAGTTATTCCTACTCCAGTGATCAAAGTTAAATCTCTGTACTTTTGCTGGGCAGTGGTGGATTTAATTCCAGCACTTTGGAGGCAGAAGCCTGGTCAGTGTGTTCTTAGATGTTTAGGACTTTTTCATAGAGAAACCCTGCATTGAAAAAACAAACCAAAGCAGGGATTTGGTGGCAAAATCCTTTGATCCCAGCACTCAGGAGGCAGAGGCAGGCAGATCTCTGTGATTTCAAGGTCAGCCTCATCTACAGAGCTAGTTCCAGGACAGGCTCCAAGGCAATAGAGAAAAACCTTGTCTTGAAAAGCCAAAAACAAAATTATAAACAAATAAATAAAGAAAGAACAAAACAAAAGAAATAAACCACTGCTCTTTTAAAATTATAATGTAACAAAACATAGAAGGGGAAAGAAATCTGATACATTTTTCATTTTCACGTACTTATGTCACTTATGCACACCTTTAAAATTGCATTCATACTTTAATAATTTTATGAGACCCTTGAAACATTCTTAAACTTTCTGTACAACAGAACATATTCTTAGAGCCTCAATCCTTGCACCATCAGTGAACATCAACCAGGCAAGGACTGTCTGGCTCACTTCATTCACATGCCCCCTCCCAAAAGGTCTCCTTAACTCTCTCTTAACTCATAGCCACACCTTAACAGATGGTTGTCCTTCCAATCTCCAGGGAAACAGTGGATGTGTTGGCTCCTGTACCTCTAGATCACTTCATCTGACACCTCATGCCACTTCCCTAAGACCCTGGGACACTGGTACACCCTCTCCAGAATCAAGGGCATATGTGCTTTTTCATCTGGTTCTGTTTCATCCTTGTCTGTTCTGTCTAATAAGGGAAGGTCTCCATTTCATTCTTTCCCCATGGCTATTCCCATTCACAGGGATGATGACAAATATCTATTTTGCCATCAGGATGAAATGAAGTCATTTCTGACACTGGCTTTCCCTTGCCTCCCACTGTTTGCTGACTCAGTGATTTTTATGCACAGAATTGCCAAACTCAACCAAGCAGTGTAGGGCTGATCTCCAATAAGGAAGGTTGGAGAATGGCAGGGGATAACTACTCAGCATAATGGGATAGGAGATTGTGTCTATACATCAGAGGTGGTGGAGGTGACTTTCCGTAGAGATGGATTATACCTAATAGCTGGGTGGTACACAGCATGAAATCCTCTACAGGCTGATAGATGAGTCTCTCTCTGTCTCTCTCTATATATACATATATATGCCTATCTATCTGTCTATCATCTATCTATCTATCTATCTATCTATCTATCTATCTACCTATCTATATGCCTTAATTTTTGTTTAACAAACTGATAATTTATTAAATAAAATGACAACTAAATAATATGCAATTAGTAAATTAAGAAATTGCTCCTTGGTTAACAGCAAATTTTGTACTTGCATAAAACCCTGTTTTGATTCCTAGCTCTAAATAAACTCTACCTTTAGTTCTAGAGAATACCTCTGTCTGACTTTCAGAGTATTCAAGTACCCATATTGTGAACAAATGTTGCACACACACAGGCAAATGCTCACACGCATTAATAGTGAGGAAAGAAAAAAGAAAAGAATCATTAAGAAAAAATGTCTACACACAGGGAAGCTTGCACAAGCCTTTTAACTCAGCATTTCGGAGGCAGAAGAAGGTGAATCTCTTAGTTCAAGGCCAGCCTTGTCTGAGAACAATGTTTTTTATGTAAAAGGGTTAAGGCAGGTTGAAGCAGGACTCTTGTTGAGAGTTGCAGGCCATTTTGGGCAAGATGATAATTTCCAGCTAACTTTGGAGTCATGGTGAAATCACATCTCAAAAAATTCTAATGCTAGGTGTAAATATGCAAAATTAACAACTGAGTGTTTGTGTGTTGGATCAACGAATCCATTTTATTTATTTATTTAATTATTTGTTTATTTATTTATGTTTTTCAAGAAGAAGATTTTCTGTGTAGCCCTGGCGGCCTAATAATTCACTTTGTATACCAGGCTGGCCTTGAACTCAGAGATCAGCCTGACTCTGCTATCCAAGAGCTGGGTTAAAGGCATGTGCCACAATGCCTGGCTTCATTGAATGAGTTCTTTAATGTGGTTATACTCTAACTCTTCTCCTGCGTTGAGACCTCATCTTATCAACATACACTATCTAAATCCTAAAGGAGTAAGTGAGATTCCATTACAGAATTGAACTGCACACTTTGGAGAGTGTGACTACAAAGGGAGGGTTCAGTGGAAAGGTGTATGAAGAGTTAGAGAAGCTAGAGGAACCTTCAGTGTTTTAGTGTGGAGTTACAGCCTGTCCCTGCCTGGATTTGAGGCCTCTTACCAGTGTCCAGATCAGGTAAGTTCCTCAATTTTATCTGGAGACCCCATGTTTTCCAGCTTAATCTAGGCTTGCCCTCACTTTAATATTGTATATTTTTAAGATGGGCATTAGTGTCACAGACCTTTAATCCTAGCACTCAGGAGGCAAAGGCTGGTGGATCTCTGTGATTTTGCCGCTAACCTAGTCTATAGAGCTAGATCTAGGACAAAGAATCCCTGTCTTGAAACAGTATATGTATATGTATGTGTGTATGTATGTATGTATGTATGTATGTATATATATATATATGTGTATATATATATATATATATATATTGATTCTTTTGTTTTTTTGTTGTCCTGTTTGTTTGTTTTGTTAGGATGGAAAAATATATTCTAATCCTCAAGTGATCCCAGGAAGCTGGGAGTCTTAAGTCCCAAGCTGAGGGTCACCTACTTTAATGTTTACAGTAGCCTGTGAGTGAATGGACACAGGAAATGAGCTGTGTTGCCAAACCCAGAAGCCTGTGGGAAAGCAGACTTCCTGGTCTAAGAGCGGGCTTGGTTGCTTTAAATTAATTGGTCCGTACTGGATGCTACGAGGTGATTGGTTCACGATGCAAGGGCATTGTTGTAACCCTATAAAAGCTGTCTCAATACTGTGCTAGGTGTCATTCGTTGCTGAGCCCACCACCCTGCATGGTGTGTGGCTGACGACCCCAGTATACTGGAACATAAAGAACCTCATGTGTTTGCATCAAGACTGCTTCTCGTGAGTGATTTGGGGCGGTCGCCTTTCCTGAGTGGGAGCATGAGGGACCACGCCTCATGGGTCTTACATTTTTTGGATAAAATCTCACATAGATTCTCTAATCTCAGCCACCTGTAACCAGAAAGTTCCAGGGGTCAATTTTTTTTTGAGAGATAATTGGGTCATTAGGGATTTCTGTGTTGTTTAGTTCAGAGTCTACTAAGAACTTCAGGATGACCTTTTACTCAAGGCTATGCAGGCCAGCATGACAAATATGAGTCACTCAAATGCCTAGACTGGGCTGATCTTTGCATTCATATGCAAGTCTTTAATCCCAGTACTGAGGGGTGGGCAGAAGCAGGCTGTTCTCTGAGTGTGAGGTCAGAATAGTCTAAATTACTGACTTCCAATCCAGGAGGTGTTTGTGTGCTATGTAATCACAGCAGGTGAGAGACAGAGAAAGGTGGGTCTCTGGGTTGGATGTGGACCAGGTCTACAAAGGGAGTTCCAAATCAGCCAGGGTTAAGACCATGTTTCTAAATGGAAAGCCAAACCAAATGAAGCAGAAAGTTATTTGTTTATGCTGAAGGACACAATGGTTTTTCTCTTCCTGGTGTGTACACTCTCCTCAACCTTGTGGAAAGCAGCCAGCTTCCATTTATTCAGTCTTTAACTGAGAAGTCTGAACTATCAGTTGACAGTTAATATGAAACCCCTCCCTGCTTCATCTTCCCATAGTTTCTGAAGCAGGGGGAAGGCTGTTCTGGTGCCCTAGAAGTAAACAACTATGAGATTCACTACTGAGTTTCCTGCCTGCAAGGTATTAATTATCATCTGTGTCTCTTGTGTTATCTTTTTAATTTTGTTTTAATATTTATTCTTGTGGTCATTATTTTTCTTTGTTTCTAGTCTTCTCATTACATTTGCTTTATGTGGTTACAGGCAACAGCAATGGCAACTAAAAGTTTGCTCATTCTGTGTAGTCTTTGTGTCCCACTGTGTTCAGCTCTGCAGCTTGGAGAGCTGGAGCGGGCAGTCCTGCTGCCTCCTGTGCTCACAACCAACTACAGTTTGAAACCAACCATTGCACATACTAACCAATCGCTCTCATTTGTTCCAATCCGGGTCAGCTGAGTGAGTAGTGACTGAGGATAGTTTGAGAACTGAGTGTTTGATTTCTCTGAGGAGAGTTGAGCATCTATTCTTCATCAAAACTTTGGGTTAGCCTGTAGACTTTATGGTGATCCCTTCCCAACAGAATGTACACCTGAGCTGTGTTTGCAATTGGATGGGATCTGTAGGATTAAGGGTGCTTTGGAGAGACCTTAAATCAAACAGGCAATCATAATTGGTAAGTTGAGGTCTCCACCATTACCACCACAGTGACATTGCCCTGAGAGCTCCCTGTGTGCAGAATGGCTTGCTAAGTTTCCTGTTGTTAATTTCCTTGCTTCCATACTTTCTCAGCATATTTATTTGTACAAGCAAATCATAATGGGAGAACAAGTCCCACTACCATTCCAGCATCTTGCCATAGAGAGCCTAGTGAAGACAGAGGCTTTAGCCATTTCTGCTCCGAAGATCCTCTTCAGGCTACTGCTCCCAGCAATGTTTGAAGTGGCCTTCAAGAACAGACATACAAATATTCAGAGGGACATGGTACCTGCCTGGCACTTCCCATGTCTTGCTGATGGATCCCTAATTGTGGTCCCATATCTGGAGACTTGGAAGGTTCTGCTTGATGGAATAGATATGCTTTCTCCATGGATGGCATGTGCTAGGTCTGCCAGACACAGCTTGGGTGGAGGAAGGCTGTCTCTGTGTTCTTGGAGAACAATAAAGAGGGGACAAGCAACATTTATTCAAGCAGGATTAGAGGATTTTCATAGTGTCTGCTTACAGGATGGTGGAGGCTTAGGACCAGTCTCAGCCATCTTAGCCAATAATGTCAAATGTGGAGAACACAAAAGTGTAGATAAGCGACTGAGGTACATTTCAAAGGAATATTCGTACCTCAAAGGTAAAGGTGAAATGAGGCTGAAATTAAGGAAATGGAATAGAAGGAAGTGAGACAGGCCTGAGTATGCCTCCCTTTCAAGTTCCCTTTATATTGAGCATGAGGACCTGGGACTCGTTCTATGCATAGGATTAAGCCATAGCGGAAGTGTGAACTGTGGATGAGAAGGAGAATGTAATGTGTGTTTTGACTTGTTTGGTGAGAATTCTACTCATTTCTCCCCCAGATGAGGGAAAGGCAGAGTGCTGGATTTTATGCCTATAGACTGAGACTTCTGGAGCATATGCACTGGAAACTATGAATGTAACTGTTCTCATGAGATGCTGAGACTGAAGCAGCCAATGCATACATGCCCTGACCCAGGGGAGAAGAAATATTTAAACATGGTAACTGACCTCAAACTTGTGAGTGGCAACCTCAATGAATATGCCATGTGCTTGTTGCAATAGGCCCATCAGAATAAACATTCCCCTCATCTATGTTGTTTGAAACTTCAAATTTTCATGTCATTTGTATCCCCTGGAAATAGAGATCTTACTATCTGCAAATCTACACTGTGTATAGGAACTGCAACTGACTTATTTCTGGATACAAGAAAGGTTGTTTCTGGGTCTTACCTGGGGCACATGAGAAACCTACACACACTCATGCTAGAAGGCATAGGAACTACAATCAGTATGAATGAATCAGAAGAGATAGTAGAAGGTTGGTTAAGCACATTGTGTTTACAATGGCCCAAATTCAAATGTCTACATCATCCCTTCATACATGCCATCTATGTTTCAGTACTCTGCCTGACAGACTGGCTCAGGTGAGGAAGAATAGAGAGGGATCCACCAGCCCACATAAAACCCACCTCTCTTTCTTTTAGGTTAGTAGGTCCGTGATGGTCTGGCTTCTGTAAACATTGCACATCCAAGCTGATGAGCTCTCTGCCAAGATATGTGTGAGTAGGCACCAGAATGCTTCTATTAGCTCATATGTAAAGGGGTTTTCATTGTCCTGAAAGTGATTGAGTATGTGGGAAGTGTGTGACACTGGCACAGGAGTTGTGGTAACAGGACATAGCAGTGTTGAGGAAATAAGGTCATGGGAGTCTACACGGAAGCCCCTCTGGTGCTACTGCAGCTGGTTTGTGGTAGGTAGTCCTTCTTACAATCACCATGTTTAATCCTTCTGTTAGAAAATTCATTGTGGTTTTCTACTCTGCCCTGAGCCTGGTCAGTGGTGATACCCATAGAAAGCACACTAGAATGTGTGATTTTTTGAGCAGATCTCAAATCCCAGTGATTTCAGAAGTACCTTCTGCTTCATTGCCTGCTTTCCCTTCCTCTTCAATACCATTTACCAAACACCCATCTCTTTTTCCCTCCCAAGGTGTCTTGAGAAGCCCTTGGAGACCCTATCAATCTCTTTCTGCCACTTCTCTCACTCAGACCTGGATTACCTTCCCTAGTGCCTCAAGCATTCTGAGTTAACATCTGTCCCTGAGTCCTCTACTTTTAGGTGATTGGGTTGGACTACTTGGAATTTGCCTTGAGAGAGTCAAAGACACCTTGCAAACTCTGGAATTGGGGAAATGTTAGTGGGAGAGTTCTGAATTCTGTACTCTCATGCCTTCCATGAGGCAATGCCCCCAGCTCCTTGAGGACAGCTTCTATGGTAATAAACTGTGACTGCCTGTCCTTAAGCAACTGTTCCACCTCATAGCCAGGCTGAGGAAGCTGTCCAAGGAGCTATACCCTGCCCCTCAGGAGATCTATGACAATAGGGGCCTAGTACTTGTAGACAGATTTGACCAACTTTGTCCTGAGATCCTGGATATACTAAGGTCCAAAAGATCACCCAAGACAGTCTCTTTTGATATAACCCTCTGCTATAAATGTTTTCAATCCTGTGTCTATGACCTGGAGAGCACACATTGCCTTTTCTAGCAATAAATTGTGTCAGATTTCTGCTTGGTATAGAGCTATGAAAACACAGTGTATGGGATGGAGGAATTCCACTCTGGGATCTGTAGGGACACAGATCCTCACAGAGATCCTTTACCATGAGTAGCTATATCCTTCTGTTGATTGCATATAATAAATGTGCTGTGTTTCTGGGTTTCTTGTTTGTCTCCTTCAGTGGACACACTTCACTCATTCCTAGCATTACTCTACCTATGTCTGTGTTTTTTTTCTCTTCCCACCACACTGACCTAGTCAGAGTCAAATCAGTGCAGGTCCAAGGAACAGGACTCTTATTTGTAGGACACAGAGCACATGGCTTCACATGGGGTTCAAGGTTTTGGAAACAAAGTGGTATGAAGTAATCTCTTTCCCCAGGTACTGAGTTTGATGTGGAAAACAATTGGATGAGGCCCAGACGTCAGTTGTTTAAGAAAGACAATTGTGTGTTTCTAAAGCATAATTTTGAGCCAGGCAAGTGTTAACTTGTCAATAAACTTGTGGAAGAATGTATAAGTGAGTGTTTCTCCAACATGGTAGCCAGAAAGGGATAGTCAGACCCTGGGAGCCTGGAGAAATCCACTCTGTTGGCACTCTTATTTACTGCCCTCTTCACTTGGATCTTAGGTTCAAGCTTAGGAGAATACTGCAGCTATCTGAATGGCACTCACTATGTAGCACAAACTAGCTCCTCTTTACCATGCTTTTGCATATCACTGAGATTCCTGGAATTCTCTCTCTTACCTATGAGGCCAGGTTAGTACAGGCTGCTGTTAAACAAGCATAAATACCTGGCTATAGTGATTTATTATTTATGATCTATGAAAGCTTGACTGAGTATTCAGGAAACCAAAGTCAGCTTCACACTATACACATCAGTCAGTAGTGGTACACACCTTTAATTCCTGTAGTAGAAGCTATATTGTGGCGGTGCATACCTTTAACCCTGGGACTCAGGACTAAGATAGAGGGATCTCTGAGTTAGGGGCCATGCAGGGATACAAGAGACTGAATCAGTCTAAAAGAGTAACAGAGGATATGTTTTTATTGCCAGCAGTAGAAGGTATAAAAAATAGAAACAGGATTTTCAGGACCAGGAATTAATTCTTCTGCCTTACTGAAGATAAACATTCATCCTCAAGGCAAACTGAGAGAGGCAGCAGTTTAAGGTTTGGTGAAGAGGTCATGTGTGGATCAGTTCTTTCAGCCTGAGCTTGAGATTAGAGTTACTGGCCAGCTGCTTTGCTTTTCTGAAATTCAACTTAAAGTTTGAACTTAATGTCAGTCTCTGGGTCATTTGTTTAACTTGTTAAACCTGGTATGTAGGCAGGAGCCTGTAGTGTCAGCACTTTGTGGAAAGAGTAAGAGGAATCCAGGACATTGTGGTCTATTAGTGTGGTTCAGATTTTTTCAGGTTAGGGGATCAAATATGATAGGTTATATCTTGACATCAGTGGTTTGGCTGTGGTGTTTGAGCTCAGGATACAAATGCTCTGAGTTTGAGCCACATTCCGAATTCATGTATCTGTTTTTGTTCAGTTTTATATACATACAACATCTCTTCGGGCTGGATGTCTACCCTTTATGTGTTATCTTCTGTTCTACATTAATTGTAGAGCATTAATTGTAGATCCCAGGTGTGTCTTGTATGTGGTCCTGGATATTTCTTTTTTTTAATGTTACTCACACACAATGTCAAGTCAAATAGTCAAGCCTGAAACAACCACATGCCACTGAAAGAAATAACAGACTTTAATATGTAGGTCAAGAATGTAGGAAAGGGGCAGGAGAAAAATTCTTGCAAGTGGAATATAGAAAATCATAAAAAATGGACATTGACATGGGATGAAAGAACAGAAATTATGAGAACAAGAAAGTTACTATGGGGATATGGCTAGTGATCTCTCAATCATGTAATTATACTTTGTACTTTGTAATAATACTTTGTAATCAATCACCTTGTGTCCCATGCATGTATGCTGCTTTTCACTCTTTAAAAAGGGTTTGGACACTCTGAGGTTTGTCCAGCTTTCCCTGAAGTTGCTGTCATCTGAGTGTACTCTTTCAATAAACACCCCTTGTTTGTTGCATCTCCTGGTTTTTGTATTTGTATCACGGGGCTCTCCCACCAGCCCATCAGATCCACAGAATTAGGTTCCAACACGAAAATATCAGTTCTCAGATCAGTAGGGACATGTGTCTTTTGTTCACAAAGCTAGAAGTACATCCCAGAATATCTTTTAAGCTACAGTTCAGGGAAATTATAATTCAAAAAACTACAAAACTCTTAATCAGTGAAGCCTTATTAAAGGTATTCCAAAGGGACTGAATTTCAAACACATTGTAACTATAAATCTAAAATGGGCATAGGAATCTATACAGAGCCAGAAAGATCTATAATTCAAGGACAGTCTTGCCTATTTTAGGCAAGTCTGAATATCCTCAAATATATTCCAGTGTGGTGGTTCTTACCTTTTATTCACAACACTCAGGATTAATAGCTTTGCATTCAACCCAGTCTCAGTTCATTCTCTTTCCTGTATGGGAAGATGTGAAAGCCCCTATGTACCTCTCAGGCCAGTGACACCATGAACAGCTCATGGACCATTTCATGTTTTCTCATGGTACCCAAGGTCTCCTAAATCCCTGATACTGGTCTTAAGGTCACTCTAAATTCCAGGTAGGTGTTGACTTGTGCCTTTTTTTTTCATTCTCCTGAGTAATGGAGATGGGTCATCAGAATTGGTAGGCTCCCAGAACTCAGCTCAGGTGACTATGTTATAGATTACAAGTGAGGCCAAAATATCAGCCTGTACACAGCACAGCAAACAAGCTTGTAAGATGTCCTCCTGTCCCTGGGTGGTAGAGATAACACACATTTAATCCCAGTACTGGGAAGGCAGAAGAAGGTAATCTCATTTTATTCAACTCCAGGATAGGCTGCAAAGGAACACAGAAAAACCTTGTCTTAAAAACAATAAAAGAGGCCCCCCATCACCAGGCCTTGGCTAGACACGAGTCTAAGTCTAATTCCACCTGGGCGGATTCTTCCCTACAGTCTTCCCTGGGAAATTCCTGGGTGAGTCCTGGATCTCGATGCCCCTGTGTCCTGTCCCCACCGAGAGTGCTCTTGGAGCGCCTATATACACCCACCCACCCCAACTAAAACCTGCCCTCACTCTACCCTCTGCACTACCCTGCCCACTGTCCCACCTCTCTGGCTGAGCACTGAGCCAACAATCCAGCCACCTTTGGTGAAATTCCTGGAGCTGATCTGTGATGGGAGATGTTATTCTGTATATATGTTTCTCATACTGGTTAATAAAGCACTGTGGCCAATGAGATAGCAAGATAGGCGGGGCTAGGAGACAAGGAGGAAAGAGGAATTAGGAGGGAGGAGTGGAGATGTAGACTGAAAGAAAGAAGATGCTGGCTGCGGCTCCCGGATAAGATAACCATGTGGAAATACTTAGAAGTGTGTGGCACTTCGCAGCTCTCTACACCAAGGAAGTTAACTACACTCACAAAGACATAGGAAACAGATAATCCTACTTCACCAGAACCCAAGGGTAAAGAAGGACAAGTATATTCACAATAACACTGCCAAAAACAAATCTAAAACAAACATGCATTAACAATCAATGGTCCTTAATCTCCCTCAACATTAATGGTCTTAACTCACCTATAAGAAGACACAGGCTAACAGAATGGATACGAAGACAGAATTCATCCTTCTGTTGCATACAAGAATCACACCTAAGCTTCAAAGATAGACATTACCTCAGGGTAAAGGGCTGGGAAAAGATCTTCCAATTAAATGGACCTAAGAAGCAAGCAGGTGTGGCTATCCTAATATCTAGCAAGTTAGACTTCATACCAAAATTAATCAAAAGAGATGAATATGGTCAATTCATATTCGCTGCAGAAGTAATCCATCAATACAAAGTCTTGATTCTGAACAGCTATGCCCCAAATACAAAGGCACGCACATTCGTAAAAGAAACACTACTAAAACTCAAAGCTCACATAAAACCTCACACACTTATAGTGGGAGATTTCAAGACACCACTCTCATCACTAGACAGCAACACCAATCAGAAACTCAGTAATGACACAAAAGAACTAACAGAAGTTATGTCTCAACAGGGTTTAACAGACATCTATAGAACATTCCATCCAAACACAAAAGAATATACCTTCTTCCCTGCTCCACATGGAACCTTCTCTAAAATCAACTTCATACTAAGTGGCATAAAAAAACCTCAACATATACAAAGGAATTGGAATAGTCCCCTGTACATTATGAGACCACCATGCTTTAAAATTGGAATTCAAAAATAACACAGGTCGCAGAAACCCTGAAAACTCATGGAAACTGAACAATGTGCAATTGCATCACACTTGGGTCAAAGACATAATATAGAAAGAAATTAAGGACTTCATAAAATTCAACAAGAATAAGGACACGACATATCTGAGCTCATGGGACACATTGAAAGCAGTGTTAGGAGGGAAGTTCATTGCACTAAGTGCCCATATGAAGAAAACAGAAGATAGTCACATTAGAGAATTAACAGCGCACCTGAAAGCATTTGAACAAAAAGAAGCAAACTCACCCCAGTGGATCATATGCCAGGAAGTAATCAATTTGAGGGCTGAAATCAATAAAATAGAAACCAGGAAAATAATACAAAAAATCAATGCAACAAAAAATTGGTTTGTCGAGAAAATCAACAAGATAGGCAAACCTTTATTGAAACTAACAAAAAAGCATGGAAAGATCATGCAAATTAACAAAACGAAAAGGGGGACATAACAACGGACATAGAGAAAATCCAGACAACTTTCAGATCAAACTTTGAAAACCTAATAGCTGGGAATCCAGCATTGGACTGATTCAGACCCTTGAACATGTGTCTCAGCTAGTAGGTCTGAGCAATCTAAGGGTCCTCATATAGTGAACCCAGGATGTATTCCAGGTGCAGAAAAAGACTTTGCAGGCACATCACCCATGGATAGATATTCTTTTAACCAAGAGACAGGAGAGAAGTTCTAGTCCCTACACCAAAAGACATGACAGATTTAGATGAGCCCTCCTAGAGGGCATCACCTTACATGTGAATTGAGGAGGATGGGAGGGGAGGGTGGTCATGGTGTATGTGAGGATGGGAGAGGGGAAAATGGAAAGAGGGTGGGAGGGATAGGGAACTGGGATCCATATCTAAAATAAAAATAAAAAATAAAACAAAGTTCAGAAACAAAAAACAGTGTAATATCCAGAAAGACAAACATGTTCTAATACTAATATTAGATACAGAGCAAAAGTTGACAAGAATACAATCCACACCTCCAGAGAAGCTAGGACACAAAAAGTCACATAAGAGAGATATACACGGACCCCTGGTGAAGGGAAAAGGGACAAGAGACCCTAAGTAAATTTGTAACATGGGGGGGGGTCTAGCAAGAAGGAGGTAAAAGAAAGAGAGGGGAGAAGAGGAGGTGGGAGGAGGATATGAGAGATCAGGAAGATTGAATAGGGAGATGAATAGAGGAGAGCAAGAAAAGAGACATATCAATAGAGGGAGAAATTATAGTTTTAAAGAGAAATCTAGCACTAGGGAATTGTACAGAGATCTACAAGGATGACCTCAACTAAGAATCTGAGCAATATTGGAGATGCAACCTTAAATTCTTTCCCCTATAATGAGAATGATGATTACCTAAAAATCCATCCTAGAGCCTTCATCCAGTAGCTGAGGGAAGCAGAAGCAGACATACATAGCTAAACACTGAGCCAACTCCTGGAAGCAAGTTTCAGGGAGGGAGGAGTGATAAACAAAGGGGTCAAGACCATGCTGGGGACAACCACAGAATCAGATGACCCGAGTAAGTGGGAACTCATGGACCTCAGTCTGACAGCTGACAAACCAGCATAGGCCCAAACAAGGCCCCCTGAATGAGGGTGTCAGGTAGAAGAACTTGGGAGTCTAATGGGCCTCTGGCACAGGAACAGGATGTATCCCTAGTGCATGAAAGAACTTCTGGAGACCATTCCCCATGGAGGGATACTTCCTTAGCTTAGAGACAAGGGGGAGAGCCTAGGCCTTAACACAACTGACTTGACAGATTTTGATAATACCTCCTGGATGGTCTCACCATTCCTGGGGAGTGGATGGGAGATGAGAGGGAGAGGGAACTGGGAATGATATATAAAATAAGATTGTTTATATTTTAAATATAATAAAAAATAAATTGTGAAAAAATAGTGTGAATTTAAATTCCTACATTTCCATTAAGTGTACAGACAAAGGCGATAATGGTAGATTTCAGAGAGGAAACCCAAAATGCATACAGAAATTACACTTGTGGGGGAAAAATAAACTTCTTAAGTTGGGCAAATCCCAGAGGCCAAGAAATTAAAACATGTCAGAGTAGTGGGGGTTTTAAGTTGAAGTTTTCCTGACAATCTCACAGGGTAGGAGCCACTGTACATCGCTTGCAAGCAGTACCTGATGGTGAGTGTTAGCAATCTCAGAACTAGGGAGAGCCGACTGAAGAGTAAGAAGTTCAAAAAACATCCTGGGCTGTGTGCCACTACTTATAAAAAGAAGAGTAAATGGAAAAGAAGGGGACAGTGTACCCACACCCAATTTCTTTGAACCATGTTTTCCTTTTGGATCAGCAAACATTATGTTCCAACTGAACATCTTAACCTGAGCATACTAGATTGCATTCCTGTTAAACTGATCAAAACTTCTTTAGAGAACAGTGGATCTGCCAGGCTTATCTCATTGCATTGGAAATTCTGTGCACAAAATGCATGAACAGCCACAGCAGACACATGGAAACAGAAGAATGCCTGGAAGAAAAGAGTTGAAGGACGGTAAGACCACAAGGTGTTTTGATATAGACAGGGAGGTGTGGGGATTGAAACCACTCTTTTTCAATTTCAAAAGCCACAGAATTCTGCTGACCTGGAAACTCGGGTGCAAATGAGGAGGGCAGTGACTGAGGGCAAACAGAGTGGATTGCTCTAGGCACTCAGGGACTGATTATCCTTTTCTGGATATCATGGTGGAGAAACACTCACTCATCTCTATATCCACATATTCACTTACAAATTAACACTTTCCTGGCTCCAAATTATGCTTTAGAAAGAAACAATTGTTTTTTTAAATTCATAGACAACTGTGCCTCATCCCATTGTTCACCATATATAACTGCATACCTGTGAACAGAGCTTACTCCATACCACTTGCTTTCCCAAACTTTGAACCCCAAGTGAAGCAATGTGCTCTGTTTCCTCACCTGAGCACTTTGTCTAGTCTCATATTCAAGAAGAAGAAACACAATTCAAATAGAGATGCTGGAGCTTCTTGAATTGGGAGAACTGGGGAATGGTATGTCTTAAACACCATTGTTTCATCTCTTGGCTCCAAAAACAATGCAAGGGCATGGAGATTTTTTTGAGAAGTAGTTTCTGAAAGTTTTCATTTGGGACAGGACAGGGGCAAACTTTTCAAGGATCCTCAGATCCCAGCAAACATTCACTTACAGTTCCTGGCCTCATAGATAGAATAGAAAATTCTAACATTCTCTATGATAGCCACGAGCATAGTAAACATGGGCAAGCTTGTGCTACACAATGAGTTCCATTCAGGTAGTTGTAGAATTCTCTTGGCCTTGACATTAGACACAAATGAAGAAGGCAGAGACTGAGAGTGACAACAGAATGGACTTCTGCATGATCCTAGGGTCTGACTATCCCTTTCCAGCTACAATGTTGGAGAAATACTCATCTCAACTTCCATGAGTTTATTTACAAATTAATATTTGCCTGGATCCAAATGTTATTTTAGAAACACACAATTGTCTTTCTAATTCCAGAGACACCTGTGCTGCAGTCCCATTGTTCTCCATATTAATTCAGTACCTGGGAACATAGCTTACTCTATGTGACTTTGTTTCTAAACCTTAAACCCCGTGTGAAGGCAAGTTCTCTATGTCCTATTGATAAGAGGCCAGTCCCTAGGATTTCACGACCTGCACAACTTTGAGACTGATTAGGACAGTGTGATACGAAGAGAAAAACCACAGACACAGGTAGAGTAAATGCTGGGGAGGAGTGAGTTGTGTATTCTGAAGCAGAAATATCAGCAACTCAGAAATACAGCACATTTATTATATGCAATCAACAGAAGGAACATATACTCAGGGTAGATGCAAAGACCTTACTCTGAGCCACAGTATTACCTGTGGAACTTTGAAATTTATTCTGTTCTACAGAAAAATTTGTAGGACAGGCTCCAAAGTAATACAGAGAAACCCTGTCTTAAAATACCAAAAGCATAACAAACCAAAAAACCCAACAAAACAAGCAAATAAAAAATTTCTACCCAAAGTATCAGTTCTGGGATTCACTGTCTTGATTCCATTTAGATATTTGTAATTTTTCCAAATAAATTCACTCAAAGTAACTCAGCCCAATCTGAACTCCCTGTGCATCTGAGCTGACCTACAAGTCTCAGTAATCCTCCTACCTGAGGTGTAGCAACTATGACTTCTGGATGACTAGTTTGCTTATACCTCGCTTCAGGAAAGAGAATGAACTGAGTCTATGGTGATTGATGGGAGATGTTATTCTGTAAATATGTTTTTCATACTGGTTAATGAATAAAGCACTCTTAGCCAATAGGAAAACAAGATAGGTGGAGCTAGGAGGCTAGGAGAAAGAGAAAGTAGTTAGGAGGAGTCAACATGGAGAGCCTGGAGAGAGCAGCACGCTAGCCCACTCACTGATAAGACGACTACTTGGAAATACTTAGATAAGCAGAAATGGTTAATCATTAAGACAGCACTAGCTGGTAAGAGACTAGTACCTGGCCAACAGCATTATATCAAATACAGAGTCTCAGCGTGTTATTGGGGGCTGGCGTGGCTGCAGGACCAGTGGAGGGAAAAACAAACTCATTAGAAGTAACAGTAAAAACTCATTCCCTAAGTCACCTCAAACACCTCAAATCAATCAATCAATTGGTTGATTGATTGATTGATTGATTTTATTGTTTGTATCTGTTTACCCTTTTATGGAATAATATGCATGATGAGTAGAGTCTACAGCGGGTTTCAGTTACCTTCCTGCCTTAGTGGAAGAGTATCTAAACAGGGAATTTTCAGGTTGATTAGATCTATTTTCAGGACAGAAAATGAACTGAGTGAGATCATGGTGAAAATAGGAAATCACTTGTATTGTTTTTTTTTTTTTGAGACAGCATTTCTCTGTGTAACCACCCTACATACCTGAAAATATCTCTGCAGACCAGGCTGGCTTTTAAATTTCATAGATCTGCCTGACTCTACCTCCTGCGTGCTTTGATTAATGGTGTGTGTGGGAAGACACATAGCAGACACAGAGACAGAAATTGTTCTTAAAGCTTAGCTGCAATACAGAGAAGCAAATAAACCAAGCCACTACCTCTTACCTTTATCTCAGCCTGAAAGGACTGATCTGTTCCCACAAGCTCTCCCCAAGAGCCTGGAGAATCCTGAGACTGACTCCTGGAGACCTTGCCTCTAGCTTTTTTACCACTCTAGTGCTGGGATTACAAGTCAGAAGCTTTGTAACTGTGTCCTGGGATCAAAGGTGTACATGAATTGTATGGCTAGCTAGTATGGCTGATTGCTATTTCCATCTGAAGTGGTTTTAATAAATCATGAACAATATATCACTACAGATGAGTACCACCTCACTAAATTATGAGTTCTTTTCATTCACTCTTTCTTTCTTTTGTGTTGGTTTTGTTTTGTACTATTTTTTTGAGACAAGGTTTTTCTGTATACCTTTGCAGCCACCTATCCTGAATTTGAATAGTTCGATCCCACTTCCTTTGCCTCCCTAGTAATGGGAGTAAAAGTGTGTACCTCTACCACCCAGCCAAACGAGGACCTCTTATATGCTTGTTTTCTGTTCTGTGTACAGGCTGATCTTTTGGCCTCACTTCTAATCCATAACATAGTCAACTCAGCTGAGGTCTGGGAGTCTACCAATTCTGATGACCAATCAAGTGGCCATTACTCAAAGGATGAGAAAGAAGGCACAGAATCAGCTCCTACCTGGAATTCAAAGTGAGCTCAAGACAAATATCAGGGATTTAGGAGACCTTGTGTCCCATGTGAAAACATGGAATGGTCCATGAGCTGTTCGTGGTCTCAGGGGGCCTGTGATGTACATAGGGGCCTTCACAACATTCCATACAGGAAAGAGAATGAACTTAGACTGGGTTGAATGCAAAGACTTAAATCCTGAGTGTTTGGAATAAAAGGTAAGGACCTCCACACTGGAATTTATTAGAGAATTTTCTGACTTGCCAAAATAGGCAAGACTGTCCTTGAACTCCAAATCTTTTTGGCACTGTTCAGATTCTTGGGTCCGTTTTAGATTTCTAGAAAGTATCTGTTCTATACTTCAATCCCTTTGGACTTCCTTCAATAAGGCTTTACTGATTAGGGTTTTGTAATTGTTTGAAGTATAATTTCCCTGAACTCTAGCTTACAACTTATTCTGGGATGTATTAGTAGCTTTGTGAACACAAGACACATGCCTCTGATGAGCTTAGAACTGATCTTGCGGAATGAGGTTGTTTCAGCCTTGACTATTTGACTGGACATTGTCTGAGAGTGACCTTAGTAAAAGAATTATCCAGGACACACATACAAGACACACCTGGGATCTACAATTAAGGTTATCAGCATAGAAGATCACAGATACAGGATAGACATCCGGTCCAGAGGAGATATCATATCTACATAAAATTAAACAAAAACAGATAGATGACCTGGAAATGTGACTCCAACTCAGAGCACTTGTATCCTGAGCTCAAACCCCACAGCCAAACCACCGTCATCAGGATTTAATATATCATATTTGATCCCATATCCTGAATAATCCTGAATCACACTGAATAGTCCAGATAGTCCTGAATACCTCTTTCCCTTTCCGAAAAGTGCTGACACTACAGGTTCCTGCCAACATGCCAGGTGTAACAAGTTAAATAAATGATCCAGAGACTGATATTAGGCTTCAAACTTAAAGTGTATTTCAGAATTGTAAAGCATCTGGACAGTAGCTCTAACCTCAAGGTTAGTCTAAATGGGCTGATCCACCAATGAACTCTTCACCACACATTAAACTGCTGCCTCTCTCAGTTTGCATGGAGGGAGAATGTCTATCTTCAATGAGGCTAGTGTGCACTAAAAACACTTCTATTTTTTTATACCGTCTAATGCTGGCAATAAAAGCATGTCCTCATATCACAACATACCACAGTGGTATTTGCACTTAATGTTCATTGCTTCACTATCCACAACAGGAAAAAATAGAAACATCCTAAGTAGCCCTTAGGGTACAGATAGGAAAAATGTGGTTCATATACACAATGGTATTTTATTCAGCCATAAAGAAGAATGTAATCATGACATTGGCAGAAGAAGGGGAAGAACTGGAGATTATTATGTTAAGATAAATAAGCATTCTTTTTTTTTTTAATTTAAGACAATCCCCATTTCAGTATTATGTGAAATGATGATCTTAAAACTGCAAATTATGATTTCCATTTTTCTGTAGTTTTCTATAACTTACTCCAAATGCTACCTAAGTTTTTCCAGATACAATGAAAAAGTAATCTCAACAATAGTATCAATGAACACAAATCAAAAAATATGAAAACAATGCTGATGCAGCAAATCTAAAATAAATAAATAAATAACCATAGAGTCAGGACCAGGACCCTTACCCATGAATATACATAATCTTCTATCTTGTCCTCTGCTATCAAATTTCACGTGGGCATCGTCAGTATACCTGCCATTAGCTTTTTCATACTTTGATGTGTTAAAACCTGTGTGGTTATAAACCTCTGGCTTCCTAGTTAATATTATGGAGTTATTTATATTTTTCTATTTTAATTTTGTACTTATCTTTAAATATGTCTAATAAAGGGCATGTACGTGGTATGTATGTATGTAGATGGAGGTGACAGCAATCACTTCCAGAAACCATAAAGGAATGTCAAATATCCGGGAAGCAGTCCAAGTGTTTATGCCCCTCAAGATCAAACACTGGTTCCCAGAAAAGGCAAGAAGCACCCTCATTCTCTGAGCCATTCCTCCAAGAAATTTTCTCAGACTTTCTAATGAGATTACAGAAAGCTGAGGTGTAAAAAAAAAAAAAAAAAAAAAAAACAAGAGCATGGCATATTAGGTTATTATTTGTCTGAAAGTTCCCAGATGTAGAAGGCATAGAGACAAAGAGATACAAGAGTATGCAAACACAGTAGCAGCAAGCATAATGCACAAGTCTGAGATTGTCAAGGAAAAAAACTTAGGCAATTAAAAGTCTGCAATATACTCTCTCATGCAAAAGCATTTTTTATTGAACTTATTGGAAACTAATAGTAAGGTTAGTGGGGGAAATAATATCCAGCTTAACCATCACCAGAGAAAGACAGATCACAGTTGAAAAGGGAGAGTACCAGACTCTCAAGAGCAATCCATTCTACAGTGAATGTTATCATTCAAAATGGATATATGTATGCATATGTCACAAATATTGATGTAAGTGTGGAAAGGAAAAGATAGAGGTCCAGTCCATGTGGCTCTTTGTATTATGCTCTGTCTTTATCCCCTTCCCTGTGTCTATGAACCCTCACACATGGACTGTGCTGGGGTACAATCCACAGTATTCTGAAATCTCTTTTCCTATTCGTGGTTGGCTCTTCACCACTGGCTCTGAGCAGATGAGCAGCCCCTGATTGTCCATGTCAAAGCTTCTCTCTCTCCTCTGATTCATTGGAATGACATCGTCTCCAGATATCTCCAAAAAACCACCTTGAATAGACATTCTCTGTGACTCTCTAATGAGTCTCTGGAGTCCTGCTATTCATTTCTCAGGCCAGCAGTAATCTCAAATCCTTTCTTCCCAACAGGAACATAGGAAGACCTCCAGGCCATAGACACAGAATCCCAAGCCAGCGTATTTTTTAAAACACAGTGTAAACCTTCATTGCAGCTCTTGTACACATCAATGAATTGTTAGCAGAGCTCTTTAAAAGCAAGGTGGCTTTTTTGCCGCTTATGCTAATTTTGGAAACCTCCCTTAAAGGAGCCGTGCAAATCTCTGTCTACATCAAAGCAAATCCAACCGAGAAAATGCTACTACTAAGAAGTCTTGCTAGTCTCTGTTCCCTTGTTTCTAAAAACTATTTTTTAAGCTTTTGTTAAGTTTTAAGCAAAAGTTCTCAATCCCAGTTTTGACACCATTATGTTATGGCAGGTTGTTCCTCCCCACTGGCCTCCCGGCCCTGCTGCCAGTCCCGCAGCCACGTGTGCCCCAAATAACATTCAGAGACTCTGTACTTGATACCCAAGGCTTCATTTTTGAGCAGACTGCTCCTTGCCAGCATCTGCAGTGTCAATGGGATGTTCATCATGACCTTCACACAGACAGGTGCTATAGAAATTGTGAGAGGAATAATCGCTTTCAGGAATGCACTTTTAGCATGCTGCATTTCTCCTTCATTGTATAAACCATACCGACCTTTGTTCTAGAAATGTTGGAAAACCTGTGTTTCCTATAGCTCACTGTCTGTCTTTCTCATAGCCATAGGTTCCTCAAAGTCTTCATGGACATGAGCACCCATGAGAACAAATCTCCTTTTTATTCTGCCAATCATGACTGTTTCCCACAATGCTACTACACTAGGCAATGAGGAAGTGGAGAAAAAAAGAATAAGCAGACTCTTTTATTGGAAACCATTTTTAAATGTCTCTCCTGATCCTCTAGAGCAAAGTTAAAGATCCCACAGCCATGTTTGCTTTGCTTTCAATGAAAGAAACATGTTGGGAGTATATGTGAAATGGATAAAGTCACCATCATTTTAAAACTGTAGACCTGAAGCCATACTAAGATCTAGACTACTCTTTGGTAGTTTGAATACTAGAAATTTGTCAACTGGATGCTTTCCTGAGACTCTTGGCCAACTCTCTGCTTGTACAGAATTTTCTTCATCTTCATGTAACAAGTCCATAATCTCTTTGAATTAAATTCTTTTAAGGTAGACAGGAATTGTTGGTCATTACATGCTTAGTGTGTTTTAACCATTGAATATTGCAACCCCAGCAATCTCTGAAATGGCACAGCAATTTAACCCCAATCTTTGTACTCATAACACTAAGCTACATATGGAGTTCTAGGTTAAACTGGGCTGAATGAGATTTTCATCATCAAATAGCCAAACCAAAAATAACAACAAAATCAAGATTACATAGATGATCGTGGGCCAGATTGTGTGTTCTCATGGGGGTGAATAGCTTAGTAGATAAGGACTCTACTAAGGCTAACAGGTGTTCCAATCCCAGCTGGTCTGGTAGTC
Organism: Cricetiscus sungorus; assembly: GCA_030556225.1. Lineage (NCBI taxonomy): Eukaryota > Metazoa > Chordata > Mammalia > Rodentia > Cricetidae > Cricetiscus > Cricetiscus sungorus. The sequence continues at coordinate 1,254 of JANBXA010000235.1, read as the reverse complement.
CCATGAGGAATCAACAAACAGTGTCTACCCTGGCCTTGTTAACCATTCTGTCCCCATTTCCTCTCACATCTTCCCTTCCTAACCTCACTTCTCAGCCAAATCTACTTTATGATTAGATAATTGAGCATGCCCCCACCCAATCCTACTTGGACTTTTACATCCATGGCTTGATTGAATCAGATGTGGGAAAGCAAGAAATCCTAGATTGTATTCAAGAACCAAAAGCCTCTCTAATTCTAGTTCATGACCCAGCATGGGTGGCTCCTGTTTTTAATCCAAGTACCTGGGGTAAAGATCCAGGCAGATCTTTGTGAGTTTGAGGCCATCCTGTTCTACAGAGATTTTCAAGACAGACTCCAAAGCAATACAAAAAAATCTTATCCTGAAAGACCAAAAACATAAAAAACTAAACAAGCAAACCAAAAAACTTCTTGCCAAATACTCAGTTCTGGGAATCACTGTCTTGATTACATTTAGACATTTGTAATTTTTCCATATAAATTGGATCAATGTAGCTTGGGAAAATCTGAACTCACTATGCATACAGAGATGACCAAGAAGTCTTAGTAATCCTCCTACCTGATTGTAGGTGTATGGCTTATGTGTGGCTTGTTTGACTAGATCTTTCATCAGGAAAGAGAATGAACTGAGTATATGGTGACAGTGAAAACCCATTCCCCAGTCACTTCAAATGATGAGGATTTGTCTATGTAGTGTGATGGGAGATGTTATTCTGTAAATATGTTTCTGTAAATACTGTTTAATTAATTAGATACTTATGGTTATAGTTTTCCAGAGTTAGTATTAAAGATAAGTTACAGATAGGACTTTAGACTCACAAAGATAGGATAGATGATATTTTCTTTAAGTCTTACAAAATGTTAATGGACTAAATATTATTTACTGTGATTCTTATTGGATAACTGTTATATGATATATTTTGCTATGTTAAGGTTAAACTCCTCTTTTCTGTCTAAAGTAAAAGAAGGGGTTTAACCTTAACATAGCAAAATATACCATACAACATTTATCAAATAAGAATCACAGTTAACAATATTTAGTTCATTAACATTGTGTAATACTTAAAGAAAATATCATCTATCCTATGTTTGTGAGTCTAAAGTGCTATATGTAACTTATCTTTAATCCTAACTAAGGAAAAGTATAATCATAACTACCTGTCTTCAACTCCATCAAAGACCACAGAAGGATAATATATAAACTCTAGAAATGACAGAGACAACTCATTGCCTG
>JANBXA010000234.1:0-79736 GCA_030556225.1 Cricetiscus sungorus | reverse complement strand
TAGGCATTTGAGTGACTCATATTTGTCATGCTGGCCTGCATAGCCTTGAGTAAAAGGTCATCCTGAAGTTCTTAGTAGACTCTGAACTAAACAACATAGAAATCCCTAATGACCCAATTATCTCTCAAAAAAAAAATTGACCCCTGGAACTTTCTGGTTACAGGTGGCTGAGATTAGAGAATCTATGTGAGATTTTATCCAAAAAATTTAAGACTCATGAGGCGTGGTCCCTCATGCTCCCACTCAGGAAAGGCGACCGCCCCAAATCACTCACGAGAAGCAGTCTTGATGCAAACACATGAGGTTCTTTATGTTCCAGTATACTGGGGTCGTCAGCCACACACCATGCAGGGTGGTGGGCTCAGCAACGAACGACACCTAGCACAGTATTGAGACAGCTTTTATAGGGTTACAACAATGCCCTTGCATCGTGAACCAATCACCTCGTAGCATCCAGTACGGACCAATTAATTTAAAGCAACCAAGCCCGCTCTTAGACCAGGAAGTCTGCTTTCCCACAGGCTTCTGGGTTTGGCAACACAGCTCATTTCCTGTGTCCATTCACTCACAGGCTACTGTAAACATTAAAGTAGGTGACCCTCAGCTTGGGACTTAAGACTCCCAGCTTCCTGGGATCACTTGAGGATTAGAATATATTTTTCCATCCTAACAAAACAAACAAACAGGACAACAAAAAAACAAAAGAATCAATATATATATATATATATATATATATATATATATATATATATATATATATATACATACATGCATACATACATACATACATACATACATATACATATACTGTTTCAAGACAGGGATTCTTTGTCCTAGATCTAGCTCTATAGACTAGGTTAGCGGCAAAATCACAGAGATCCGCCAGCCTTTGCCTCCTGAGTGCTAGGATTAAAGGTCTGTGACACTAATGCCCATCTTAAAAATATACAATATTAAAGTGAGGGCAAGCCTAGATTAAGCTGGAAAACATGGGGTCTCCAGATAAAATTGAGGAACTTACCTGATCTGGACACTGGTAAGAGGCCTCAAATCCAGGCAGGGACAGGCTGTAACTCCACACTAAAACACTGAAGGTTCCTCTAGCTTCTCTAACTCTTCATACACCTTTCCACTGAACCCTCCCTTTGTAGTCACACTCTCCAAAGTGTGCAGTTCAATTCTGTAATGGAATCTCACTTACTCCTTTAGGATTTAGATAGTGTATGTTGATAAGATGAGGTCTCAACGCAGGAGAAGAGTTAGAGTATAACCACATTAAAGAACTCATTCAATGAAGCCAGGCATTGTGGCACATGCCTTTAACCCAGCTCTTGGATAGCAGAGTCAGGCTGATCTCTGAGTTCAAGGCCAGCCTGGTATACAAAGTGAATTATTAGGCCGCCAGGGCTACACAGAAAATCTTCTTCTTGAAAAACATAAATAAATAAACAAATAATTAAATAAATAAATAAAATGGATTCGTTGATCCAACACACAAACACTCAGTTGTTAATTTTGCATATTTACACCTAGCATTAGAATTTTTTGAGATGTGATTTCACCATGACTCCAAAGTTAGCTGGAAATTATCATCTTGCCCAAAATGGCCTGCAACTCTCAACAAGAGTCCTGCTTCAACCTGCCTTAACCCTTTTACATAAAAAACATTGTTCTCAGACAAGGCTGGCCTTGAACTAAGAGATTCACCTTCTTCTGCCTCCGAAATGCTGAGTTAAAAGGCTTGTGCAAGCTTGCCTGTGTGTAGACATTTTTTCTTAATGATTCTTTTCTTTTTTCTTTCCTCACTATTAATGCGTGTGAGCATTTGCCTGTGTGTGTGCAACATTTGTTCACAATATGGGTACTTGAATACTCTGAAAGTCAGACAGAGGTATTCTCTAGAACTAAAGGTAGAGTTTATTTAGAGCTAGGAATCAAAACAGGGTTTTATGCAAGTACAAAATTTGCTGTTAACCAATGAGCAATTTCTTAATTTACTAATTGCATATTATTTAGTTGTCATTTTATTTAATAAATTATCAGTTTGTTAAACAAAAATTAAGGCATATAGATAGGTAGATAGATAGATAGATAGATAGATAGATAGATAGATAGATAGATGATAGACAGATAGATAGGCATATATATGTATATATAGAGAGAGACAGAGAGAGACTCATCTATCAGCCTGTAGAGGATTTCATGCTGTGTACCACCCAGCTATTAGGTATAATCCATCTCTACGGAAAGTCTTTCACCTCCACCACCTCTGATGTATAGACACAATCTCCTATCCCATTATGCTGAGTAGTTATCCCCTGCCATTCTCCAACCTTCCTTATTGGAGATCAGCCCTACACTGCTTGGTTGAGTTTGGCAATTCTGTGCATAAAAATCACTGAGTCAGCAAACAGTGGGAGGCAAGGGAAAGCCAGTGTCAGAAATGACTTCATTTCATCCTGATGGCAAAATAGATATTTGTCATCATCCCTGTGAATGGGAATAGCCATGGGGAAAGAATGAAATGGAGACCTTCCCTTATTAGACAGAACAGACAAGGATGAAACAGAACCAGATGAAAAAGCACATATGCCCTTGATTCTGGAGAGGGTGTACCAGTGTCCCAGGATCTTAGGGAAGTGGCATGAGGTGTCAGATGAAGTGATCTAGAGGTACAGGAGCCAACACATCCACTGTTTCCCTGGAGATTGGAAGGACAACCATCTGTTAAGGTGTGGCTATGAGTTAAGAGAGAGTTAAGGAGACCTTTTGGGAGGGGGCATGTGAATGAAGTGAGCCAGACAGTCCTGGTTGATGTTCACTGATGGTGCAAGGATTGAGGCTCTAAGAATATGTTCTGTTGTACAGAAAGTTTAAGAATGTTTCAAGGGTCTCATAAAATTATTAAAGTATGAATGCAATTTTAAAGGTGTGCATAAGTGACATAAGTACGTGAAAATGAAAAATGTATCAGATTTCTTTCCCCTTCTATGTTTTGTTACATTAAAATTTTAAAAGAGCAGTGGTTTATTTCTTTTGTTTTGTTCTTTCTTTATTTATTTGTTTATAATTTTTTTTGGCTTTTAAAGACAAGGTTTTTCTCTATTGCCTTGGAGCCTGTCCTGGAACTAGCTCTGTAGATGAGGCTGGCCTTGAAATCACAGAGATCTGCCTGCCTCTGCCTCCTGAGTGCTGGGATCAAAGTATTTTGCCACCAAATCCCTGCTTTGGTTTGTTTATTCAATGCAGGGTTTCTCTATGAAAAAGTCCTAAACATCTAAGAACACACTGACCAGGCTTCTGCCTCCAAAGTGCTGGAATTAAATCCATGTACCACCACTGCCCAGCAAAAGTCCAGAGATTTAACTTTGATCAGTGGAGTAGGAATAACTTAGTATAGCACTAAATACTTACTTTTCAGTCAGGAGCTCAAGCTTTTAGTTTTCTTTTGGTTGTCTTCTCAGTATAGACTTAAAGATGCTCCTCATTGGGCTAAAGGCATCTCTGTCCATCTGTTCCTAAGTCTGGATAGAGGAAACGCAGTTAAGGCCTCTTAACCCAACTTTGTTATTTTTGCTAGGACTAAAAAGTGTGAGTCTACCTCAACTGTTTTGCAGACCAATGTTACCTGCTTTTTCTACAATGTAGATTTCAGTATAGATTGACAATGCTAATATATCTAAAACTTTAATATCTTTTTATAAACTGCAAAAACTCATGTAAACTTCAGAGCATCTAGGGAGTCCTAAGACTTGGATCCACTTCTCACAGGTTAAAAGTACTCCAGATTTTCCCCATCTGTCCATTCCTAAAGATACTTTTTATTTCTCTCTCCCCATCTTGGGACTACTCCCCTTACACAAATACTAGGATTTGGGGCTGGATAGTTCTAAATATAGCTTTGTCTTCAACCCAGAGACCATCATTTAGCCTTTGGATTCTGACATTGGTTTGGTCTGGTGTATGGAGAAAAGATCTCATGTGACATACACTAGCTTCAAATTCTCTGGGCTATTGATGCTGGCCTTGAACTTCTGATCCCCTTTGCCTCTACCTCTGAAGTTCTGGGATCACAGGACTTATTACCTGGCCTTAAGATATTTCAGTTTAATAAGGATCAGGATAAACAAATAGGCTGAATAAATGTTTATTCAGGGAGAAATAACTCACAACATAGACAGATGAACACCAGCAGTTTGAACCAGATGCTCTCCTCTCCGAGTACCGCCAGCAAGAGAGCATTCCCGGCTCCTCCTCAGACCTAGTGCCATGGGTTGTAGATCTCAACTTGTAGTTACACTTGGACGTGTACCAACAAATAGCGTCCAGCAGCAGAAGATCCTTCCAATCCTGGTTCTACCTAGAAGTGCACCACCAAATAGTGTCCAGAAGTGTACCACCAAATAGCTTCCGGCAGCAGATGATCCTTCTGATCTCAGCCCCTGTAGAATAGTTCTTAACAAACTAAAGCAAGCAAAGTTTTGTTAAATGAAAGTGTGAAACGAGCCTGGTACAAATTGTTGAGAACACAGGGATAACAGGTGCTGCCTGCAATTGGCGCTGCTGGGGCCTCAAGCACATGAATAGGGCAGACCCAGAGTCTGGGACTTGCACAGCAGCACAAGAGTAGGGCTGGCACCACAGGGCTCTGTGCAAATGCAATTGAGGGAATGGACAGAGGATGAGCAGTGGTCTCAGGGCTGCCATGAAAATAAAAGGAGTTGTAGGTCAGACACAAATATCTCACAAGCTGTGGTGTGTCTGCCTGGTTAGGCAAGGGAGCCTGCTCATTCTGGGATGGTGGGGAAGGGTCACCAGATTCTGCAGCCTGGGTGAAACCAAGGTGCCATGAAAATCCTGATCTCACTTCTGACACCAAATATTGCGGTTTAATAGAAAGCAGTATTGTGGTTTAATAAGGGTCAAGATAAACAAATAGGCCGAATAGATGTTTATTCAGGGAGAAATAACTCACAACACACACAGATGAGCACAGCAGTTGGAACCAGATGCTCCTCTCTCCACGAACTGCCAGAAAAAGCGTTCCCTGCCTACTTCTCAGACCTAGTTCCACAGGTCACTTCCACCCCTGGCTCCACCCCTCAATGGGTGTAGTCATTGCCACAGAAGCAGACACAGTGAATATCCCACTACAATTCCCCTTTTAGTCTAAAGAAAAGATTTAGGCTTGATACAAAACTATATACAAAACAGTGAATAACAGGTGTGCTCTAAGAAGAGGAAAATCGAGAACAAAACCACCTGCATATATAGTCCTAGAGTGAAGGCCTAAGGGAGTTTACAATAGAGTTGTCCTAACCTGGAAAGCTTAAGTCTAGTACCTAATATCTAAGTAGGAAGATAGAATAATAGTTGTGATAGTTTAATCTACAACCTCATCAAGACCTGAGAAGGAAAATAACGATACTAGGGTACACAGGAAGTGCAGATGGGCAACTTCCAAAAGGTGCGGCGAGGACAGAAACAGCAAGCTACCTGGACAGTCACCCAAGGTCTCACAGCAACGTTGGTACAGCCAGTATTGGCTAAGGCCAAGAGTATTTGACAGACCACAACAAAAGCAGGGAGGTAGAACGGCTGTCTTACCCTGAGTTGGCAAGGTTCAGCAGTCTTCTTTGTTTGTCTCCTCAAGCACATAGGACCACATGTCCAAATAAGTGGTCAAGGTTGAGGCAGTTCCTAGCCCAAGAGGCCATTAGCTGAAGCAAGGATGAACTCCAGAAGGAGCAACAACAGTGTCCAACATATTTTTTGGAAAATGCACAGTGCTGTCAGGAGCAAAAGTGTCTCATGTTATCAGAGTACTAATATAAAAACATTTAAATGCCATGTTCTGCAGGTCTATGAAATGATTGAAGATTAAGCATCTATGTCTGACTAATCTCATAGGCAAAGGAAATATGGGTGAGGATAATTTGTACTACTCAGGAAATTAGCTAAAATACCTGAATAACACACACACACACACACACACATATATATATACATATATATATTCACATGTAAATTCACAAGAAATACACAGTACATTCATTTACATATATACACAAGTAAATTCCTAAAGAAAAGGTAGAGTAGACATGTCTAAACAAGAGGTAGAGCTCTAAAAGGCAGCGAGAGAAATATCACAAACTGTATCAATATACAAAATGCCTTGAACACAAGCAAAAGTATACATACATAGAGTATGGCAAGAATAATGGGCATAAAATATCATAAATGGGAAGATTTCACACAATATAACAAAATATAATATACAATTCTTCCAGGAAGAGAATAAACTTTATTTTACATAGGTTACCACAAATAAGAATATATAACAATGTAAGCTGTAATACTAATGTCTCACTTTTACTAAATAATCCACAAGAAGATAGGCTACTCTACTTATATCCATTCTGAACCATACCTTTCCCAATCATACCCTATTCCTGTCTAAAAGAGATAAACGAGTCTAAGTATCCCCTTCCATACCCAACCCCAAGTAACTAAGACCAACCCTATTAAGTTGAATATTATCCCAAATTCCAAGAGTGGGGAATGGAGGCATCGTTATCTTAAGATTATTTCCTGCTGAAATGGGATGATTTCTCCATCGGAAACTATAGGAAGACTATTGAGAGTCAGTAACTATATTGAGGGGTTCTGTAAAATCCATAAGTAGCATGTGAATGGCATACAATTGTGCCTTTTGTACAGAATTGTAAGGGCTTTGAACTGCTTTGCTTATTTCTCCTGATTTATATCCTGCATTACCAGATTAGTTTGCATCTGTGTAGAATGTAGGAACTCCGGAGATAGGTGTTTGTCTTACAATGTGTGGAATGATCCAAATCGTTTTCTTTATGAATTTGGTTTTTTCAATTTTGAGAAAATTGTTGCTAATTACTCCAAAAAAATTACTGCGTGCTTTCTGCTAATATTCATTATCTTTCCATAAGGAAGAAATTTCCTCATTAGTTAAAGGTACTATAATTTCTGCTGGATCCCTTCCTGTTAGTTGGCAAAGTCTTAATTTACCTTTTATAATCAAGACAGAGATATTTTCTATATATGTTTTTAGTTTTTTATTCTGTTTATGTGGTAAGAATATCCATTCTAATATGATGTCTTCTCTCTGCATCAAAATCCCTGAAGGATATTCTCTAGATGGTAATATAACCAGAATACAGTGTAGATTTGGATCCACACAGTCCACATGTGCCTCTAATATTCTCTTTTCTACCCATTCTAATACTTTTCAGTTTCAGCTGATAATATTCATTGACTATTTAAATCCTTGTCCACTTTTAGGGCCAGTTACAAGTTTTTCAAATCATGCCCTTCTACTCCAATAACGGTTTGCAGTTGAGTAATCTCTCCTAGTAATTTTTGAAGATCATTAAAAGTCTGGTAGCGATCTCTCCTGGTCTGTACTTTTTGTGGTCTAATTTTCTGTATACCTATTTTATGTCCTAAGTAGTTGATAGACTCTTCTTTTTGTATTTTTTCAGGTGCAATTTGTAATCCCCAGCAGAGTAAAACTTCCTTTATTTTCTCAAACTTTTTTTCTAATATTTCTGCTTTAGAGTCTGCTAACAATATATCAGCCATGTAATTATAGATTATGGATTGTGGAAACTGTTTATGAATTATTTGTCGTGGTTTTCCACAAAATATTGGCACAGGATAGGGCTATTTAGCATTCCCTGCGGCAAAACCTTCCATTGATATCTCTTCACCGGTTGAGAATTATTGTAATTAGGTACCGTGAAGGCAAATTTCTCTTTATCTTGTTCTTGTAAAGGTATAGTGAAGAAGCAATCCTTTAAATCAATAACTATAATAGGGCATTCTTTAGGTATCAAAGAATGCAAGGACATTACAGGCTGTAAAGAGCCCATAATCTGGATGAATTTATTTCATTAATTGATACAATTTAAGGTCAATTTTGTAATATGTATATTTGTCCTCTTGTTTAGGTATTAGGCTTATATAGCTCATTGAAAAATGTAACGTATAATTTAGTACAGATTATAGAGTTACCTATGATAGTCAAAAATTAGAGTTAAGTTAGTTAGGATTTCTAGATATACAGAGATGTATTTGAGATGGATAAGCATTCTTCAAACTTTTGAAAGATCTACAGAATATGGCATTTAAAATGGTTTAGGGTTTTTCTTGACAGTGAGGCACAACTGCTCCTGGTAACACCACCTGCATCAGAAAGAAAGATGGACATTGAAGAAACACATTATAGAGTTTGCTTCTAATGTGGCAAGACTATCCATTTGGACAAGGTACTGCTCTTTTGGACTGTAGGACTTTATGCTGTAGAAACTGGACATGCAGGACCCACAAAAATGTGACTGCTGATGCAAGATGGACATTGCTACAGGATTCCTGCTTCATGAAAGAGGCTGCCAGACAGTCAGATATTCTGCAGGACACAGAGGAAAATGACTGACAAACTACCAATACAGGTGGACAGTTTAAAGTTTCCTGCTTTTTTCAGGAGTCTGGAGACACACTATGGCCTATTGACTGAAGATGAAACACTATAGCAGAACTTCGTGTGACTGATCAGGCAGTAAGTAGTCTCTTTCATTTCTAGAGTTTATATATTATCCTTCTGTGGTTTTTGGAGGAGTTGAAGACAGATAGTTTTGGTTATAGTTATCCTTAGTTAGGATTAAAGATACGTGACATATAGGAATTTAGACACACATAGATTGGAAAGATGATATATTCTTTAAGTCTTTCTAAATGTGTATGGACTAAATATTGTTAACTGTGATTCTTATTTAAGAACTGTTGTATGGTATATTTTGCTATGTTAAGGTTTTTATTTTAGACAGAAAAGAGGAGATGATGAGAGATGTTATTCTGTAAATATGCTTCTCATACTGGATAATGAATAAAGAACTGTTAGACCAATGGAAAGCAAGTTAGGCGGGGCTAGGAGACCAGGAGGAAAGAGGAAGTAGTGAGGAGGAGTCAGCATGTAGAGCATGGAGGAAGCAAGATGCTCGCCTGCTGCGCTTGGATAAGATGACCACGTGGAAATACTTAGATAAGTCGAAATGGGTTAATAATTAGGACAGAGGTAGCCGATAAACAATAATAATAAGTGGCCAACAGCTTGTATCAAATACAGAGTATCAGCATGTTATTGGGGCTCATGTGGCGGTGGGACTGTGTGGCCGGTGGGGAGGAACAAAGAGTGGGACTAGACCAGCGGTGAGGAAAAACCTGCTTTTAAAAGAGTAGGATAAACAAATAGGCAGAATAGATGTTTATTCAGTTAGAAGTAACTCACAACATAGATAAACAATAGCAGTTTGAACTGGATGCTCTCCTCACCATGTACTGCCAGCAAGAGAGCATTCCCTGGCTCCTCCTCAGACCTAGTTCCATGGGTCACTTCCACCCATGGATCTACCCCCAATGGGTGTGGTCAGTGCCACAGAAGCAGACAAAGTGAATATCCCACTAAATTATGACTTTCATTTCTTTCAAAGCTTAAAAGCAGGGTTAGGACTGGTCACTCTAATGGCCACTGACATGATTTGAGGTAAAAGGATACATGGTGGAATCTAGCCTTGACCACATTGAACCTATTTCAAGAGAAACATAGGGCTTGACAGCACTAATTGCATTTGAGAACAGATGTCTACTGTGTGCAAATGCAAGCAAGCTTCTTTTGTTGGGCCTGGTTTCTCACTTTAGAGAATGCCTACATATTAGGAATGCTGGACTCTCAATAGAGCATAAAATTAGACAGAGGATCCCAGGCTTCATGCATCTGGATCTGATCAGTCACTCTCCTCCCGTCTATAAGAAGCCTGTCTCAAAATGTCAAGAAACACTTCCTGTGTAATATTTCACACCCCAGTTATTGTTGGTTCTTTATTTGTGAAGGTATTCTAATGGGTGACTTGTCACTGGATGGTTGGTTTCTGGCTGGCTTGTATCTCATAGAAATCTACCAACCATTGCCTTCCTTATGAGTAATAGGATAAAAGGCAAGAAATACACAGTTATATTAGTTGTGGATTTCTTGTTTGTTCATTTGCTTGTGTTTCCTGTATTATATATTTTCTTAGTACTGGGAAAGAACCTAACACATTTTCAGCATTCATGTTATAATCAAAATATATTTTTGTGTTTTTATTAATATTATTTTAAATTTAATTTTGACAAAATCTCACCATGTAGTCCTGATTATCCCAGGACTCAGAGACATTGACCTGACTATGACTTGCATGTGCTAGGCCTTAAGACATGTACCACCACCTCTGGCTTCTAGATTTTATTTCTTGCCTTGCTTTTTTGTTTGTTTGTTTTTGTTTTTGTTTTTTTTTTCCTTTTTTTTAAAGACATGGTTTTTTTGTACCTTTGGAGTCTGTCCTGGAACTCTCTCTGTCGACAAGACTAGCCTCAAACTCAAAGAGATTGCCATCCTCTGCCTTCAAAGTGCTAGGATTAATGATGTATGCAGCCAACTCCCTTCTTGAATTCCTTATCTTTAATGTTTTATGATGTTTGATAGAGGACTCATTTATTATTTCTTGTTAAATTAAAACTGCTCTTCATTCTGCTTGACTGAGTGTCAGGCCAACAAAAAGACTCTACCTGTGAAGCCACTAAATCTGCAGGCATGGAATCCTAGGTTCAAACTCCAGGAACCATATTAAGTTACAAGTTGAGAGGCAACACCACAAACTTGTACACTGCAACAAGTGCCTACTCCCCTCACACACATTAATAATAATAAAAAAGAACATTTAAAATAAAGAATTCCCTGGATCATCTTGGGACAAACTTCTCTAGTCTCCATTGCAGGATGGGAGGTCCTGATGGAGCTGAGAGTGAATTATAAGGTCAGAACTAGATGGAGATCTGCAACTTAACTTCCATGGAGGTGAAAACCTTATCTGAGTATAGGTGAACTAGATCCCTTGGGATCCTTTGTAGGGAACTCTGACATCATACACTGATCTAGCTTCCTTCAAAGATCACATTTAGTCAGAGTGTAAAAAATTGTCAGTGTGCTTGAAGCACACATTACCAAAAAGACATTTTGAAATAATTATTAGATTAATAATGACTCGTCAACACAAAATAAGTCTTTTATCCCCAAGAAAGACATAGTCTTTAATTAATGATTAAATTAATGATTCCATTAGGTGCAACTGGATGAATCACTGTGTTTATTTCACTTCTTTATAGACAATCAACAAGTTTCATAGCAGCATGGAGATGTTTCTACTGTGACAAAGATGGTATCATCCATAGAGGTAAGTTCCACTGCTCACAGTCACTAACACCTTCTTAAGAAGTGTAATGTTTTAAACTTATCTTTGGAAATTAGAAGCATGTTGTAAGCACTTACCCGACAGCCATGTCAGCTGCAATTAACACACAGAGATTCATATTAATTATGAAACTGTTGGACAGTTACTAGCATTTCTTATTGGCCAGCTCTGACTTAATTATGACCAGTAACTATTAATATATGTATAAGTATATACATGGTCTTTTTTTGCCAGAGAGTGGGTCCATATGTGTTACTCTCTTGTCCTACATCATGACTCTGTGCTATGATTTCCAGAATCCTCTACCACTCCTAGACCTACCTATCATGCTGCCCTATAAGAAAACAGTATTTCATTCATCAACCAATAAGAGAAACATCTTACAGAATGACATCTCCCATCAGAAGCAGCAATACAGAGGACTTTGGGGTAGGGAACAAGAAAAAATTCAGAATTGTGGAGTTACTTATGCTTTGTTCAATATGAGAACATATAGTTGTCCTTTCAATTGAAATTACAAGGATTATAATTGAGCCAATTATGTCTATTATTAATTATCATACTGGAACTATTAATTTTGCAACATTTGTTATGTTATTTGTTTATTGGAGAATTGTAGTTGAAGTGGGACAGTCCTATTCATGTCTCAGTGGACATTATAATCTTCAAAGAATGAAAACCCAGTACATATTTGACATTGTCAGCCTGGATCTGATGTGGAGAAGTCTAATGCCAGCTGTTCACTTGCATGTTTAAAACAACAGAGTTTGGGCAAGTGTTCCAGGCAGCAGATAGTCTAATCAGTCCGATTTCAGATGCAAAATAAATCTTAGGGTGTAACTACATAGAAACTATTTTCCAAAGTATATGAGTTCATGAGGGTAAGTTCTGTAACTACAAAGCCAAAGTCTAGCATAGAGACCAGTTCTAGTGATATATTATTTATGATTTATTGATGACCCTTCACAAGTGGACACTGTCTGGACTCAGGACAGTGAGATTAAACACACAAACTTCATCTTAATATTGCAGGAAGGAATCATTATAGAAAGCTTTCAGCCAGCTTTCAGCCTCGGGGTGGTGGGGCAGCCAGGAACAGAGAAGTTGCCTTTTCCATGAGGACTGGGTATGGTCATTATGTTCTGGGCAGGATGTTTTGCAAATTATTTTCCAAAAACAAGAGGTATAACATCCTCTTTGTGGTTAGTTGCGGGGGATTTTATGGGCCTGGGAACATTTGGATTGGCAGTTACCAACAGTTTCCCCCATTTTTCTTTTATAGAAGCAAGCCTGTCTTAGGTACTCCAGGAGCAGATTACCTTACTGTTCATGGGGAAACTCATTCTCCCTGTGTTAGGCGGCACCCCTACCCTTGAAGTTGCCCATCACTGGTCAATGCTTCTCAAGAATTTGCAGCCAAACCTGGGCTGATCCAGTTTGTTGTACTGATAGAGCCAAGAGTGCCTGTTGGGTGACACTCAATTACATCTCAGAGTGCCGTGGGAAACAGCAGGAAAGCCAGAGACAGAATCCCAAATCAAAAACAGCCAATACAGGCAGAGCAACAGACCCAGACCAACACCTGACCCAACCTCCCAGCTGAGCCATGGTATTCCACCAGCCTAACTGATATAGGCGGAACCTTAGTTTCATTAATTTTCTGAATCACATGAGTCATAGCTACAGTATAGTTTACAAAAGAGCAGTCTCAAGGCCCATCATATATCCATTCAAATTTTAATCTTTGCAGAGGCATTCAAAACCTTGTCAGGGGTAACACAAACAGTATGATAGAAAGCAGAGCAAGACTATTGCTGTTGAATCTACAAGGCTTCCACTTTTTCCTGTACTAAGACTATTTGTTGATTTAAATTTAAAATACCAAATTGGATTTAAGTGTTCACAGTACTTAGGAGCTGTAATGCCTCACTAACTTGAGTGGCTAGTGAGTCCACTATGGCTTCGTTCAAGGAAGTCTGTGGCAAGCCCAGTCCAGCCATGGTTACAGAAGTGACACCTATAGCGAAGGCAGCAACAATAGCTGCAGTGATGCTGAAGTCTCTCTTGTATTGATACAAGGTCAGGGTGGTATGTTATGAGCAAGTTTTCCCGCTGGCCTGGTCCTACAGCATTGCCAGCCCCAAACAACACACAGAGACGCTGTATTAGATATAAAGCTGTTGGCCAGGTACAAGTTTCTTGTCAGCTAGCTCTGTCTTAAATATTCACCCATTTCTATTAATCTAAGGATTTCCACATTGTAGCATCTTACTGGAGAGTGATCAGATTTCTGCTCTCTCCATCCTCCATCTTGAATCTCCTCCCTATTACTTCCTCTCTCCTCCTTGTTTCCTAGTACTGCCTATCTTGCTTTCCTATTAGCCAACAGTGCTTTATTCATTAACCAATACGAAAAAAATGTTCAAAGAATGACATCTCCCATCAGTGGTACGAGGGTCAGGGTCATCAACCGGCAACGGGAGAATGACAGGAATATGGAATAGCAATGCCACAGTCGATCCATCCCAACAGTTTGTCAAAGAGCAATTTTTGGAAAAACAATTAAAAACATTTCCCACCTCCAATACAGATGGCGCCCAACATGGCTATAAGAACTTTCACTTAAAACTAATAAAAGCTAAAGAAATGTTTTAGAAACAAAGGAACAGAGACTAGCAAGACTTCTTGGTAGCAGCATTTTCTTGGTTGGATTTGTTTTGCTGTAGACAGAGATTTGTGGGGCCCCTTTAAGGGAGGTTTCCAAAATTAGGGATTAATTCAATTTATATATTTTAAAAATACTTTGACTCCAAAATTTAAGCCTAAGGACAAGTTACTGGGGAAAAGGATTTCTATTTTTGTTTCCACAGAAAATGAAAAGCTGTGGATACCTTCCAGACTAATGTGGTTTGATCAAGCAAGACCCCTGAAGCAACATCAATGGGAAAATGTAGCCTTGCAGACCACTACAGCCAAGGTTTCTGTGTTTTCTTAGAATCCACCATGACAGCGCCCCCTACCAGGAGGAAGTAGTTTGGAAAGAATGATGCCCAAATTCCCAAATATTATTTATAAATGTTTGTTTACATTTAAGTGAGCTTGGTTATAAATGGTTATTAACCACAAGCAATCTTTTTAAAGGTAAAAAGGTTATTATGGTATACATATGAATGCTTTGTTTTGGAATGGATTTTCATTTATTGATTCAAATGTAAGGTCAATTTTATGATATGTATTTTTCTCCTCTTGTTTAGGTATTGTGTTTATATAGCTCATTGAAAAATGTAAAGTATAATTTAATGCAGATTATAGATAGTTACCTACAATAGTCAAAACTTAGGTGACTTAGGTTTTCTAGATATATAGAGATGTATTTGAGATGGATAGGTACTCTTCAAACCTTTCAAAGACCTACAGAATATGGCATTTAAAATGGTTTAGGGTTTTTCTTGACAATATGGCACAACTACTCCTGGTAACACCACCTGCATCAGAAAGAAAGATGGATATCGAAGAAATACATTATGGAGTTTGCTTCTAATATGGCAAGACTGGCCATTTGGACAAGGTACTGCTCTTTTGGACTGTTTGACTTTATGCTGTAGAAACTGGACATGCAGGACCCACAAAAAGGTGACTGCTGATGCAAGATGGACATTGCTACAGGATTCCTGCTTCATGGAAGAGGCTGCCAGACAGCAGACATTCTGCAGGACACAGAGAAGTTTAAAGTTTCCTGCTTTGCTGAGGGGTCTGCCAGACACACTATGGCCTATGGGCTGAAGATGGAACTTTACAAAAAAACTTCGCGTGACTGACCAGACAATGAGTTGTCTCTGTAATTTCTAGAGTTTATATATTTCCCTTCTGTGGTCTTTAAAGGAGTTGAAAATAGATAGTTATAGTTTTCCTTACTTAGGATTAAAGATAAGTTACATATAGAATTTGAGACTCACAAAGATTGGATAGATAATGAAATATTTTCTTTAATTCTTACAAAATGTTAATGGGCTGAATATTGTTAACTGTGATTCTTATTTGATAACTGTTGTGTGATACATTTTGCTATGTTAAGGTTAAACCCCTTCATTTTTTTAGATAGAAAAGAGATAATGGGAGATGTTATTCTATAAATATGTTTCTCATACTGGTTAAACAATAAAGCACTGTGTCCAATAGTAAACAAGATAGGCAGGGCTTGGAGACTAGGAAGAGGAAAGAGAAAGTAGTAAGGAGGAGTCAGAAGGTAGAGCCTAGAGGAAGCAAGGTGTGGCCCGCCACTCTCCAGTAAAATGAGCTAAGTGGAAATACTTAGAATAATAAAAATGGGTTAATCATCAAGACAGAGCTAGCCCATAAACAATGATAGTCACTGGCCCACAGGATTGTATCAAATACAGAGTCTCAGCCTGTTATTGGGGGCTGACACGGCTGTGGGACCAGATTGGCAGCGGGCAGGCTGGTGGAAAACAGACATGCTACAGATGTTTTTGGAAAATTCCACAATCTTACTCTTGGGATAATGACTATCATGTTTACCCTTCATGTAGCACAGAAATAATGTCCATCCATCATGACTATCCTGTATGGCAGCTAAATGTTGTTTCTTATAAGGTGTCATGATTATATTGATCTCTTTGCTGAAGGTTTGTATGCTTAATTTCTTTGCTTTCCACAATAAGGCTTGAACTAATCCATAATAAGGAGTCACTGTTCTTATTGGTGAGGCAGACAGGTATACCCATAATATGGGTCCTGACTGCCAAAACACCCCAGTTGGTATGAATTTTGATGAAAACATTATAAAGGTTAATGTGAGATTATATTCAATATAACTCACAAGTATCGCTTGGATATTTTGAAATAACAATCCTAAGGCTTCCCTACCCTCCTTGGTGGGAATATGGGGTGAATTTGGATCAGTCTTCACTGACAACAAACAATAAAGGGGCTTAAGTGCTCCTGCATGTATGGGAAGAATTGGCCATATCCACTGAGTGTCTCCCAAAAGTGATGCTGCCAATTATTTAATGTTTTTAGATGAGAAGTACTGATTTGCAATTCTTGAGGTTTGATCCTGTGCTCGTTCAGCACATGTCCTAGGTAGGAATAAGGGTGTGTGTTCTTTTTGCAGCTTTTCTGGCACTATTTTCAATCCTGCATTTATTAATACTCTTGTAATCTAACATATGTATTTTCTAAATTTTCCTTCTCTTCTGTGGCTAATAAAATATCATCCATATAATGAATATAAACTTGATGATTTTTTTAATCAATGGTCTATGGCTATGGCAAAAACATGGGACTATTGGTCATTCCCTGGTAGAACAACCTACCAGGCAGGCTCCAGAAAATTGAGAGATGGTAAGCTAAAGGCGAATCTTTTTCAGTCTTTCTCCTGTAAAATATAGTAAAAAATAAAAAAAAAAGTCTTTCAAATCTATGACTATCATGTGCCAATCTTTTGGAATTGACACAGGTGAGGGTAGGCCCGGATGCAGGGGGGCATAGCTTGCACTGAAGCATTGACTGTGCCTAAATCTTGTAGGAGTTGCCATTTTCCTGATTTCTTTTTAATTACAAATATAGGAGTATTCCAAGGAGAAGTGGATGGCACTATATATCCAGCATCTAACTGTTCCTTAACTAGGTCATCAGCGGTTTGTAATTGTTCCTTTAAGGGCCACTCTTCTACCCACACAGGATCATTGTTAAGTCATTGTATGGTATGGGTTCAGGCCACAGCACAATGGTCCTTATTAAAAATGTCCCGAACCTTTGCGATCCCCTGGGAGTCGAACAATTTGATTCTGGGGTCTAATAGGATCAGTTATCCCTTGGTGGTTTTTTCCTATACTTTGCCCAGAAGTCCACCCCATGGATTTCATAACTGAGGTGTCAGTGCTCTCAGCGGCTAAATTCTGGGTGGTTAATATTGCTCCCATCTCTGTCAGGACATCTCTTCCCCATAAGTTAGTGGAAAGTCCCGGGAGAACATAAGGCTGAAAATATCTCTGATGTCCTTCATTATCTTCCCATTTTAATATTTTTGCACTTTTGCTTGGGACTGCTTGATCTATGCCTTGCTACCAGGTAGCAAAAGCCTCCAAAGACCAAGCCGAGGGGCACTGGTCAGTAGACAAGACCGATATGTCTGCTCCCTTGTCCAAGATACCCAAGAAATTTTTACTTTCAATTCCTAGCTGTAATTGAGGACTGCCATGAAGCTGAGCCACCCAGAATGCACTAGGTCCTGTATTTTCAAAGCATTTATCACCCCTGTTTCTCATGATAAAGTCTTTAGTAGTTTGGTGTAGGGAAGTCAATACCAATTGTGCAATTAGATCTCCCTGAGGAATGACCAACACTCCTCTAGCCACAGTAGTCATAATTTTAATTTCGCCAGTAGAATCAGAATCAATAACACCTGGTATAATTTTGAAGAAGATAGAGCTACTTTTTCCTAGGATTAATCCTAAACATCCTGAAATAAGTGGGTCATGAACCCCAGTGGATAGCACCTGCACCCCCATTTGAGATGTTAGTATTGCTCTGGTGGTGGTACAGAGGTCCAATCCTGCACTTCCTGCTGTTTCTCATGCGAGGTCCTTAATGTAAAGTGTTGCTCTGAGGGACGAACCGGTTCTGTCCAGTGCCTGGTTCACTGCTTCATACACGGAGGTTTGAGGGCCCCGGAGCAGGGCCCTCTTCCAGTTTCCCTGCTGTGGAGATGGTAGCTGCCTTCCGTGAATATCAGTTTTGGGCAGTGAAGCTTTATTGTCTGTCTTGATGGAGGAAAGATGGATAAGACTGAGAAGAGCTTTTAGAAGCTGATGTTGATATTTGTCAAGAGAAGAGAATGGAACCCTGCATCCCAAATGTACTTGAACTCATCCTTCCACATGGAAGGTAGAAATGGGGATCAATGCATTTCTTCATACATAATAAGTATTAACCATTGAGTTGGAACCACAAACACATAATCTTCTAGCTTTGTCCTCTGCTATGTAGACTACACATGTGTCAGTATACCTGCCAATTGCTTTTTCAACTGTGTTAAACACAGTGGGGTTTTCTACCTCTAGCCTGGCTTCCTATTTAACTCTATGGCTTTATTTTTAATACACCATTTTTGCTTATCTTTAATTGTGTCTATTAAAGGGCATGTGTGTGGTATCTGTGTGTAGATGGAGATTACAGAAAGTGCTCCCAGAGACCAGAAATGAATGTCAGATATCCTTGAATGGGTCAAAGTGTTTCTGCCCTGCAAGATAAAACACTGCTCCCCAGGAAAAGCAGGAAGGACCCTCATCTTATGAGCCATCTTCCAATAGATTCTTCTTTCTAGCTAGAATTACATGAAGCTGAGGTGTAGAAAATATCCAAGCCCATGGAATGTTGGGCCAATATTTTTCTGAAAATTCTAGGATACAGGAGGTGTAGAGTCAAGTAGACACAAGAGTATGCAAACACAGTAAACATAATGGACAAGTCTGAGATTGTCAAGATTATACTTCTCGAATTTAAAATCTGCAACACACTCTCTCATGCAAAAGTGTTTTATTGAACTTACTGAAAACTGTAATGTTAACAATGGTGGGAGAAATAATATCCAGTCTAAATCCCACTCAAAACCAGAACAAGACATATTATAGCAGAATAGTGAGAATAATATATGCTCAACACCAGTTCATTCTTCAGTCAAAATTATTGTTCAAATATACATATATATATATATATATATATATATATATATATATATATATATAATCTTTATGTAAGTTAGACCAGGAAAAGGTGGAGGCCAAAGACATAGAGTTGGGACACACTTCATCCAGTCTATTATGCTCTTTGTACTATCCTCTGTTTTATCCCCTTCCCTGTGACTATGGTTTCTCACATTCAAATCTCTTCCTGTATGATGTTGGGTCTCAACTGTTGATCCTCAGCATTTAATGAGCCCCTGATTCTCCATGTCAAAACTTCTTTCTCTCCTCTTATGTAATGGAACAACATTGTCTCCAAATATCTCCAAAACACTTTGAACAGACATGCTCTGAGTCTCTAATGAGTCCCTTGAATCTTAGTTTCATTTCTCAGAGGCAAGTAGTAATCTCTATTCTTTTATTCCACACAAGAACATAGGGAGGCTTCCAGGCCATAGACACAGAATTCCCCACAATTTATACATCGCTTACTCAGAAAATAGACCTTTTTTGGCTGTCTTATACCTCTAAGGGTTTCCAAGAGTTCTGAACAACATTGGGAAAATCTATCTGGCTGGACATAGCCATTGATATTATAGACTTCTTCAGGGGCAGGGTATGTCTCCAACGTTAGCTGTCTCAGGTTGGCAGTGTGCTTCAGCAGATTCTTAAGGCTAGACACAGATAGCAAGTTCCACGCAAAATTGACCTCAACTAGCTGGGAACACTGACTCAGGGCAGGGAGGAGGACATTGATTTGTAAGTCCTTCAGCAAACAACCCTTCAATTTTAATGTCTTCAGAGTAGATCTCAGTTTCTCTAGCAGTCTTCCTAGAAGTGGGTGACTTAAATTTATAAAGTTGACACCACTCAGGTCCAGATGTGTGAGCTGATGGACTCTTGGATACTGGGACAGATAACTCAAGTCTGAATCTGAAAGCATGCAGCACGTGATTGCTAGAGTTTTTAAGGGACTCTCCAAGTACCTAAAGAAAGACAAAAAGAAGTTCGTGTCAGTAAGTCTAATGGTGGTAGAGAAAGGGAGATGAGTTCAAGAGTGTGGAGGCTAGTTAGTCCTAAGGTCATTCTGAGAGCATCATGAAGGCCAGGCCCAGGATGCTCCCTGTTAGAGGGTTAATACAACATATAACATCATCGTCACTGGGTCTGTCCATAAATCTGTTTCCTCTGATTGTCAAGTACAAAACCACATCAGCAGAGAAATGGTATCAGCAGGAAATCAAGGACCACCTAGGCGAAACTTAGAGTCATCCCTGTATGAGCCAACATTGGTCTCCATGACTCCCACCTTCCCAGCACAACCTCTGTCATGCTTATAGTGCTTTCCTGTGGCCCCAATCACTCTCAGTTATTTTCCATTTATTCAGGTCCTACCTCTACTCAGAGAGCCCTTGTCCCTTGGAGAATCAGAGTAGTGAGATATATAAACTATGCATACAGTTCTGAGGACAGTGCTGACATAGAGCAATATGTGGTTTCAAACCTTATCCACTCTGTATATGTCTTTTCCCCCTTACTAATAAAGACTTTCCAATGATAATGGATGCTAAAATAGCAGAAAGACTACTAGATCAATGATCCTAAGTTCATATCAATATGTACACACTAGTGACTGGGAAACCACAGATGTCATGGATGTGTGATATAACAATAAAAGACTCTTCTGTAGCCTGTGGAACAAGCTCTTTATCTTTCCTCACCTGAGCACTTGGTCCAGTCTTTCAAAGAGGAAGTACATAGCATTCAAATGTAGATACTGGAGCTTGGTGAGTTGTGAGAACTGGGAAATGATCTCTGTTATACTCAATAGTTTCAACTCATGGTTCTGAAGCCATTCAAAGGGTGTGAATATTTCACTGAGAAAGAGTTTCTGAAGGTTTCTCATCTGGCCCAGGCCAGGGGCAAACTTTGCAAGGGTCCGCAGGTCCCAGTGAGCATTCACTTCCAATTTTTGTATGCAGTTTGGCTCAAACACGTCCAGAAGCTGTAGGGGGTTATAGAAAGGTAGAGCCCCAAACTCCATCGTTTCACAGATCACCTGCAGCACATCTTTTCTCTTCTGCACCCAGCAGTTGAAATACTCCTGGTATTGACAGAGATGGCTGGACTTGAGGGAAAGGTTTATCACTACAGTCAAAACCTGTTTTCCCTGTTGTACCGGATGATGCACCACTGGTTGTGTCTCTATAACAACATCTGGAGAGCAGACATCATCCTCTGCTTCAGCCCACACATTCCAGAAGGTATGGTGGGCATCCCGAAAATCAATCACCTCTAGTTTGCAACTCCTTTTGGTCAAACAAGAAGGGGATTCAAATGACAGAACTTCTAATGTATAATCTTCCTTGACCCCCCCATATCAAATTCCTTTAAATCCATTCTTTATACCAAAACTCCCTTTCTAGTGACTGAGTAAACAGGCTGTGGTAGACTCATTATATGTCTGTTAGCAGTGTGCCCCATGCACCACTGTCCATTTTCATTCATTGATTTCTCAAAGAAAGCTCTAATTAACCTTCAACCACATTCTGAACTCCATATCACATCTCTCCATCCACAATCTTTCCCTTCCTGATCCCACTTTCACACTTACCTAGGTCGATCCTTCTGCTGAAACAGCAAATCAAGGCCACCCAGCACAGCCTTTAAGATTTCCAGGTCAGGAATCTTCATCAGGGCTCCCAGAGGAAGGCATGTGAAGGGCCAGGCTGCCACCATAGCTTTCAGGATATTTTTCTGTTTGCCAATAAAGGCATCTTTAAATAGTGGTGGGAACAGTTCCATGGGTAGTTTATTCAAAGCAGAGATAACCAACGTTTCATTTTTTAGCAGACTTCTTCTTGCCAGAATTTTGAGTGTCCATGGGGAGCTCATCCTGACCTGCACATAGGCAGGTGCTATAGAAATATCCAGAGGAATAATTACTTTCAGTAAAAGCACTCATGCCTGCTGCTTTGCTCCTTCATTGCATAAACCATGCAAGCTTTTGTTCTAGAAATTTTGGAAAACCATAGCCATAGTTCCCTCAAAGGCCTGATGGACATGAGCACCCATGACAACAAACCTCCCTTTTATTCTGCCGATCATGACTCTTCCCCACAATCCTACTGCCCTGGGCAATGAGGAAGTGGAGAAGAAATAAGAGGCAGATTCTTTTCTGGGAAAACAACTTCAAATGTCTCCTCTGATCCTCAAGAGCAAAGTTAAAGATCACACAGCCATGTTTGCTTTGCTTTCAATGAAAGAAACATGTTGGGAGAATATGTGAAATGGATAAAGTCACTATCATTTTTAACACTTCAGACCTGGAGCCACACTAAGTTCTAGATCACTCTTTGAGAGTTTGAATACTGAAAATTTGTCAACTTGATGCTTTCCTGAGAATCATGGCCAACTGTCTATAGAATTTTCTTATTCTTCACTTAACACGTCTATAATCACTTTGAATTAAATTGTTTTAAGGTAGACTGGAATTGTTGGTCATTACTTGCTTAGAGTGTCTTAGCCATTGAATATGGCAAACCCAGAACTCTATTAAAAGGCACAGCAGGTGATTTCCAAGTCTCAGTACTCATAACACTAAGCTACATATGGATTTCTAGGCTAAACTGGGCAAATGAAATTTTCATGTTCAAATAGCCAAATCAAAAATAACAACAAAATCAAGATTATGTAGATGACCTGAGATTAGTGATCCTGGATAAGGTTGTGTGTCCTCATGGTGACTAGCTTACCAGAACAGGACACACATAACAGGTGTTTCAATCCCAGCAGGTCTGGTAGTCACTTGAGAAATCAACAAACTGTGTCTATCCTGGCCTTGTTAACCGTGGTGGCACCATTTCCTATCACACCTTCCCTTCATAGCCCCACCTCTCAGTGAAATCTACTATATGATTGGATAAGTGAGCATGTCCCAACCCAATCCTACTTGGACTTTTACATCCATGGCTTGGGTGAATCAGATGTGGGAAAGCAAGAAATCCCAGATTGTATTCAGGACCCAAAAGCCTCTCTAACACTAGTCCATGACCCAACTTCAGTGGCTCGAACCTTTAATCCAAGTACCCGGGGAACAGATGCAGGCAGATCTCTGTGAGTTTGAGGCCAGCCTGTTCTACAGAGAAATTTCCAAGACAAGCTCCAAAGCAATACTAGAAACCTCATCCTGAAAAACCAAAAACATAACAAAAGAAAACAAGCAAACAAAAATCTTCTCCCCAAAACTCAGTTCTGTGATTCACTGTCATGATTACATTGAGACATTTGAAATTTTTTCATATAAAATGGATCAATGTAGCTTGGGCAAATCTGACCTCACTATGCATTCTGAGCCTAGTAATCCTACTTGAGTATAGCAGTATGGCTTGTGTGTGACCAGTTTGATTAGATTCCCATCAGGAAAGAGAATGAACTGAGTCTAGGCTGACAGTAAAAACCCATTCCCCAAGTCACCTCAAACAATTAAGGATTTGTCTATGTATTGTTAATGAATTATTAAATTAATTAATTTCATTGTTTGTGTCTGCTTTCCCTTTTATGGAATCATTGCCATGATGAGTGGAATCAACAGCAGTGTTTCAGTAACCTTCCTACTTCAATGGAAGAGTATCTAAGCAGGGCATGTTCGGGTTGATTAGATCTACTTTCAGGATGGAGAATGAACTGAGTGAGAGCCTGGTGAAAATGGAAAATCACTTGTATTTTTTTCTTGAGACAGTATTTCTCTTTGTAACTACTCTACAGTCCTGGAACTAGCTCTGAGACCATGCTGTCCTGGAACTCACAGACATCTGCTTGCCTCTGCCTCCCATGTGCTGATATTAATGTTGAGTGTAGCAAGATACATAACAGATCCAGAAGCAGATATTGGGGTTCAAGCTTAATCTGAAATACAGAGAAGCAAGGCAGCCAAGCCACTACCTCTTACCTTTACTGCAGGCTGAAAGGGCTGATCTGTCTCCACAAGCTCTCACCAATTTCTTACCGCTTCCTCACTTGGGCAAGGCAGGAGTATCCAGAGGCTGAATATTGAAGTTACTGCTGCTACCTTTTATACTACTCTAGGGCTTGGATTAAAGGTGTGAGCTCTATAACTGTGTCCTTGGATTAAAGGTGGGCCAGAATTGTATATCTAGCTAGTATGGATGCTTTGCTAATTTTGTTTGTTTGTTTGTTTTTTTGTTTTTTATTTTTTTTCTTATGTTACATATCAATCCCAGGTAGCTCTCCCTTCTTACCTCATTCCCTCCACCTCTCTCCCTCCATTCCTCCTATGCCCCTGGACCACCCTCACATCCACCCCCCTCCCCACTCTACAGGTAGGGTGATGCCATTCAGGAAGTTTCAATAAAATATGAGAAGTCATTTGATATAGGGTCTAGGCCCTGCATCTTGCCACTATGTTAAGAGAGTATCCCTCCAGGGTGAATGTGTTCCCAAAGTCCTTTTGTGCTCCAAGGATACATCCTAGTTCCCCTGTCAGAGGTCCCTTAGACTGCCCAAGCCTTCTATTTGAGACCCATGTTTGGGGGATCTGAGTTGGTCCAATGCTGGTTTCCCAGCTATCAGTCTGGGATTCCATTAGTCCTCCGTTTTCAGGTCAGCTGTCTCTGGGGTTTTCTGTAGCCTGGTCCTGTCCCCATTTTCTTACCACAACTCTGAGATACCATCTTACTCCTGCTTTGCCACCACCAGTTTACTGAATTAGGATTTTTTTTTACTTTTTGTTTTTTTTTTTTCTATCTTTTTTTCTTTCTTTTGTGCTTTTGTTTAGATAGGGTTTTTTGTGTAACTTTGGAGCATATCCTGAGGTTGAATTCAGTAAGATCCCCCCTTCTTCTGCCTCACCAATACTGGGATTAAAGGTGTGGACCTCTACCATCCAGCTAAATGAAGACCACTTACAAGCTTGTTTGCTTTGCTGTGTACAGGCTGATCATTTGTCCTTATTTGAAATCCATAACATAGTCAGCTATGCTGAGGTCTGAGAGCCTACCAGTACTGACAGCCTATCAAATATCCATTACTCAGAATAATGGCAAAGCATGAACAAATCACCACCTGTCTGGAATTAAAAGTGACTTAAGACCAGTATAAGGGATTTAGGAGACCTTGTGTCCCATGGGAAAATATGAAATTATCTGTGAGCTTCTCACGATATTACTGGCCTGGTATGCACATAGGGGCTTTTACATCTTCCTATACAGGAAAGAGAATGAACTGAAACTTGGCTGAAGGCAAACTCTAATCCAAGGTGTTGGGAATAAAGGTAAGAGCCACCAAACTGGAATTCCTTTGAGGATTTTCAGACTTTCCTGAAACAGGCAAGGCTTTTCTTGAACTTCAGATCTTTTTGGCTGTGTACAGATTCCTGGTCCCATTTTAGAATTCTAGTAAGAAGCTGTTCTATACTTTAATCCCTTAAGAATCCATTCACTAAGGCCTCACTGATTCAGTTTTATAATTATTTGAGTAATAATTTTCCTGAACTGTAGCTTACAAGATGTTCTGGGATCTGCTACTTGCTTTCTGAACACAAGACACATATCCCAGCTGAGCTGACAACTGATCTCTCAGAATATGGTTGCTTCAGCCTTGATTATTTGACTTGACATTCCCTGAGAGTGACGTTAAAAAAATTAAATATCCAGGAAGCACATAAAAGACATACCTGGGATCTACAATTTAAGTCGTCAGCATAGAAGGTCACAGATCCAGGATAGACATCCCAGCCTGAAGAGACATGTTATCTACAAAAATTAAACAAAAACAGATAGATGATCTAGGAATGTGGCTCACACTCACAGCACTTATAAACTGGGCTCTAACCCCACAACTAATCCACCTATATCAAGCTATAACATATCTTATTTGATCCGCTAAAATAAATAAACCTGAAGCAAACTACATAGACCACAGTGTCCTGGATTCTTCTTATCCTTACTCTAAGTGCTGACACTACACGCTCCTTTTAACATGCCAGGTGTAACAAAATAAGTAAACAACCCAGAGATTAATATTAGGTCCAATATTTCAGTTGAATTTCAGAAAAGCAAAGCAACATGCCATTAGCTCTTATCTCAAGCTCAGGCTGAAAGGGCTGATCCACACATGACCTCTTCACCAAACATTAAACTGCTACCTCTTTCAGTTTGCCTTGAGAATGAATGCTTATCTTCGGTGAATCTGGAGCATACTAAAAACTATGCTTTTTTATTATGCATTCCAGTACTTGCAATAAAGGCATGTTATTCTTTTAGACTGATTCAGTCTCTTATATTCCTAGGAGGCCCCGATCTCAGAGAGATCCCTCTATCTCTTCATCCTAAATCCTAGGATTAAAGGTGTTTACCAACACCATATAGCTTCTCCGACAAGGATTAAAGGTGTGTACCACCACTGGCTGATCTCTATAGCTTGAGTCTGAATTTTCTTTCATGAATACTCAATCAAGCAAAAATAGATCATAAAAATACATTACTACAACCAGGCATCTATGCAGTATTTAACAGCCAAATGCACTAGCTTGGCCTCATAGCTAAAAGAGAGAATCCTACATTCTCAATGATAGGCAAGAGCATGGTAAAGAGGAGCTAGCCTGTGCTACATAATGATTTCCATTCAGGTAGCTGCAGAATTCTCCCGACCTTGAAGCTAAGACGCAAGTGAAGAGGGCAGTGACTGAGAGTAACAACGAAGTGTATTGCTCCAGCCTCCTGGGGTCTAACTATCCCTTTCTGAATAATATGTTGGAGAAACACTCACTCATCTGTACTTCCACAAGTGCTTTTACGAGTTAACACTTGACTGGCTCAAATTATAATTTAGAAACCCACAATTGTTTTTGCCTTTTTTAAGAATTATTTATTACATTTAACAGTGTTCTATGTGCCTACATGTGTTATGAGTAGGATTTTCCCGCCGCCGGCTACCTGGTCCCACTCTTTGTTCCTCCCCGCAGGTTGCCTGGTCCCACTGCCACTGCACCAGTCCCGAATAACATGCAGAGATTCTGAATTTGATATAATTCTTTTAGCCAGTTACTATCATTTCTTATTGGCTAGTTCTGTCTTAAATATTAACCCATTTCTATTAATCTAAGTATTTCCACGTGGTCTCATCTTACTGGCCAGAGGGGCTGGCATTTTACCTCTCCAGTCTCTCCATGCTGACTACTCCCAACTATTTCCTCTTTCCTCCTCCTAGTCTCCTAGCCCCATCTATCTTGCTTTCCTATTGTCCAAAAGGGCTTTAGTCATTAACCAGCATGAGAAACATTTTTACAGAATAACATCTCCCAACATACATGTATGCCTGAAGTCCTGAAGAGGGCACCATATCTCAACACTGATGCTTCTGAGACACCATGTGGTTGCTGAACTCAGGAGCTCTGGACAAGCAGCCAGTGCATTTAACCTCTGAGCCAACTATTCAGACCCCACAATTGTCTTTCTAACTCCAAAGACAACTTGCTTCATCCAAACTAACTGCATGGGAACAGAGCTTACTCCATACTACTTTGTTTCCAAAGCCTTGCACCCTGTGAGCAGCCATGTGCTCTGTATCCTATTGATAAGAGCCTGTACCTAGGATTTCAGGACCTTCACAGCTTTGAGACTGTCTAGGTCGGTGAGATGAAAAGAGACAAAAAAAAAAAAAAACAAAGACACAGGTAGAGAAATGCTGGGAAGAAGAGAGCTCTGTACTTGAAGGAGAAACACCATCAACCCAGAAACACTGTTCCGAGTAGGTTTTTCCCCCGCCTCCGGTCTGGTCCCACTGCCATGCAAGCTGAAATAACAGGCTGAGATCATGTATTTGATAGAATACTGTTGGCCAGTTACTATCATTTTTTATCAGCTAGCTCTGGCTTAAATATTAACCCATTTCTGTTAATCTAAGTATTTCCAAGTGGTCTCATTTTACCAGCCAGAGGGGATGGCGTGCTACTTCTCCAGTCTCTCCATGATGACCCCTCCTTCCTTCTTCCTCGTTCCTCCTTGTCTCTTAGCCCCTCCTATCTTGCTTTTCTATTGGCCAACAGTGTTTTATTCATTAACCAGTATGAGAAACATATATACAAAATAACACCACCCATCAAAAGACAGCACATTTATTCTATTCAAACCACTGAAGGGAAGAGCTACTCATTGAAAGGGGTGAAGTTTGCTAGATATGCACAAAGATCTTATTGTGATTTAATAAGGATCAGGATAAACAATTAAGCCAAACAGAAGTTTATTAAGGGAGAAATAACTCACAACATAGGCAGATGCACACGGCGGGTTCCAGCAGATCCTGAGCCTTCCAGTGTCCTAAGGACCCACAAAAAGGTGACTGCTGATGCAAGATGGACATTGCTACAGGATTCCTGCTTCATGGAAGAGGCTGCCAGACAGCCAGACAGTCTACAGGACACAGAGAAAAATGACTGACACACTGTCAATACAGGTGGACAGTTTAAAGTTTCCTGCCTTGTTGAGAAGTCTGGTAACACACTATGGCCTATGGGCTGAAGATAGAACATTATAGAAGAACTTCGGGTGACTGACAAGGCAATGCATTGTCTCTGTCATTTCTAGAGTTTATATATTATCCTTCTGTGGTCTTTGAAGGACTTGACGACAGATAGTTATAGTTATAGATTTCCTTCGTTAGGATTAAAGATAAGTTACATATAGGACTTTAGACTCACAAAGATAGGATAGATGATATTTTCTTTAAGTCTTACAAAATGTTAATGGACTAAATATTGTTTACTGTGATTCTTATTTGATAACTGTTGTATGATATATTTTGCTATGTTAAGGTTAAACCCCTTCTTTTACTTTAGACAGAAAAGAGGATATGATGGGAGATGTGATTCTGTGTATATGTTTCTCATACTGGTTAATAAAGCACTGTAGCCAATGAGATAACAAGATAGGCGGGGCTAGGAGACCAGGAGGAGGAGAGAGGAAATAGTAGGGGTCGAGATGTAGCCCAGGGAAGAAGCAGGATGCGTGCCGCGGCTCCCCGATAAGACAACCACATGGAAATACTTAGATAAGTAGAAATGGGTTAATAATTAAGGCAGAGCTAGCCCATAAACAATAATGATAACTGGCCAACAGGATTGTATCAAATACAGAGTCTCTGAGTGTTATTTGGGGCACACATGGCTGCGGGACAATGGTGACAGGACCAGGAGGCCGGAGGGGAGGAACCAGCCGTAACAAGATCTTATTGTTGTCAACAGGTTTTCCAGTGGAACCTTGAAAATTGTCCTGGTCAACACATTGATTTCAAGGACAGCCTGAACTGTACAATGAGACTATTTAAGAGAGACACCTACATATATATTCCATGATGACAAATGAAAGAAAAGTCATGTCCCTAAAACATGGCAATGAAGCTTTAATATCTTGAGGGAGGAAATATCGCAAAGACTGGGAAGAGCTTTCTGAAGTTGAAGCTGACATTTGTCAAGAGTAGAGAATGGAACCCTACATCCCAAAGGTACTTGAAATCATCCTTCCACATGGAAGATAGAAATGGGGATCAATGTGTTCCTTCATATGTGGTGAGTATTAACCATTGAGTAGAAACCAAGATGCTTAACCATGAACATACATAATCTTCTAGCTTTGTCCTCTGCTATGGAGATCACACATGTACATCATCAATATACCTACTATTAGCTTATTTATACTTTGATGTGTTAAACCCAGTGGAGTTATCAATCTCTGGATGTGCTTCATATTTAATAACATGGTTTTATTGTATTTTTATACTTTACTGTTACTTATATTTAATTATGTATATTAAAGGGCATGTGTGTAGCATGTGTGTGCATGTAGATGGAGGTGACAGCAAATGCTCCCAGAAACCAGAAATGAACATCAGATATCCAGAAACATCTGCAAGGGTTTCTGCCCCCCAATATAAAACACTGGTCCCAGAAAAGTCAGGAAGAACATTGATTCCCTCAGCCATCCTTCCAAGACATTCTCTTAGGCTTCTTCTGTAGTGGGTTATTCACTGTGTCTGCTTCTGTGGCACTGACCACACCCATTGAGGGGTGGAGCCAGGGGCGGAAGTGACCTGTGGAGCTTGGTCTTGGAAGGAGGTGGAGAACGCCCCTTTCTGGTGGGACATGGAGAGAGGAGCATCCAGTTTTAACTGCTGTGTTCATCTGTCTGTGTTGTGAGTTGTTTCTCCCTTAATAAACATCTATTCGGCATATTTGTTTATCCTGACCTTTATTAAATTGCAATATCAGGTGTCAGAAGTGGGATCAGGATTTTCACAGCACCTGGGTTTTACCCAGGTCCCACAGCAACCCTTCCCCCACCTTCCCCGAATGCGCAGGTCTCTTGCCTAATCAGGCAGATACACCCTGCCCTAGAACTCCTTTTATCTCCATCTTGGCCCTGAGACTACTGCTCATCTTCTGCCCATTCCCTCAGATTGCATTTGCAAAGAGATCTGCAGCATTAGCCCTGCCTTTTGTGTTGTGGCATAGGCCTGTACTCGGCCTGCTCTGTTTGTGTGCTTGTAGGCTCCTGCAGTGGCGGCAGCTGCAGCCAGTGGACTGGCAGAAAATATACACTCTGCAGTTGCTTACGGCTCCTGTTATCCCTGTGGTCTCAACAATTGTACAAGTCTCGTTTCACTCTTTCATTTAACAAAATTTTGCTTGCCTTAGTTTGTTAAAAGCTATTCTACAGGGACCGGGATCAACAGGATCCTCTCCTTCGAGAAGCTATTTGGTGGACACTCTTTGGTGGTACAATTCCGGGTAGAACCAGAATTGGAAGGATCCTCTGCTGCCTGATGATTTTTACTGCTACATCTTCGATTGTAACTACAGCAAGTTGAGATCTACAGCTAAAAGCATCAAAGCTCCAGGACAGCGGAATTACACCTAAGGTAATTGTAACATCCTTTGCAACTTAAGCTGATATAATATCTGAGATAAATTGTTCCATAGCTATGGCAGATAATTTTACAATGCAGGATTTTAGGAATTTTTTTACTTCATATATAGAAGGAATCTTAGCAGAAAAAATTATGACTGGATCAATATATACACCTTTTTCGTAATACTAATGGGTTTTATCATTAATATGATATTCTTAAAGAAATGGTTTGAGATTAGAGCAAACAATAAGGAACTTGTTCAAACCATAGGAGACTCAGTAACAAGGATTCAAAACATTGAAAATGACAGAACGCAAAACATAGAATGTTTAGGAAAAATGGTTCAGGATATTTAAGATGGCAACAGAGAGCTGACAGGTAGAATACAGAACATGGAACATAAAAATGACCAAATAGAAAACAAAATTTGTTCCATGTCTGATGTTCCTCAACAACCAAAACAGAAACAATGCAATGCATTAACACGCTAGCATTAACAGCTCATTCCTGGTTGGATGAAGCTACTAATAAGGTTAAAAAACTGGAACATCAGATGGAAAGAATAGTAGATAGAATCTCTTCCATGTCTGCGGATAATGGCAAGCTAGCAGATAGAACATTGTTTCTGGAAGGCAGTTTACATGCCATTCAGATAATATCCAAGAATGAGAATATCAAAAACATGGAATCATTTGTAGTTGGAGAAAGTAAGAAACCGACTGATGCAATGAAAGCTTTAGAAAGGGATATGCTTCAAGAAGTTCAGACACTCAAAGAAGCAATGATTAATAGACTTCAGGCTTTAGAAGACCTTCAATCTGATACATCAGAAGAAGAGCTCCAGGTAACATGAAAAAACTTTCATGCTCCAGGCATGAAAAAAAAAACTTAAAATTTTCCACACCATTTAGGGTCAGGGGAGCTTTCCCTGTATCTATTAATGAAAAATCAGCAATGAAAAACCACCCAAAAGGTGGTGTTGCTTATCAGTGGGAACCAATATGTATGAAAGATTTAAAAAGTACAAAGGAAGCAGTAGTCTCTTATGGTATGCACTCACCACATGTGACACAATTAATAGAATCATGGGCAAGGAATAACAAGGTAACCCCTAAAGATTGGGATCAATTAATATCAGCTATCCTTGAAAACTCCTCTCAATTAGAATGGAGGGCTTTATGGAGAGAGGAAGCAAAGGTTCTTGAACGTCAGGGCTTAAAGAAAGGTTATGAAGATCCCAAAGATAAAATTCTTGGCGAGGGTATTTATGCTGACCCAGAAACCCAAGCTGCCTATGATGAACATATCTTGTCTCTATGCAGTACAGCAGCTCTGAATGCTTGGGATAAGGTTCATGAACTAGGGGAGAGGATAGAATCTTATACCAAAATAAGGCAAGGACCAAGAGAATGCTTCAGTGTGTTTCTAGAAAGGCTATCTAGAGCAGTACAATTAGAGGTAGCTGACATAGATTCTAGGCGAATAGTCATAGAATCGTTAGCCTATGAGAATGCAAATGCTCAATGCAAACAAGTGCTTTGGCCTTTAAAAATTCAATCAGCACCTTTGGATGAATGGGTCCTATATACAGCCAACATTGACTCATTGACTATAATAGCAATAACACTGAAGCATGGGTAGGAGAAGCTATATCTAAATGTTTGAGAAGTCATCAAGAGAACAGAAGATGCAACTATGGTGACATAGAAGCTTGGATAGGAGAAGCCATCTCCAAAGGTTTAAAGAGATATCAACATGTCAGATGTTATAACTGTGGTAAAGTAGGACATCTAAACAGAAATTGCAGGCAAAGTATCTCTAGAAATACTACTTTCAAGAATGAATCGAACAGAAGGCCTCAGCCTTCCGGGTTATGTAGAAGGTGTGGCAAAGGCAGACACTGGAAAAATGAGTGTAGATCGACTAGAGACAAGCAAGGAAGCCCATTACCAACGGGAAACTCCTTGGGGGGCCTCTCGAAGGCCCCATGTCAAAGGTGGCCCGAACATTCCTAGTCACAGTGGAGGAAAATCTCCCACAGGACAATTAGAAAATCCTTGGCCTATTGTAAAATCTCATACCGCTCTGGATGACAAACTAGAGACAGAAGTTGAATCAGACATGACAGAAGGAAATAAAAAACTTATATTTTGGCAAACTTCTATAAACAGTCAAAGGCCTAGATTGATAGTTAAAATGAGTAACAGACTGAAGGCTTACTGGACACAGGGGCAGACGTAACTATCATAACTAATAAATCCTGGCCTCGAAATTGGCCCCTGCGAGAGGTTAATGTTCAATTCTTAGGGATTGGAACCCTGTCTCAGGTAAAACAAAGCATGAGATGGATTGAATATGTAGGACCAGAAGGACAGCGAGGAAGGTTAAGACCATATGTGCCTGATGTATTGATAAATTTATGGGGTCGTGATCTATTACAGCAATGGAATACACAGATTAACATTCCTCCAGTATTAGATAGGAACCATAATGGACCTCATGATTGTGGAAAAATGCTATAAAGTACTATACAAGACAGACACCAAATATGTCTGTACAAAGACAGAATGCAAGTGCTGAAGAAACAGATGAACCAAAAGCCCTACCCTTAAAATGGTTAACAGAGGAACCGGTCTGGGTAGAGCAATGGCCTATGACTTCTGAGAAGTTAGAAGCTTTAGAAAACCTGGTTCAGGAACAGCTAAATGCTGGGCATATAGAGGAATCAACCAGCCCTTGGAATTCTCCTGTATTTGTTATCAAAATGAAATCTGGTAAATGGAGAATGCTTACAGACCTGAGAACCATTAATAAAGTTATCCAGCCAATGAGCTCTTTACAACCTGGAATGCCATTGCCTTCTTTGATACCTAAATAATGGCCTATTACAGTTTTGATTTAAAGGATTGCTTCTTCACTATGCCTTTACAAGAACAAGATAAAGAGAAATTTGCCTTCATGGTACCTAATTACAATAATTCTCAACCAGTGAAGAGATATCAATGGAAGGTTTTGCCACAGAGAAATATTTGTGCCAATATTTTGTACAAAAACCACTGGAAATAATTTGTAAACAGTTTCCACAATCCAGAATCTATCACTACGTGGACGATATATTGTTAGCTGACTCTAAAGCAGACATATTAGAAAAAATGTTTGAGAATCTGAAGGAAGTTTTACCTCACTGGGGATTACAAATTGCACCTGAAAAAATACAAAAAGGAGAGTCTATCAACTACTTAGGATATAAAGTAGGTCTACAGAAAATTAGACCACAATAAGTACAGATCAGGAGAGATCGCTACCAGACTCTTAATGATCTTCAAAAATTACTAGGAGAGATTTCTCAACTGCAAACTATTATTGGAGTTGAAGGGCATGATTTGAAAAACTTGAAAATGGCCCTAAAAGGGGACAAGGATTTGAATAGTCCCCGAATGCTATCAGCTAAAGCAGAAAAGGAATTAGAATGGGTAGAAAAGAGGATATTAGAAGCACATGTGGACTGCGTGGATCCAAATCTAGACTGTATTCTGGTTATATTACCATCTAGAGAATATCCTTCAGGGATTTTGATGCAGAGAGAAGACATCATATTAGAATGGATATTCTTACCACATAAACAGAATAAAAAACTAAAAACATATATAGAAAAGATCTCTGACTTGATTTTAAAAGGTAAATTAAGACTTTCCCAACTAGCAGCAAGGGGTCCAGCAGAAATTATAGTACCTTTAACTAATGAGGAAATTTCCTCCTTATGGAAATGTAATGAATATTCGCAGAGAGCATGCAGTATTTTTTGGGGAATAATTAGCAACAATAATCCCAAAACTGAAAGAATCAAATTCACAAAGAAGACTATTTGGATCCTTCCACGCATTGTAAGACAAACACCTATCTCTGGATTTCCTACATTCTACACTGATGCAAACAAATCTGGTAAAGCAGGACATAAATCAGGAGAAATAAGCAAAGTAGTTCAAAGCCCTTACAATTCTGTACAAAAGGCAGAATTGTATGTCATTCTCATGGTACTTATGGATTTTACAGAACCCCTCAATATAGTTACTGACTCTCAATATGCAGAGAAAGTAGTCTTACACATCGAGACTGCAGAATTTATTCCTGATGATACAGAATTAACTTCATTGTTTATACAGTTACAAGATACTATCAGAAAGAGGATTCATCCTATATATATAACACACATCAGATCCCATACGGGTCTGCCAGGTCCTCTAGCACAAGGAAATGATGAAATTGATCGGTTATTGATAGGAAATGTGCTAGAAGCCTCAGAGTTTCATAAGAAACACCATGTGAACAGCAAAGGATTAGAAAAGGATTTTTCTATCACTTGGCAACAATCCAAGGAAATAGTAAGGAAATGTCCTATTTGCTCATTCTATAACCATATTCCTTTACCACCAGGCAGTAACCCTAAAGGTATAAATAGAAATGAAATATGGCAAATGGATGTGTTTCATTTTGCAGAATTTGGAAAATTAAAATATGTGCACCATACTATAGATACATTTTCAGGGTTTCAATAGGCTACTGCTCTGAGCTCTGAAAAGGCTGAGTCTGTTATTACAAACCTATTAGAGGAAATGGCCATTAAGGGCATACCTGCACAAATAAAAACTGACTATGCTCTGGCATATGTTTTCAACAAATTGAAACAATTTTTTGAGTATTATAACATAAAATACATAACTGGTATACAACACACTCCTACAGTACAAGCAGTAGTTGAGAGATCTAATCATACTATAAAGGAAATGCTCCATAAACAGGCAGGAGGAACCAAGACACCAAACACAGATTACATAATGCTTTATTAACATTAAACTTTCTTAATGCTGATGAAGGAAAAACAGCTGCAGAAGGACACTTGACAATAGAAAAATCTTCTGAACTACATCAGCTGGTGTACTTCAAGGATGTATTGACCTCAGAATGGAAAACAGGATATGTGTTACGTTGGGGTAGGGGTTTTGCATTTGTTTCTACAGGAGAAGAAAAGCAATGGATACCATCGCAGTTAATCAAGATCCGGGTTGAACAAGAGTAACATCTTAATGAAGAGAAATGACAAGTCATCCAATAAATAAGGTCCCATGAGATGTGCAGAGACTTCTCAAAGGTAGGGGAAGTGTTCTGTTCTTGTCCTTACAGGAAAACAAAGAACACCTATCTTCAAACAACCAAAAGACACTAATCATGTAGGTCCCTACAGAAGAGAAGACAGCTCTCCAGAAAGAGTCACTAAATGAAAAGGAATCTGATTTATGGTAAAAAATATTTAAATCTAGTAAACTGTTTCTATACTGAAATCTAGTTTTCTTTACTATCTAATATTTCTGTAGGCCCAATTCATGTAAACCAATGCTGGCTTTGGAGTAGGATTTGGCTTTCTTTCTCTATATTCAAGCATGTTGTTAAGATTAAATTCACAGTTTCTGCCTTATATCAAGAAGCCAATTAGTGTAAGGCAGAAGAAAACAAAATCTAAGAACTCATTCACTTATTCGCAACTTTCTGTCTGAAATCCCAATTTTCTCATTTAAATTTTAATGCTTATTGTTGCCTTTCCCTAATGCATACTGTAAAAATTAAACATTTTACATTGATATTGGTATTTAAGTTTTCCACAAGGACTATAACAGTTCTCAACAGCAATCTTTGAACACTCTGGAAAGGAGATGGGGTCCCAATTGAACATTTCCACGTGATCAACCTGATGCACCTGGACTACAAACTTCACCCTAAACCGGTTTGAGACTGCTTTTTTCGAGACAATTCATGACTAGCTAACTGTATTGGTGCACCTTCTTATTACAACCTGGCCAGAATTTCAAGTAGAATTCCAGTCAAGCATTTTCTGCCACACAATGACTACCTACATATGTTACAGCCAGTTCTGTTTAGAAATTTGGTTGCTTAAATATTTTTTCTAACAAGATCCCATGGAGAAATCATCGTCACATTTCAACAGGAAGTAATCTTAACATAACAACGCCCCCTTTCCCCACTCTTGGAATTTAGGAAGAATATTCATCTTCATAGGGTTGGTTTTAGTTTCTTGGGGTTGGGTTTGGAAGGTGATGCTTAGACTTGGTCATCCCTTTTAGAAAGGAATAGAGTATGGTTTGGAAAGGTATGGTTCAGAATTGATATAGGTAGATTAACCTATTTTCTTGTGAATTATTTAGTAAGAGTGAGACATTAGTATTACAGCTTACATTGTTATATATTTTTATTTGTGGTAACCTATGTAAAATTAAATTTATTCCCTTCCTGGAAGAATTGTATTTTATATTTGTTATATTGTGTGAAATCTTTCCATTTATGATGTTTTATGCACATTATACTTGCCATATTCTATTTATACTTTTGCTTGTGTTCAAGACGTTTTGTATTTGATACAATTTGGGATATTTGTCTTGCTGCCCTTTAGAGCTCTACCTCTTGTTTAGACATTTTTAGTCTAACTCTACTTTAGGAATTTACATGTGCAGATATATATATATATGTATATATATATATGCACATATATATATACATATACATATGCATACACACATGTGCATAGTTATATTGTTTAGGTATTTATCCTTGCTTTACTCAAGGAAGTTTTATTCAGGTTTGTTAGCCAAGTTCCTGAGTATTACAGATTATCCTCACCCATGTTTCCTTTGCCTATGAGATTAGTCAGACATAGATGCTTAAATTTCCAACACTTCATAGACCTGCAGAACATGGCATTTAAATGTTTTTATATTAGTACTCTGTTGACATGAGATACTGTTGCTCCTGACAGCACCGTGCACTTTCCTGAAAGTATGTTGGACACTGTTGTTGCTCCTTCTGGAGTTCATCCTCGCTTCAGCTAATGGCCTCTTGAGCAAGGAACTGCCTCAACCTTGACCACTGATTTGGCCATGTGGTCCTATATGCTTGCAGGAGACAAACATAGAAGACTGCTGAACCTTGCCAAGTCAGGGTAAGACAGCCTTTCTACCTCCCTGCTTTTGTTGTGGTCTGTCAAATACTCCTGGCCTTAGTCAAAACTGGCTGTTTTGACTGCTTGCTGTGAGACCTTGGGTGACTGTCCAGGTAGCTTGCTGTTTCTGTCCTTGCTGCACCTTTTGGAAGTTGCCCATCCGCACTTCTCATGTACCCTAGTATCATTATTTTCCTTCTCAGGTCTTGATGAGGTTGTAGATTATACTATCTTAAGTATTATTCTCTCTTCCTAGTTAGATATATTAGGTACTAGACTTAAGCCTATCAGCTTAGCACAACTCTATTGTAAACTCCCTTATGCCTTCACCCTAGGACTAGGTATGTTTGTGGTTTTGGTCTCGATTTTCCTTTTCTTAGAGCACACTTGTTATTCACTGTTTTGTATATACTTTTGTATCAAGCTTAAATCTTTTCGTTAGACTAAAAGGGGAATTGTAGTGGGATATTCACTGTGTCTGCTTCTGTGGCACTGACCAAACCCATTGAGGGGTGGAGTCAGGGGCGGAAGTGACCTGTGGAGCTTGGTCTCGGAAGGAGGCAGAGAACGCCCCTTTCTTGTGGGACACGGAGAGAGGAGCATCCAGTTTTAACTGCTGTTTTCATCTGTCTGTGTTGTGAGTTGTTTCTCCCTTAATAAATATCTATTCGACCTATTTGTTTATCCTGACCCTCATTAAACCGCAAGATTCTTCCTGTGATGACATGAAGCTAAGGTCTACAAATTATTTAACTGCATGACTTGTTGGGTCATAATTTCCTCTGAAAGTTTTGGGATGCAGAAGGTGTAGACACAAAGAGACACATGAGTATGCAAACACATTTAAAATAATGCACAACTCTGAGATTGTGAAGTATCAACCCCAATGAATTAAAAGTCTGCAAAACACTCTGTCATGCAAAACCATTTTATTAAACTCACTGGACCCTGTAATGTGAAGGATTGTGGATGAAATACTAACCAGCTCATTTCCCTCTCAAATGGAGAGAAACACAGATCACAGTTGAACTGGGAGAACTGTACTCTAAACACAAGTTCATTCTAGAATCAATGTTATTCTTCAAAAAGTGTATATATATATATATATATATATATATATATATATATATATATATACTTTTGTATGTATGTATGTATGTGTAGCCCAGGGAAGAAGCAGGACGCCTGCCGTGGCTCCCCGATAAGACAACCACGTGGAAATACTTAGATAAGTAGAAATGGGTTAATAATTAAGGCAGAGCTAGCCCATAAACAATAATGGTAACTGGCCAACAGGATTGTATCAAATACAGATTCTCAGAGTGTTAATTAGGGCTGGTGCGGCTGTGGGCCCAGACTGGTGGGCTGGCGGAAACATACACGTTACAGATAGCGCCCAATGTGGCTATAAGAACGTTCACTTAAAACTAAGAAAAGATTAAAAATGGATTTTAGAAACACGGGAACAGAGAGTAGCAAGACTTCTTGGTAGCAGCATTTTCTCGGTTGGTTTTGTTTTGCTGTACACAGAGATTTGCGCTGCTCCTTTAAGGGAGGTTTCCTAAATTAGCATAAGCGGCAAAAAACAGCCTTGCTTATAAAGAGCTCTGCTAACAATTCATTGGTGTGTAGGAGAGCTGCAATGAATGTTTACACTGTGTTTTAAAAAATACGCTGGCTTGGGAGAGAAAAAGAAACAGGGTACAATGGTTTAAAAAAGAAAAAAGAAAGTAAAATGGATGGATGTAGTGGCACACTCCATTAATCCCAGCACTTGGCAAACAGAGGCAAGCAGATCTCTGTGAT
Source organism: Cricetiscus sungorus (assembly GCA_030556225.1). Lineage (NCBI taxonomy): Eukaryota > Metazoa > Chordata > Mammalia > Rodentia > Cricetidae > Cricetiscus > Cricetiscus sungorus. The sequence goes on along the minus strand of JANBXA010000234.1, from coordinate 39,972 downwards.
TTCAAAGTAAACTTGGTATGCAGTAAATTCCAGGACAGATAAAAGTTACACAGAGAAACCTTGTCTCAAAATATGTAAAAATAGAAATAGAATAAATAGAGTAATAAAAAAGCCACGTAAAGATGGAAAACACAGAGAAATTTTGGATACTATATGCGCTTCTGTTGTCTTTAAATTATTTGATTGCTGAGAAAATGACTACTGATAAAAGAAATGCTGCTAGATTAATTCAATTTATATATTTTAAAAATGCTTTGACTCCAAAATTTAAGCCTAAGGACAAGTTACTGGGGAAAAGGATTTCTATTTTTGTTTCCACAGAAAATGAAAAGCTATGGATTCTTTCCAGACTTATGTGGTTTGATCAAACAAGACCCCCTGAAGCAACATCAATGGGACATTGCAACCTTACAGACCACTGCAGCCAAGATTTCTGGGTCTTCTTGGGAACCCCATGACAGCGCCCTCTACCAGCAGGAAGTAGTTTGGAAAGAACGACGCCCAAATTCCCAAATATTATTTATAAATGTTTGTTTTCATTTAAATGGGCTTGGTTATAAATGGCTATAACCACAAACAACCTTTTTAAAGGTAAAAAAGGAATTATGGTATAGATATGAAGACTTTGCTTTAGAATGGATTTTCTGTTATTGATACAATTTAAGGTCAATTTTGTAATATGTATATTTCTCCTCTTGTTTAGGTATTATGTTTATATAGCTCATTGGAAAATGTAATGCATAATTTTATACAGATTAGAGAATTACCTATGATAGTTAAAACTTAGAGTTAATTGAGTTAGGATTTCTAGATATACAGAGATGTATTTGAGATGGATAGGCATTCTTCAAACCTTTCAAAGACCTACAGAATATGGCATTTAAAATGGTTTAGGGTTTTTCTTGACAGTGAGGCACAACTGGTCCTGGAAACACCACCTACAGAAGAAAGGAAGATGGACATCGAAGAAACACATTATGGAGTTTGCTTCCAATATGGCAAGACTAGCCACTTGGGCAAGGTACTGCTCTTCTGGACCGTTTGACTTTATGTTGTAGAAACTGGACATGCAGGACCCACAAAAAGGTGACTGCTGATTCAAGATAGACATTGCTACCAGATTCCTGCTTCATGGACAAGGCTGCCAGACAGCCAGGCAGTCTATAGGACACAGAGAAAAGTTTCCTGCCTTGTTGAGGAGTCTAGACACACAATATGGCCTATGGGCTGAAGATGGAACATTACAGAAGATCTTCGGGTGACTGACCAGGCAATGAGTTGTCTCTGTCATTTCTAGAGTTTATATATTATCCTTCTGTGGTCTTTGATGTAGTTGAAGACAGGTAGTTATGATTATAATTTTCCTTAGTATGGATTAAAGATAAGTTACATATAGGACTTTAGACTCACAAAGATAGGATAGATGATATTTTCTTTAAGTCTTACAAAATGTTAATGAACTAAATATTTTTAACTGTGATTCTTATTTGATAACTGTTGAATGGTATATTTTGCAATGTTAAGGTTAAACCCCTTCTTTTACTTTAGACAGAAAAGAGGAGATGATGGGAGATGTTATCCTGTAAATATGTTTCTCATACTTGTTAATAAAGCACCGTTGGGCCAATGAGATAGCAAGATAGTCGGGGCTAGGAGACAACGAGGAAAGAGGAAGGAGGAGGTTTGGAGTCGAGATGTAGCCCAGGGAAGAAGCAGGACGCCTGCCGTGGCTCCCCGATAAGACGACCACGTGGAAATACTTAGATAAGTAGAAATGGGTTAATAATTAAGGCAGAGCTAGCCCATAAACAATAATGGTAACATATATCCATGTATTACAAATCTTTATGTAAATTGGACAAGGAAAAGGTAGAGGCAGAGACAGGGAACACATTTCATCCAGTCCATGATGCTCTTTTTACTACCTCTGTCTTTATCCCCTTCCCTGTGTCTATGGATTCTAACACACTGAATGTGCTGGAGTGCAATAGATAATGTTCTTAATTCTTTTTTCCTAGCCCAAGTTGTGTATTTGCTGTTGGGCCTGAGCAGAGAAGCAACTCCTGATTCTTCATGTCAAAACTTCTCTCTCTCCTCTGATTCAATGGAAAAACATTGTCTCCATATATTACCCAAACACCTTGAATATGCAAGTTCTGTCTTTAATGAGTCATTTGAGTCCTGGCTTTCATTTCTCAGGCCAGCAATAATTTCTGATCCTTTATTCCCAACATGAACACAGGGAGGCCTCCTGATCATAGACACAGAAGCCATGGCAATCTAGACATCTCTTACTCACAAAGTAGACCTCTTTTGGCTGTCTTATTCCTCTAAGTGTTTCCAAGAGCTCAGAACAACATTGAGCAAATCTGTCTGGCAGGACATCACCAGTGTCATGATACACTTCATCAGGGGCAGGGTACATCTCCAAGGTGAGCTGTGTCAGGTTGGCAGTGTGCTGAAGCAACTTCTTAAGGCTGGTCAAAGACAGGAAATTCTTCATAAAATTCACCTCCACCAGCTGGGAACACTGGCTCAGGGCACGGAGGATGACACCCATTTGGTCATCCATGAGCATGCAACCCTCCAATTTTAATGTCTGCAGGGTAGCTGTCAGTCTCTCTAGCAGTCTTTTTAGAAGTGAATGACTTAAATATAAAAGGTTGACACCACTCAAGTCCAGATGTGTGAGCCAATGGACGTTTGGACAATGGGACAGATATCTCATGTCTGATTCTGATAGTGTGCAGCCAGTTATTGCAAGGGTCTCTAAGGGACTTTCCAAGTACCTAGAGAAATACAATGCAGATTATCTAAGTAAGTATAATAGTGATAGGGAAATGGCACCAACTTCAAGTGAGCAGAGGTTAGTATGTCCTGAAGCCATTCTGAGAACTTCATGAAGGCCAAGCCCAGGATATTCCCTGATGGAGAATTAACAACACAGGCACCATCATGTGACTGACTGCTAAGGTCCCCAAATCTGATTCCACTGCACAGTCAAACACAAAATCTCATCAGATGACAACTGGAGTCAGCTGGAAACCAAGATGGAACACCTAGTGGAAAACTAGAGCCTTATCTGTGTGTGCTAATATTAGTCTCCATGATCCCACCTTCCCAACACAGTCTCTGTCCTACTTATAGAGCTTCCCTGTAGACCTAATCACACTCAGTTATTTTGCATTGTCTCAGGCCCTACCTATGCTCAGAGAGACCCTGTCCTTGGAGACTAAGAGATATATAAACTGTGCATACAGTTTTGAGGGCAGTGCTGACATGGGGCAACATGTGGTTTAAAACCTCATTCCTTCTGTAGATCAGGTTTCAAAGACTTGTTCTAGGTGATGGTTGCTACAATATCAGAAAGACTACTTGATCATTATAAGGTCATATTCATGTGTACTCAAGAGTGGCTAAATCGACCCAGGTGTACACATGATGTTTCATATAATACCGAAAGAGCTGTGGAACAAGATATCTTTCTCACCTGAGCACTTGGTCCAGTCTTGCATTCAGGAAGAAGACACCATTCAAATGGAGATGATGGAGCTTGTTGAATTGAGAGAACTGGAAATTGATCTGTCTAACACATCGTTCTATCATCTCTTGGTTCCAAAAACCATGCAAGGGCATAATGATATCTTTGAGACATAGTTTCTGAAGGTTTTTCATCTTGCCCAGGCCAGGGGCAAATTTTGCAAGAGTCCACAGGTCCCAGCAAGCATTCACTTCCAGTTCCTGTATACAGCTTAGCTCAAATACCTCCAGCAGCTCTAGAGGGTTATAGTCAGGGAGAGCCCCAAACTCCAGCTTTTCACAGATCACCTGCACCACATTTTTTCTCTTCTGTGCCCAACAGTAGAAATACTTTAGGAATTTACAGAGATGGCTGGAATTGAGGTAAAGGTTCATCACCACAGTCACAACTTGTTTCCCCTGAAGGTCAGAATGATGCACAACTGGTTGGGTCTCTCTAACAACATCTGGTGAGCAGACACCATTCTGGGTTCCAGCCCACACATTCCAGAAATTATGATGGGCATCCCGAAAATCAAGCACCTCTAGATTGCAACTCCTGTTTTTTAAATGAGAAGGAGATTCAAATGACAGGTCTACTGATGTATAATCTGTCTTGACCACACACATCAACTTCCTTTAAATCCATTCTTTAAGCCAAGACTCTTTCCCTTTCTACCAGCTGGCTAAAGAGGCCATGGTAGACTCATTTTGTGTTGGCTATATCTATTAGCAGTATGCTCCATGCAAGAATGTCCATTTTAATTTATTCACTTCTCTAAGCAAGCTCTGATTCACCTTGGACCACATTCTTAACTCTGTAGTCATTTCTCTCCATTCACACTCTTCCCCTCTATGCTCCCTCTTTCTCACTTACCTAGGTCGATCCTTCTGCTGAATCAGCAAATCAAGGCCACCCAGCACAGCCTTCAAGATCTTCAGGTCATGAAACTTCATCATGGCTCCCAGAGGAAGACATTTGAAAGGCCAGGCTGTTACCATAGCCCTCAGGATGTTTGTTTGTTTCCCATTAAAGGCATCTTTGAATAGAGGTGGGAAGAGTTCCATGGGTAGCTTATTTAGAGCAGAGATAGCCAAGGCTTCATTTTTGAGCAGACTGCTTCTTGCCAGCATCTGGAGTGTCAATGGGGAGCTCATCTTGACCTTCACACAGACAGTTGCTATAGAAATATTGAGAGGAATAAACCCTTTCAGACAAATCACTTTTAGCAGGACTCTGCCCCTTCATGGCAGAAACAATGTAGGGTCATTTTCTCTAGTCTAGAAATGTTGAAAATCCTTCATTTCCTATTACACACTGTCTGTCTTCTGATGGGAGATGTTATTCTGTATATATGTTTCTCATACTGGTTAATAAAGCACTGTGGCCAATAGAAAACTAGATAGGCGGGGCTAGGAGACTAGGAGGAGGAAAGAGGAAGTAGAAGGCGGAGTTGAGATGTAGCCTGGGAAGAAGCAGGAATCCTGCCGCGAGCCTCCCCGATAAGACGGCCACGTGGAAATACTTAGATAAGTGGAAATGGGTTAATGATTAAGGCAGAGCTAGCCCATTAACAATAATGGTAACTGGCCAACAGGATTGTATCAAATACAGAGTCTCTGAGTGTTATTTGGGGCACACGTGGTTGTGGGACCGTGGTGGCAGTACCAGGAGGCTGGCGGGGAGGAACCTGCTGTAACAGTCTTCCTTATAGCCATAGGTCTATCAAAGGCCTCATGGACATTAGCACTCATGGGAATAAATCTCCTTGTTATTTTGCCAATCACAACCATTACTCCCCTGAGTACTATAGCCCTGAGCAATGAGAAAGTGGAGAATTAAATAAGAGCTAAACCCTATTGTGGGAAATCATCTTCAAATATCTCTCATGATCCTCAAGAGCAAAGTTAAAGACCCCACAGGCAAGTATGCTTTACCTTCAACTCATGGAAGTTGTTGGGAGAATATGTGATTTGGGTACAATCACTATCATTTCTAAAACTTTAGACCTGGAGCCATGATGTGCCCTAGACCACTCTTTAGGATTTTGAGTACTGAGAATTTGTCAACTTGATGTTTTCCTGAGACTCATGGTCAACTCTCTGCTTCTATAGAATTGTCTTCATCTTCAGTTAACAAGTCTATAATCACTTTGAATGAAATCCTTTTTAAGCAAGACTGGAGTTTCAGGTCAATACTTGCTCAGTGTCTGTTAGCCCTTGAATATTGCAACCTTAATAGTCTCTTAAAGGGCACAGCAGGTTAGCTCCAGGTCTCAGTACTCATAACACTAAGTTACATATAGAGTTCTAGGATAACCGGAGCTAAATGAGATTTTTAGCAAATAGCAAAACAAAATATACCTACAAATCCAAGATTATTAAGATGAACTGAGACACTGGTGATCCCTGGTAAGGTTGTGTAGCTTGATGGGGGTTAATAGCTTGCCTGATCGTGACATACATAACATGTATTTCAATCTCAGTAGGTGTGGTAGTGACTTGAGAATGCAAAAAACAGAGTTTACCCTGGCCATGATAACCCTTATATGCCCATTTCCACTTACTATTTGCCTTTATCCCCTCTTCTCAGCCAACAGCTGCATCTGATTGGCTAATTGACCATGTCCCCACTCAACCCTACTTGAACGTTTACATCCATGTTTTGAGTGAATCAGTTGTGGGAAAGGGGAAAATCCCAGATGTACTAAAAACTTCATGAATTGTTGTCTCACACTTGGGGCACACACTTGGGGCATCCCATCACTTGGGGCACATAAGCAACAGATCTCTGTGAGTTCAAGAATTGCCTATTCTACAGATTGAATTCCAGGACATGCTGCAAAGCAATACAGAGAAACCCTGTATTGAAAAACCAAAAACATAATGAAACATAACAAACAAACAAAAAATACTTCTCCCCCAATTTTCAATTCTGGTATTTACTTTCTTGATTACACATAGACATTTGTAATTTTTCCATATAAATTGGATCAATGCAGCTCAGCCCTATCAGAACTCTTTATTCATTCTGAGCTGACATGGAAATCTTATTAATCCTCTTACCTGAGTGTCATAGTATGGCTTGTATGTGACCAGTTTGATTAGATCTTCCATCAGGAAAGAGAATGAAATGAGTCTATGATGACAGAAAAAAAAAACCATTTTCCAATTCACCCCAAACAATAAGGATATGTCTATATATGGTTAATTAATTAATTTTATATGTGTTATCAGCTTTCCATTTTATAAATCATTGCCATGATAAGTGGAATCTACACCAGGGTTTCAGTAACCTTCCTACATTAGTGGAAGAGTATCTTATCTAAACAAGGAATGTACAAGATTAGATCTACTTATAAGACTGAGAATGAAATGGGTGAAATCCTGGTGAAAATTACAAAATCACTTGTATTGTGTTTTTGAGATAGTAATTCTTCATGTAACTGCCCTACATTCCTAGCTCAAGTTTGAGTCCAGGCTGGCATGTAACTCACAGAGATCTGACTGGCTCTACCTCCTATGTGCTGCTATTAATGTTCAGTGTAGCAAGATACATAGCAGATCCAGAGACAGATATTGGGATTAAGCTCAGCTGAAATACAGAGAAGCAAAGCAGCCAAGGCACTTGGCTCTTACCTTTCTGTAAGAAGGAAATCACTGATCCTGTCACCCCAAACTCTCACCAAGTTTCAGACAGCTTCACATCCTTGGCAAGGTAGGAGATACCTGAGACTGACTACTGTATCTCCTGTTCCACCTTTTATAATACTCTAGCGCTGGGATTAAAGGTGGGAGCACTGTAAATATGTCTTGGGATTAAAGGTATGCCTCACTTCTATGTCTAGCTAGTGGGTTGCATTCCTATTTAGATCTAAGTGGATTTAATTAATCATGAACAATATATCACCACATATGAGTGCCACAAACTCACTAAATTGGGATTTCTCTTTTTCTTTATTTTCTTTCTTTTTTGTATGCAATTTGTTTTCCTTTTTTCTTTCTTCTTCTTTTCTTCTTCTTTTTTTGAGACATGTACAAATTTCCCAATATTGTTTATAAATGCTTGTTTTCATAAGAGGGTTTGGTTATAAATGGTTAATTACCACAAGGTAAAAGGGAATTATGATATAAATATGAATCCTTTGTTTTTTAATGGATTTTCATTTATTGAAACAAATTTAAGGTCACTTTTATGATATGCATATTTCTCTTCTTGTTCACGTATTGGGTTTATGTATCTCATTTAGAAATGTAAGGTATAAATTAGTAGAGATTATAGTTACTTATGATAGTGAGAACTTATAGTTAAGTTAGTTAAGATTTCTAGATATGCAGTGATGTATTTGAGATGAATGGGCATTCTTCAAGCCTTCCAAAGACCTACAGAATATGGCATTTAAAATTGTGGTTTCTCTTGACAGTAAGGCACAACTGCTCCTGGCAACACCACCTGTATCAGAAAAGAAGATGGGCCTTGAAGAGACACGTTATGGAGTTTGCTTTCAATATGGCTAGACTAGCCATTTGGACAAGATACTGCTCTTGTCTAGACTGTTTGACTTTATGTTATATAAACTGGACACACAGGTCCCACAAGTAAGTGACTGCTAAAACAAGATGGACACTGCTACAGGATTCCTGCTTTATGGAAGAGTCTGCCAAACAGTCTACAAGACACAGAGTAAAGTGACTGACAAACTGTGAATACAGATGGACAGTTTTCTGCTTTGCTGATTCCATTTTTTAAACCAAGAATCATTCCTTTTAGTGGCTGGGTAAGCAGGCCCATGTAGACTAATCACATGTTGAATACATGTATTTGCAGTGTGATTCATGCACCACTGTAAGTTTTCAACTTGGACCACATTCTGAACTCTGTAGTCACTTCTCTCCATCCACTCCCATCCCCTCCATGCTCCCACTATCTCACTTACCTAGGTTGATCCTTCTGCTGGATCAGCAAATCAAGGCCACTCAGCAGAGCCTCCAATATCTTCAGGTCATGAAACTTCATCAGGGCTCCTACAGGAAGGCATCTGAATGGCCAGGCTGCCACCATAGCCCTCAGTATGTTTGTTTGTTTCCCCTTAAAGGCATCTTTGAATAGGGGTGGGAAGAGTTCCATGGGCAGATTATTCAAAGCAGAGATAGCCAAGGCTTCATTTTTGAGCAGACTTCTTCTTGCCAGTATCTGGAGGGTCGATGGGGAGCTCATCTTGACCTTCACACAGACAGTGCTATAGAAATTGAGGAATAAACCCTTTCAGACAAAGCACTTTGAGCAGGACTCTTTGCCCCTTCATGGCATAAACCATGCAGGGCTTTTGTCACTAGTCTAGAAATGTAGGAAATCCTATAGTTTCTATTATACTCTTCCTGTCTTTCTCATGGCTATAGGCCCCTCAAAGACCTCATGGACATGAGCACCCTTAGGAATAATTCTCCCTGTTATTCTGCCAATAGGAACCACTAATGCCCTTAAGAATAATGCCCTGGACAAAGAGAAAATGCAGAAGTATACAAGAGCCTGACACTTTTATTGGATGCCATCAACAAATGTCTCTCAAAAATATCAAGTGCTAAGTTAAAGTTCCCACAGATAAAATATGCTTTTCATTCAATCAATGGAACACTTGTTGGCAGAATATGTGAAAGTTATAATCACTATCATTTGTAAAAGTCTAGATCTGGAGTCACACTAAGTTCTAGACCACTCATTTGGGGGTTTAAATACTGAGAATTTGTCAAATGCATGCTTTCCTGAGACTCATGGCCAATTGTCTTCTTCTGTGGAATTTCGTTCATCTTCACTTAAGGAGTCTATATATAATCACTTTAAATTAAATCCTTTTAAGAGAGACTGGAGTTGTTGGTCAGTATTTGCTCAGTGTTTTTTAGCTCTTGAATATTGCAACTTCAGCAATCTCTTAAAGGGCACAGCAGGTTAGCTCCAAGTCACAGTGCTCATAACATTAAGCTACATATGGAGTTCTAGGGTACCAGAGGCTAAATGAGATTTTCAGTTTCAAATCGCAAAGGCAAATATACCAACAAAACCAAGGTTACTAAGGTGACCTGAGAGACTGGAGATCTTTGGAAAGGTTTTATGTCCTGATGGGGTTCAATGGCTAACCTGAGGAGCACAAACATAACAGGTGTTCCAATCCCAGCAGGTTTTTTAGGGACTTGAGGATCCATAAAACATTGTTTACTCAGGCCATGATAATCCTTATATGCCCATATCTTCTTACAAATTGCCTTTATCTCTTCCTCTCAGTCAACAGCTTCATCTGATTGGATAATTGACCATGTCCCCACTCAATCCTACTTGAACTTTTGCATCTATGACTTGAGTGAATCAGTTGTTGGAAAGGGGGAAATCCCAGATGTACAAAAGTCATAAGAGCATCTCAGATACTACTCCAGGACCAGGAATTGTTGTCTCAGGCCTTTAGTCCCATCAGTTGGGACACACAGGCACCAGATATCTGTGAGTTCAAGAGCAGCCTATTGTACAGATTGATTTCCAGGACATGCTGCAAATCAATACAGAGAAACCGTGTCTTGAAAAACCACAAACATAACAAAACAAAATAAAGCAACCATAATACTTCTCCCCAATTTCTCAGTTATGGGATTTGCTCTCTTGATTACCTGTAGACTTTTGTATTTTTTCCAATTAAATTGTATCAATGTAGCTTGGGAAAATAGGAACTCACTATGCATTCAGAGCTGACCTAGAAGTCTCAGTAATCCTCCTACCTGACTTAAGTGGCATTGCTTGCATGTGACTAGTTTGATTCGCTCTCCCATCAGGAAAGAGAATGAACTGAGTATGGTGACAGTAAAACCCATTCTCCAAGCCTCCTCAAACAATAAGGATTTGTCTATGTATTGTTAATTAATTAATTTTATAGGTTTTATCAACTTTCCATTTTATAAATCATTGCCATGATGAGTGGAATCTACACCGGGGTTTCAGTAACCTTCCTACATTTGTGGAAGAGTATGTAAACAAGGCATGTTCACATAGATTAGATCTGCTTTCAAGACTGCAAACGAATGGAGTGAGATCATGTTGAAAATTACAAAATGACTTGTATTGTTTTCTTTGAGATAGTGATTCTCTGTGTAACTGGCCTACAGTCCTTTATCAAGTCTAAGTCCAAGCTGGCATGTAACTCACATAGAGCTGACTGTCTATCCCTCCCATGTGCTGCTATTAATGTTGAGTGTAGCTAGATACATAGCAGATCCAGAGTCAAATATTGGGGTTAAGCTTAGCTGAAATACAGAGAAGCAAAGCAGCCAAACCTCTATCTCTTACCTTTATGTAATGATGAAAGCACTGATCCTGTCACCACAAACTCTCACCAAGTTTCAGAAAGCTTCACCTCATTGGCAAGGCAGGAGAATCCTGAGACTGAATACTGACTCCTCTGTTCTAGCATTTATACCACTCTCATGCTGGGATTAAAGGTGTGAGCACTGTAACTGTGTCTGGGGATTAAAGGTGTGCCTCACTTCTATGGCTAGCTAGTGGGGCTGCTTTGCTATTTGGATCTAAGTGAAATTAATTAATCAATATATGACCTAAGATGAGTGCCACAAACTCGTTAAATCAGGATTTCTCTTTCTTTCTTTTTTTGTTTTCTTTTTTTGTGAGGGTTTGTTTTTGTTCCTTTTTTTTTTGAAACATGTTTTTTTGTGTACATTTGCAGCTTTTCCTTGAGTTAAATAAAGTGAAATCCCCCTTCCTAGGACTTCAAGCATTGAGATAAAATAGTTGGTGAATGTGTGTTCCTCAACCAATGAGCCATAGGAGGACCTGTTAAAAGTTTGTTTGCTCTTCTGTGTACAGGATGATCTTTTGCCCTCACATGTAATCCATAACATAGTAATCAAGGCTGAAGTCAGGCAATACTCATGACCAATCAAGTGGCCATTACTCAGTAGGATGACAAAAATGCACAACATCAATACCTGCCTGAAATGCAGAGTGAGCTCAGGACCAGTAACAGGGATTTAGGTGACCTTGTTTCCATGGGAAAATGTGAAATGATCCATGAGTTCTTCATGGTATCACTCGCCTGGGATGCACATAGGGGCTTTCACATCTTCCCATACAGGAAAGAGAATGAAGTGGGACTGGGTTGAATGCATAGACTTTAATCCTGAGTGTTGGGAATAAAGGTAAGAGCCACCAGTTGGACTTCATTTGAGGATTTTCAGACTTTTCTAAAATAGGCAAAACTGGTTTTCAATTACAGGCCTTTCTCCCTGTGTACAAATTACTGGGCCCATTTTAGAATTCTAGTAAGAATCTGTTTTATCCTTAATTTCCTTTGGACTCCCTTCAATAGGGCTTCACTTATTATGGTTTTGTAAATGTTTGAATTATACTTTCCCTGAACTGTAGCTTACAACTTATTCTAGGATGTAATACTATCTGTGTTAACACAAGACTCATGTCCCTGCTGATCTGATCTTTTGGAATGTGTGTCATTCATCCTTCACTATTTGAATTGACATTCTCTGACCTTCACATTTAAAAAAGAAAATTATATGATACACATACAAAACAAACCTGAGATCTGCAATTACAGTTACCAGCATAGAAGATCACAGATACCGTATGGACATCCGGACCTGAAGAGAGATTGTACCTCCATAAAATTAAACAAAAACAGATAGATGACCTGAGAACGTGGCTGAAAATCAGAGCACTTTTAAAACCCCACACCCAAACCACTGATACCAAGGTATTACATATCTTATTTGATGGCCTAACCTGAACAAACCCGAAGCACAATACAGGACACCACACTGTCCTGGATTCCTCTTACTCTTTCCAGAAGGTGCTGACAATATAGGCTCCAGCCAACATGCCAGGTGTATCAAATTAAACAAATGACCCATAGACTGATGTTGGGCTTCAAACTATAAATTGAATTTTAGGAAAGCAAAGAATTGGCCATTACCTCTAACCTCAAGTTCTGGCTGAAAAGGCTGATCCACACATGACCTGTCCACAGAACCTTAAACTACTGCCTCTCTCAGTTTGCCTTGAGCACGAATGTGTATCTTCAGTGAGGCAGAATAATGAATTCCTGATCCTCAAAACCCTGCTTCTATTTGTTATATCTTCTACTTCTTGCAATAAATTGATGTCATCTGTTGCTCATTTAGTCTGATATAGTCTTTTGTGTCTTGGTGATCTTGAGCTAAGAGAGATCCCTCTATTATTCATCCTTAGTCCTAGGATTAAATATGTACACCACCACATTCTAACTTATCCTGCAGGGATTAAAGGTGGGGACCACCACTCCCTGAGCTCTATAGTGTGAAGGTGCCTTTCTTTCACGAACACTCAGTCAAGCTTTAATAGATCATAAATAATAGATCTCTACTGCCTGGAATCTATGCAGTGTTTAATAACAGAATGCACTAACTTGGCCTCATATTAAGAGAGAGAATAATAACGTTCTCAGAGATAGGCAAGAGCATGGAAAAGAGTAGCTGGCTTGTGCCATATACTGAGTTCCATTCAGGTAGGTTAAGAATTCTCCTGACCTGGAATCTAAGACCCACATGAAGAGCAGAGTGACTGAGAGTGCCAACAGTGTATTTCTCCAGGCTCCTAGGGTCAAACTGCCCATTTGGGCTATCACTCATTCCTACTTCCATTTACAAGTTAACACAGAAGCCTGGCTCCAAATTATACTATAGAAACACACAATTTTCTTTCTAAATCAACAGTCACTTGTGCCTCATCTCATCATTCTATCAAACTCTGTACCAGGGAGCAGAGCTTACTCCATCCACTTTGTTTTCAAAAAATTGAACCCCATGTGAAGCCATGTGCTCTGTGTCCTATTGATAAGAGGCCTGTTTCTAGGATTTCAGGACCTGTACAGCTTTGAGACTGACTAGGTCAATATGATGCAAAGAGAAAAAAACCACAGACACAGGTAGAGCACAAGGTGGGAAGCAATGAGCTGTATATTCTGAGAGAGACACATCAGCAAGCAAGAAACACAGGACATATATTATATGCAATCAACAGAAGTGTACAGCTACTCATGGTACGGGATCTCTGTGGGGATCTGTGTCAAGGTATAATAATCCCAGAGAGGAATTCCTATATCCCACACACTGTGGGATCCATATCTCTATGCCAAGCAGAGTCTTGACACAATTTATTGCTAGCCAAGGCATTGTGTGCTCTCCAGGTCATAAAAACAGGAATGAAATAATTTATAGCAGAAGGTTATAGCAAAAGAGACTGTCTTATGCTGTCTTTTGGGCTTGAGTATATCCAGAATCTCAGGACAAAGTTGGTCAAAGCTGTCTACAAGTCTAGGTCCCAATTGTCATAGCACTTCAGAGTGGCAGGGTACATATTCTGTGACTGCTTGCTCAGCCTGGCTATGAGATGAAGCAGTTTCTCCAGGACAAGCAGTGATCATTTACTAGCATATCATCTGTCCTTGAGAATCTGAGGGCATTGCCTCATGGCAGGCATGAAAGTACAGAATTCAGAACACTCCAGCCATCATTACCCATTTCCAGAGTTTGCAAGGTGTCTTTGCCTCTCTTAAGCAGAAATCCAAGTAGTCCAACTCAATTACCTAAAAGTAATGATCTCAATCACCTACAAGTAATTAACTCACAAAGGTTGAGGCACTGGGAAAGGTAATCCATGTCTGAGGGTGGTACGTGGCATTAACTATTAGAAGCATTCTGGTGTCTTCTCACACATATATTGGCAGAGAGCTCATCAGCTTGGATATGCAATGTTTACAGTAGCCAGGCCATCAAGGAACTATTAACCAAAATAAAGAGTTAGGCTTTATGTGGGCTGGTGGGTCCCTCTCTATTCTTCCTCACCTGAGCCAGTCTGTCTAGCAGACTACTGAAACATAGATGGCATTTATGTAGAGATGCTGTAGAAGGTGGAATTTGGGCCATTCTGAAAAAATTGTGCTTAACCACCCTTCTCCTAGCTCTTCTGATTCATTTATACTGATTGTAGTTCCTATGCCTTCTAGCATGAGTGTGTGCATGTTTGTCATGTGCCCCAGCTGAGTCCCAGAAACAACTGTATTTTTGTATCCAGAAGTAATTCAGTTGCAGTCCCCATATACAATGTAGATTCACAGACAATGAGATCTCTATTTCCAGGGGATACAGATGACATGAAAATCTGATGTTTCAGAATATATAGATGAGGGGAACCTTTCCTCTGATAGACCTACTGCAATAAGTAAATGGCATATTCATTGAGCTTTCCACTCAAAAGTTTGAGACCAGTTACCACTATCAAATATTTCATCTTTTTTTATTAATAATATAATTCAAAAATTTTACATGTCGTTCTCAATTTCCCTTCACTCCTTCCCTCCCTCCATCCCTCCCTCCCTGACTGGATAACTCCCTCCCTCTTACCCCGTTTCTTTTATGACATGCACTCTGGACACCCTCCCCTCCCTTCCCCCCACCTCCATTCCACTTGAAGGACAATGATATCCAGGTTGGGTCATGTAAATCTTTCAAGTCATTTGAAGTAGGGACTACTAATTCTCTCCTGTCTCTAGGTTAAGGGTGTAGCCTTCCATGGGGGATGTGTCTACAAGGCCATTTGCTTTTTAAAGTATGATTTTCCCAAGAGCAGATGCAGTGAATATGCTACCTGTATGGAAATCATTCTGTAGCACAGGGTAGCCCGTCTTTTCCATGCTCTTGTCTATCATTGAGAGTGTTGCTAATCACTCTTTTAGCTATGATGCCTGGTTAGTGAATTTGGCTGTTAAACACTGCTCAGGTGTCTGGCTTTAATGATATATTATTTATGATCGATTAATGCTTGACTGAGTATTCAGTAAAGCAAAGTCAGCCTCACCCTATTGAGATCTGTCAGGGATAGTACACACCTTTAACCCTGCTGGTGAAGCTAAATGGTGGTGGTGCACACCTTTTATCCTAGGACTCAGGACTAAGAAAAGGACTGATCTCTCTAGGTTCAAGGCCATCCATGGATACATGATATTGTATCAGTCTAAAAGAGTAACAGTTGACACACTTTTAATCCCAGAACTAGAGGGTATAAAAGATAGAATTAGAGTCTTTAGTATTAAGTGTAAGGTATTTATTCAGGACTTCAGTATTTAATCTCCTGTATTCATCCTCCAAGTTTGCTAGAGAAGACGCAGTGTGAGGTTTGGTGAAGAGGTTGTGTGTGGATCAGTGCTTGGAATCTGAGTATGATGTAAGAGCTAGTGTTCAGATGTTTTCCTTTTCTAATATTCAACTTCAAGTGTGAACCAATATCAGTCTCTAAGACATTTGTTTAACTCATTACACCTGGCGTGTTGGCAGAAGCCTGGAGAGTCAGCACATTGTGGAAAGAGTAAGAGTATTCCAGGATAGTGTGGTCTACATAGTGTGTTTCAGGTTTATTCAGGATAGGGAATCAAATAAGATATGTTATGTCTTCTTACAGGTGGATTAGTTGTGGGGTTTGAGCCCAGTTTAGAAGTGTTGTGAGTTTGTGCCACATTCCTTGATCGTCTATCTGTTCTTGTTTAATTGCATGTAGATACAATTAAGAGGCTGGAATGTCTATCCTGGAGCTCTGATCTTCTATGCTGATGACTTTAATTGTAATTTCCAGGTGTGTCTTCTATGTGCTTTCTGGATATTTCATTTTTTTAATGTCACTCTCAGACAATGTCAAGTAAAATACTGAAGGCTGAAGCAACCATATTATGAGCAACCAGTTATCAGGTCATGTATCTTGTGTCCAGAAAGCAAGTAGCAGATCCCAGTACAACTTGTAAGCTACAGTTCAGGGAAATTATTACTCAAATAATTATAAAACTGAATCAGTGAGGCCCTAGTGAAGAGATTCTTAGTGGATTCAAGTATAGCACAGATTCTTACTAGAATTCTAAAATGGGCCCAGGAATCTCTACACAGGCAGAAATTTCTGGAGTTCAAGAAAAGCCTTGCCTGTTTTAAGCAAGTCCAAAAATTGTCGAAAGAATTTCAATATGGTGGCTCTTACCTTTATTCCCAACACTTTGGAATAAGTTTGTTTTCAACAAGTCCCAGTTCATTCTCTTTCCTGTATAGGAAGATGTAAGAGACCCTAGGTGCATCCCAGGCCAGTGACACCATGAGAAGCTCACAAATCATTTGATATTTTCCCTCGGGACACAAGGTCTCCTAAATCCCTGATACTGGTCTTAAGTCACTCTTCATTCCAGACTGGCGGTGATTTGTTAATGCGTTGTCATAGTCCTGAATAATGGACACTTGATGGGCCATCAGAATTGGTAGGCTCTCAGAACTTACCATAGCTGACTATGTTATAGATTTCAAGTAGGGCCAAATGATCAGCCTGTACACAGCACAGCAAACAAGCTTGGAAGCAGACTTCATTTAGCTGGGTGGTACAGGTCCACACCTTTAATCCTAGTACTGGGGATTCAGTAGATGGGGGATGTCACTTAATTCAACTTCACGATAGGCTCCCTGTCTAAACAAAACCAAAAAAGAAAAGAATAAAAAGTTTAGAGACATTTCAAAAAGAAAAAAAAAACTCCTAATTCAGTAAGCTGGTAGTGGCAATGAAGGAGTAAGGTGGTATCTCAGAGTTGTGGTAAGAAAATGGGGACAAGACCAGGCTACAGAAACCCCCAGATACAGCTGAACTGAAAAGGGGGAGCTAATGGAATCCCAGATTGAAAGCCGAGAAACCAGCATTGGTCTGACTCAGATCCCCTGAACATGGGTCTCAGATAGAAGGCCTAGGCAGTCTAAGGGACCACTGACAGTGGAACTAGGATGTATCCCTGTTGCTTAAAAGGACTTTGGGAACACATTCCCACGGGAGGGATAACCTCTCATTCTAGTGGTAGGATAGAAGGCCTAGCATCTATGCATTATGACTTGAGAGATTTTGATGATCCCCCCCAGATGCCATCACCCTATTTGTACAGTGTGTGGGGGGGGCAATAGGATGGGAGGGTTTTCAGGGGGCATGAGAGGAAGGGAGAGAGAGAGAGAGAGATGGAGGGAGGAAGGAGGGCTAACAGGAATTAACATGTAAAATAAGAAAAAAATAGCAAAGCACTTAACTAGCTAGACATTCAAGTCCGGCACACCTTTAATCCCAGGACACAGTTACAGAGCTCAAACCTTTAATCCCAGAACTCAGTTACAGAGCTCACACCTTTAATCCCAGCACTAGAGAAGTATAAAAGTTAGAAGCAATCAATGTTCAGCCTCAGTATTCTCTAGGCTTGCCAAGGAGAGGAAGCAGTCAGAAATCGGTGAGAGCTTGTGGAGACAGATCAGCCCTTTCAGCCTGCAGTAAAGGTAAGAGGTAGTGGCTTGCCTGCTTTGCTTCCTTATATTGCAGCATAAACTTGAACCCCAATATCTGCCTCTGGATATGTTATGTATCTTGCTATACTCAACATTAATTGCAGCACATGGGAGGTAGAGTCATGCAGATCTCCATGAGTTCCAGGAAAGTCTGATCTCAGAGCTAGTTCCAGGATTGTGGAGCAGTTTCAAAGAGAAATCCTGACTCAAGAGAAAAATACAAGTGATTTCCTATTTTTACCAGGCTCTCACTCAGTTCATTCTCTGTCCTGAAAGTAGATCTAATCAACCTGAACATGCCCTGGTTAGATACACTTCCATTGAGGTAGGACGATTACTGAAACACTGCTGTTGATTCCACTCATCATGGCAATGTTTCCATAAAAGTGAAAGCAGACACAAACAATAAAATTAATTAATTTAATAATTAAAAATTTACATAGACAAATCCTTATCGTTTGAGGGGACTTGGGCTCTGGGTTTTTATTGACACCATAGACTCAGTTCAATCTATTTCCTGATGAGAGATCTAAGAAATCTGCTCACACACAATCCATACTGCTACACTCAGGTAGGAGGATTACTAAGACTTCTAGGTCAGCTCAGCATGCATAGCGAGTTCAGATTTGCCCAACCTACTCTGATTAAATTTATATGAAAAAATTATAAATGTCTAAATGTAATCAAGACAGTGAGTCCCAGAACTGAATATTTGGGAGAAGTTTTTTTGTTTGCTTATTTTGTTATGTTTTTGGTTTTTCAGGATGAGATTTCTAGTATTGCTTTGGAGCCTGTCTTGGAAATCTCTCTGTAGAACAGACTAGACTCCAACACACAGAGATCTGCCTGCATCTTTTCACCTGGTTACTTGATTAAAGGCAGGAGCAACCCTTACTGGGTCAAGGACTAGTGTTAGAGAGGCTTTTGGGTCTTGAATACATTCTGGAATTTCTTGTTTTCCCATATCTGATTCACTCAAGCCATGGATGTAAAAGCCTAAGTAGGATTGGGTGGGGACATGCTCACTTATCCAATCATAAAGTAGATTTGGCTGAGAGGTGAGGTTAGGAAGGGAAGATGTGAGAGGAAATGGGGACAGAAGGGTTAACAAGGCCAGGGTAGACACTGTTTGTTGATTCCTCAAGTGACTACCAGACCAGCTGGGATTGGAACAACTATTATGTGAGTCATTATCTACTAAGCTATTCACCCCCATGAGGACACACAATCTTGCCCAGGATCACCAGTCTCAGATCATCTATGTAATCTTGATGTTGTTGTTATTTTTGGTTTGGACATTTGAAAATGAAAATCTCATTTACCCAGGTTAGCGGAGAATTCCATATGTAGCTTAGTATTATGAGTACTAAGTTTGGAGCTAAATTGCTGTGCCCTTTAAGAGATTGCTGAGGTTGCAATATTCAAGAGCTAAAATACTCTGAGCAATTAATGAAGAACAATGCCAGTCTACCTTAAAAGGATTTAATTCAAGGAGATTATGGACTTGTTAAGTGAAGATAAAGAAAATTCTATAGAAGCAGACAATTGGCCACGAGTCTCAGGAAAGCATTCAGTTGGCAAATTCATAGTATTCAAATTCCCAAAGAGTGGTCTAGAAATTAGTATGGCTCCAGGTCTAAAGTTTTAAAATGATGGTGACTTTATCCATTTCCCATATTCTCACAAGGTGTTTTTTTTTTCATTGAAAGCAAAGCAAACATGGCTGTGGGATTTTTAAATTTGCTCTAGAGGATCAGGAGAGACATTTAAAGATGGTTTCCCATAAAAGAGTCTGCTTCTTATTTTCTTTCCTACCCTTTCTTATTGCCCAGGGGAGTAGGACTGTGTGGAAGAGTCATGATTGGCAGAATAAAAGGAGTTTAGTTCTCATGGGTGCTCATGTCATGAAGCCTTTGTGAGACCTATGGCTATGAGAAAGACAAAAAGTGAGTAATAGAAAACACACGTTTTCCAACATTTCTAAAGTAAGGCCAGCATGATTTATGCAATGAAGGAGAAATGCAGCATGCTAAAAGTGCATTCCTAAAAGCGATTATTCCTCTGACTATTACTTTATCATCTGTCTGAGTGAAGGTCAAGATGAGCTCCCCATTGACACTCCAGACGCTGGCAAGAAGAAGTTTGCTCAAAAATGAAGCCTTGGCTATCTCTGCTTTGAATAAGCTACCCAAGGAACTCTTCCCATCCATGTTTATAGATGTGTTTAAGGGGAAACAAACAAACATCCTGAGGTCTATGGTGGCAGCCTGGCCTTTCAGATGCCTTCCCGTGGGAGCTCTGATGAAGATTCCTGACCTGGAGATGTTGCAGGCTGTGCTAGGTGGCCTTGATTTGCTGATTCAGCAGAAGGATCGACCTAGGTAAGTGTGAAAGTGTGAGCAAGGAGAAGAATGTGGATGGAGAGATCTGAATACAGTGTTCAGAATGGGGTCCAAGTTGATTCAGAGTTTTCTTAGAGAAGTGAATAAAGGAAAAGAGACAGTGGTGCATGGAGCAAAATGCTAATAGATGTAGTTAACACACAATGGGTCTACCAGCACTCTTTAGCCAGCCAGTAGGAAAGAAAAGACTCTTGGTTTAAAGAATGCATTCAAGGGAAGTGGACTGTGAGATGAAAGGAGATTATTCATTGGTAGTCCTGTCATTTGAAACCCCTTCTTTTTTGACCTACAGGAGTTGCAAGCTAGAGGTAGTTGATTTTCGGGATGCCCATCATAACTTCTGGAATGTGTGGGCTGGAACAGAGGATGGTGTCTGCTCTCCAGATGTTGTTTCAGAGACAAATCCAGTGGTGCATCATTCTGTACAACAGGGAGAACAGGTTGTGACTGTGATGATGAACCTTTCCCTCAAGTCCAGGAAGCTCTGCAAATACTTAAAATATTTCCACTGGTGGGCCCAGCAGCGAAAAGAAGTATTGCAGGTGATCTGTGAAAAGCTGGAGTTTGGGGCTCTCCCTGTGTATAACCCCCTAAAGCTGCTGGAGGCATTTGAGCCAAGCTGTATACAGGAACTGGAAGTGAATGCTCCCTGGGACCTGATGACCCTTGCAAAGTTTGCCCCTGTCCTGGGCCAGATGACAAACCTTCAGAAACTCCATCTGAAAGAAATTTTCTTACCCTTGCATTGGATCAGGAACAAAGAAATGAAAGAAGAGTGTCTTCGACAGATCATTTCCCAGTTCTCAAAACTCAACAAGCTCAAGCATCTCTATTTGAATCGTTTCTTCTTTTTGAATGCAAGGCTGGATCAAGTGCTCAGGTGAGGATGGATAGAGAGTTTGTTCCACAGGCCAGAGAAGAGCCTTTCTGTGTTACATGAAACACAAGTTCACAACTGGTGCTACACAGCCACTGGTGAATACACATGGATATGAAATCAGAATGACTGATCCAGTAGTCTTTCTGCCATTCTAGCAACCAATATCTAGAAAAGGTCTTTGAAACCTAACCTACAGGGATGAGGTTTAAGCCACATGTTGCTCCATGTCTGCACTGTCCTCAGAGCTGTATGCACTGTTTACATCTCTCTCTCTCTGATTCTGAAATGGACATGGTCTCTATGAGCACAGGTAGGGCTTGAGAAATTGAAAATAGCAAAGAGTGATTATGGCCACCGGGAAGACTTCTCAGTAGTACAGAGGCTGTGTTGGGAGGTGGGAATCATGAGGACCACACTTAGCACACACAGGGAAGGCTCTCAGTTTCCACTAGGCCTTCTTCCTTCCTTTTGGACCCATTTGTCATCTGAACAGGATTTGTGTTTGACAGTGCAGAGGAACCAAATGTGGAGACCTAAGAAGTCAGTTACCATGCTTAGGTGGTGCCTGTGTTGTTAATTCTCCATCAGGGAGCATCCTGGGTTTGGCTTTCATGATTTTCTCAGAATGAACTTAGGACCAACTACCCTTTGCTTACTTGAAGTTGGTGCCCTATCTGCACTATTCCACTTACTGATATCTTCTGCTTTGTCTTCCTATAGGAACTTGGAAAGTCCCTTAGAGACCCTTGCAGTAACCCACTGCACACTATCAGACTCAGACATGAGTTGCCTGACCGAGTGCCCAAGCGTTCATCGGCTCACACATCTGGACCTGAGTGGTGTCACCTTCTTAAATTTAAGTCCTCCACTTCTAGGAAGACTGCTAGAGAGACTGAAAGCTACCCTGCAGACATTAAAATTGAAGGGCTGTATGCTCATGGACTTCCAAATGGGTGTCATCCTCCCTGCCCTGAGCCAGTGTTCCCAGCTGGTGGAGGTGAATTTTATGAAGAACTTCCTGTCTTTGACCAGCCTTAAGAAGCTTCTTCAGCACACTGCCAACCTGACACAGCTCACCTTGGAGATGTACCCTGCCCCTGATGAAGTGTATGATGACATTGGAGATGTCCTGCCAGACAGATTCACACAATGTTGTTCTGAGCTCTTGGAAACACTTAGAGGAATAAGACAGCCAAAAGAGGTCTATTTTGTGAGTAAGAAATGTCTAGATTGCCGGGAATTCTGTGTTTATGACCTGGAGCCCTCCCTATGTTCCTGCTGGGAATAAAGGATGTGAGATAACTGCTGGCTTGAGAAATGAATGGCAGGACACCATGGACTCATTAGAGAGTCACAGAGCATGTCTACTCAAGGTGTTTTTGGAGATATCTAGAGACAATATCATTCCAATGAATCAGAGGAGAGAGAGAAGCTTTGACATGGACAATCAGGGACTGCTCATCTGCTCAGGGCCAATGGTGAAGACGGATAGGAAATAGAAATAGAGATTTGAGAACACGGGATTGCACCACAGCACAGTCCTGTGTGAGGGTTCATAGACACAGGGAAGGGTATAAAGACAGAGCATAGTACAAAGAGCCTCATGGACTGGACCTCTACCTTTTCCTTTTCAAACTTTCATAAAGATTGACGATATATGCACCCATATTTCCTTTTTGAAGAATAACAAAATTGAAAATGGACTGCTGTTGAGAGTCCAGTACTCTCATTTTTCAACACTGATCTGTCTTTGTCTGGTGATGGTTAAGCTGGGTTAATATTTCCCCAACCATCCTTAATATTAGTTTCCAAAAAGGTCAATAAAGGTCAATACTTTTGCATGAAAGTGTGTATTGTAGGCTTTAATTGACTAAGGTTTTTTCCTCAATCTCAAACTTGTGCATTGTGCTTGCTGCTTACTATGTTTGCATATTCGTGTGTCTCTTTGTGTCTCTACCTTCTGAGTGTTAGAACTTTCAGACAAATAATAACCTAACATGCCATGCTCTTGATGTGTTCGTTTACACCTCAGCTTCCTGCAATCTCATTAGCAAGTCTGAGAGAATCTCTCAGAAAGATGGTTAAAAGAATGAGGGTGCTTCCTGACTTTTCTGAGGACCAGTGTTTGATCTTCAGGGGCAGAAGCACTTGGACCACTTCCCAGATATCTGACATTCATATCTGGTTTCTGGAAGTGCTTGCTGTCACCTCCATCTACAGACACACATACCACACACAAGCCCTTTATTAGACATATTTAAAGATAAGTACACTTAAGATAGAAAAATATAAATAAATCCTGTATATTAAATAGGATGCCAGTCTAGGAATTGATAACCCCACAGGTTTTAACATATCAAAGGATGGAAAAGCTAATGGCAGGTATACTGATGTTGCCCATGTGGGATTTCGAAAGCAGAGGACAAGCTAGAAGATTATGTATAATCATGGGTAAGGGTGGTGGTTCTGACTCTATGTTTATTTATTTATTCATTTTTATTTATTTTATATTTGCTGCATCAGCATTGTTTTCTCATTTTTTGATTTGTGTTAATTGATACTGTTGTTGAGATCATTTCTTCATTGTATCTGGAACATTTTAAGCAGCATTTGGAGTAGGTTATATAAAACTAGAGAAAAATGGAAATTTTATTTTGCACAGTTATAAGATCAGCATTTCACATAATACTGGAATGGGGATTGTCTTAAAGTAAAAGAGGAATGCTTATTTCTCTTAGCATAATAATCTCCAGTACTACTCCTTCTCCTACAAATGTCATGATTTCATTCTTCTTTATGGCTGAATAAAATACCATTGTGCATACGAACAACATTTCTCCTATCTGTCCCCTGAGGGATACCTAGGATGTTTCTATTTCTTTCCTGTTGTGGATAGTGAAGCAATGAACATCAGGTGCAAATATCACTGTGTCATGTTGTGGTATGAGCACATGCTTTTATTGGCAACACTAAACGGTATAAAAAATAGAAGTGTTTTTATAATACACTAGCCTCATTGAAGATAGGCATTCTACCTCCATGCAAACTGAGAGAGGTAGCAGTATAAGGTGTGATGAAGAGGTCATTGGTGGATCAGCCCTTTTAGACCGAGGTTGAGGTTAGAGCTACTGGCCAGCTGCTTTGCTTTTTTGAAATTAACTTAAAGTTTGTAGTCAAATATCAGTCTCTGGGTCATTTATTTAACTTGTTACACCTTGCATTTTAGGCAGGAACCTGTAGTGTTAGCACTTTATGGAAAGAGTTAGAGGAATCCAGCACAGGCTTGTCTATGTAGTGTGCTTCAGGATTGTTCAGGATAGGGGATCAATTAAGATACATTAAATCTTGATATCGGTGGTTTGGCTGTGGGGTTTGAGCTCAGGATACAAGTGCTCTGAGTTAGAGCCATATTCTCGGGTCATCTATTTGTTTTTCTTTAATTTTATGTAGATACAATATCTTTTCAGAACAGATGTCTATCCCATATCTGTGATCTTCTATGCTGGTATCCTTAATTTGTAGATCCCAGGTGTGTCTTGTATGTGTGTCCTGGATAATTCTTTTACTAAGCTCACTCTCAGACAACATCGAGTCAAATAGTCAAGGCTGAAACAATCCAATTCCACAAGATCAGTTCTTCGCTCATCAGGGGCATGTGTCTTGTGCTCCCAAAGCTGGTAGTACATCTCAGAATAAGTTTTAAGCTACAGTTCAGGGAAATTATTCTTCAAACAATTACAAAACCCTAATCAGTTAAGCCTTATTGAATGGAGTCCAAAGGGATTGAAGTATAGAAAAGATACCTACTAGAAATCTAAAATGGACCCAGGAATCTGTACGGTGCCAAAAATTTGGAGTTCAAGGACAGTCTTGCCTATTTTAGGCAAGTCAGAAATTGCTCTAATAAATTCTAGTGTGGAGGTTCTAACTTTTATTCCAAACACTCAGGATTAAAGTCTTTGCATTCAACCAAGTCTAAGTTCATTCTCTTTCCTGTATGGAAAGACATGAAGGCCCCTATGTATATCCCAGGCCTGTGACACCATGAACAGCTCATGGACCATTTCATGTTTTCCCATGGGACACAAGATTTTCTATATCCCTGTTTTAGGAGCTCACTCAGAATTCCAGTTAGGAGGTGACTCTCTGTCTTCTTTCTCATGCATTGAGTAATGGCCAATTGATTGGTCATCAGAATTGGTAGACTCCCAGACCTCAGCCAAGTTGACAATGCTATGGATTACAAGTGAGGCCAAAAGATCAGCCTGTACCCAGAACAGCAAACAAGCTTATAAGAGGGCCTCCTGAGGCTCAGTGGTAAAGGGACATACCTTTAATCCCATTACTTGTGAGGCAAATTAGGTGGAATCCCATTTTATTCAAATTCAGGTTAGGCTGGCTGCAAAGGTACACAGAAAAACCTTGTCTCAAAAAAAAAAACAAAAAAAAACCAAAAAACAAAATAGAACAAAACCAAACCAACACAAAAGAAAGAAAAAAAAGAGAAAGAATGAATGAAAAGAAATCATAATTTAGTGAGGTGGTACTCATCTGTAGTCATATATTTTTCATGAGATATTAAAGCCACTTTAGATGTAAATAGCAATCAGTCATACTAGCTATTCATGTACTCTTTTAATCCCAGTTACATTTACAGAGTTTCTGCCTTTAATCCTAGCACTAGAGTGGTATAAAAGGTAGAGGCAAGGTCTTCAAAAGTCAGTCTCAGGATTTTCCAACCTCTTGTTGAGAGGTTGTGGGGGCAGATCAACATTTTCAGCCTGTTATAAACATGCTTGGCTGCTTTGCTTCTCTGTATTACACCTAAGCTTGAAGCCCAATATGTGTCTCTGGGTCTGCTGTGTATCTTGTAACACACACCATAAATCAAAGCACCAAGGTGGTAAATGCAGGCAGATCTCTGAAAGTTAAAAGTCAGACAGTTCTTCAGAGCTATTTTCAGGTTTGTAGGGCAGTTACATAGACAAATGCTGTATCCAAAAAAAAAAAAAAAAACCCATACAATTGATTTCCTATTTTCACCATGATCTCACTCAGTTCATTCTCAGTCCTGAAAACAGATGATGGGTAGATTCTACTCATCATGGATATTATTCCATAAAAGGGAAAGCAGATACAAACAATAAAGTCAATCAATCAATCAATCAACCAGTTGATTGATTGATTTCAGGTGTTTCAGGTAACTTAGGGAATGAGATTTACTGCCTACTGTGATGAGTATGTTTTCCTCGCTGCCATGGTCCAGCTACCATGGAAGCCCCCAATAACACGCTGAGACTCTGTATTCGATATAATGCTGTTGGCCAGGTAATAATTTCTTATCGGATAATGCTGCCTTAATGATTAATCAATTTCTACTTACGTAAGTATCTTCATGTGGTCATCCTATCCAAGAATAAACCAGCATGTTGCTGTATGCAGGCTCTCCATTTTGGCTCCTCCTAATTACTTCTTCTTCCTCCTAATCTCCTAGCCCCACCTATTTTCCTTTCTTTTTGGCCAACAGTGCTTTATTCATTAATCAGTATGAGAAACATATTTACACAATAACATATCCCATCAGTCACCATAGACTCATTTAATTCTCTTTCCTGTTAGGAGATCTAAGAAAACTGGTCATACACAAGTCATACTTGCTACACCTCAGGTAGGAGTGTTACAGAGACTTCTAGGTCAGCTCAGATGCATAGTGAGTTCAGATTGGGCTGAGTTACATTGAGCAAATTCACTTGGAAAAATTACAAATATCTAAATGTAATCAAGACAGTGAATCCCAGAACTGAGAATTTGGGTAATTTGGGTAGAGTTTTTTTTTTTTTTTTTTTTTTTTTTTCTGGTTGGTTCGTTGGTTGGTTTGTTATGTTTTTGGTATTTCAAGACAGGGTTTCTCTGTATTACTTTGTAGTCTGTTCTAGAAATTGCTTTGTAAAACAGAACAATTTTCAAAGTTCAACAGGTAATACTGTGGAACACAGTAAAGTCTTTGCATCTAATATGAATAGATGTCTCCTCTGTTGATTGTTGTTGACAAATGTGCTATATTTCTGGGTTCCTGGTGTGTCTGCTTCAGAATACACAGCCCATTCCTACCCAGTGTTTTCTCTACCTGTGTCTGTGGTTTTTCTCTTCCTATCACACTGACCAATGAGTCTCACAGCTGTCCATGTCCTGAAAGTCTAGGGACAGGCCTCATATCAATGGGACACAGAGTACATGGCTTCACACAGGGTTTAAGGTTTTAGAAACAAAGTCATACAGCGTTGTTTTCACTATCCATCTTCTCTTCTTTTTCCATATAAAGTTGATTATTATCTGTTACAAGTAGGTTTTTCCTGCCGCTGGTCTGGTCTTTCTACAATCTGGAATTTCTATGCCTTCTCTATTGCTTAAAGGATGGTCTCTCATAGTTATTGTTGTAAAACATTGTTTCTCCAGGGTACATTTACTAGAAAAAGATACAAATAAATTGCCTTCATAGTTCTTACTTATAATAATTCTCAGCATGCTAAGAGACACAATGCAGGGTACTGCTACATGGAGTGTTAAATAAACTCACTATCTGCCAATACTTTGAATAGCAGCCATTGGAAATGATATGTAAGCAATTATCTCAGTTTATATTGTACCATTTAATGGAAGACATTTTACTATTTGATTCAAATGCATTTATTTTAGAAATGATGTTTAAAAGTATAGGCAAGGTCTTCAGGAGTCAGTCTCAGGAGTCTCTTGGTGAGAGCTTCAGGGGACAGATCAGCCCTTTCAGCCTGTTATAAATGTAAGAGGTAGTGGCTTGGCTGCTTTTCTTCTCTGTATTTCACCTAAGATTGAAGCCCAATATGTGTCTCTGGGTCTGTTCTGTATCTTGTAACACACACCATTAATCAAATCAACCAGAAGGGAGAGGCAGGCAGATCTCTTTAATTTAAAAGCCAGCATGGTCTGCAGAGCTATTTTCAGGTTTGTAGGGCAGATACACAGAGAAATGCTGTCTCCAAAATCAATAGAAGTGATTTCCTATTTTCACCATGATCTCACTCAGTTCATTTTCAGTCATGAAAATAGATCTAATCAACATGAAAATTCCCTGTTTAGATAATCTTCCACTAAGGTAGGAACATAACTGAAACCCACTGTAGATTCTACTCATCATGGATATTATTCCATAAAAGGGAAAGAAGATACAAACAATAAAATTAATCAATCAATCAACCAATTGATTGATTGATTTCAGGTGTTTGAGGTGACTTAGGGAATGAGTTTTTACTGTCTACTGTAACGAGTATGTATTCCCTGCAGCTGGTGCATGTGTTCATTTTATCAGAAAACAGGCCAGTGTGCTGCTACCTCCAGGCTCTCCATTTTGACTCCTCCTAACAACTTTCTCTTCCTCCTATTCATAGCCCCACCTATTTTCTATTTTTTTTTTCTTATTTTGGCCAACAGTGCTTTATTCATTAACCAGTATGACAAACATTTTTACAGAAAAACATCTCCCATCAGTCACCATAGACTCAATTCATTCTCTTTCCTGATGGGAGATGTAAGCAAACTGGTCATATGCAAGTCATACTTACTACACTTCAGGTAGGAGGATTACTTAGACCTCTAGGTCAGCTCAGATGCATAGTGAGATGAGATTGGGCTGAGTTACATTGAGCAAATTTCCTTGAAAAATTACAAATATCTAAATGTAATCAAGACAATGAATCCTAGAACTGGGATTTTGGTAGAAGCATTTTGTTTGTTTGTTTGTTTGGTTGGTTGGTTTGTTATGTTTTTGGTATTTCAAGACAGAATTTCTCTGTATTACTTTGCAGACTGTCCTAGAAATTGCTCTGTAGAACAGAATAATTTTCAAAGTTCCACAGGTAGCACTGTGGATCACATTATTGTCTTTGCATCTGCTATGAGGAGATATCCCCTCTGTTGATTGTTGTTGGCAAATGTGCTGTGTTTCTGGGTTGCTAGTGTGACTGCTTCAGAATACATAGCTCACTCCTACCCAGTGTTTTCTCTAACTGAGTCTGTGGTTTTTCTCTTCCTATCACACTGAGCTAATCAGTCTCAAAGCTGTGCAGGTCCTGAAATACTAAGAACAGGACTCTTATCAATAGGATACAGAGCACATGGTTTCACACAGGGTTTAAGGTTTTAGAAACAAAGTCCTATGCTGTAAGCTATGTTCCCAGCTACTGAGTTTATATGGAGAACAATGTGTCTCTGTAATTGAACAGCTGTCTCTGTAATTAAAAAGACAATTGTGTTACTAAAGTATAATTTTGAGCCAGGCAAACATTAATTTGTAAATAAACATGTGGAATTAGGGATGAGTATTTTTCCAACATGGGAAATTGAAAGGGAGAGTCAGAACCTGAGATCATGCAGAAGTCTATGCTGTTCTCACTCTCAATCTCTGCCTTATTCACTTGTGTCTACATCAAGGTCAGCAGAATTCTACAGCTACCTGAATGGAACTCCTTGTGTAGCACATGCCTGTCCTTCTTTACTATGCTCGTGGCTATCATTGAGAATGTTGGAAATCTCTTTTCTAGCTATGAGGCCAGGAACTGTAAGTGAATGGTTAATGGGATCTTAGGATCCTTGAAAAGTTTGCCCCTGGTCTGTCCCTAATGAAAAACCTTGAGAAACTACTTTGCAAATAAATCTCCATGCACCTGCATTGCTTTTGGAACCAAGAGATGAAACAATGGCATTTTAGACATACCATTCCCCTGTTTTCCCAACTCAAGAAGCTGCAGCATCTCTGTATGAATTGTGTCCCTTCATTTTGAATGTAAGAATTGTCATAGTGCTCAGGTGAGGACAAAGAGCACATGGCTTCACTCGGGGTTCAATGTTTGGGAAACCAAGTGATATGGAGTAAGCTCTGTTCACAGGTATGAAGTCATATATGGAGAACAATGGGATGTGGCACAGTTGTCTATGGATTGAGAAAAACAATTATTTCTTTCTAAAGTATAATTTGGAGCCAGGCAAGTGTTAATTTGTAAATGAACATGTGGAAGTAGGGATGATTGGTGTTTCTCCAACATGAAATCTGCAAAGAGATAATCAATCCCTGAGAGCCTGGAGCAATCCACTCTGTTGGCCCTCAGTCACTGTCCTCCTTTTTGTGTCCTAGTTCCAAGGTCAGAAAAATTTTGTGGCATGTGAAGTTGAAAAAGAGCCATTTAAATCTCCAGTCCTCCCTGTCTATACCAAAACACCTTTTGGACTTACTGTCCTTCAACTCCTTTCTTCCTGTCATTCTCCTGATTCTGTGAGTCTGCTGTGGCTATTCATTCATTTTGTGCATAGAATTTCCAATGGGATGAGATGAGCCTGGCAGACCCACTGTCCTCTAAAGAAGGTTTGATCAATTTAACAGGAATGCAATCTAGTATGTTCAGGTTAAGATGTTCAATTGGAACATGATGTTGCCTCATCTAAAAGGAAAACAGAGTTTAAAGGAATTGGGGCGTGGGTACATTGTCCTCTTCTTTTCTTTTTGCTCTTATTTTCTCAATAGTGTCATACAGTCCAGATTGTTTTGAACTTCTTACTCTTCAGGCAACTCTTCCTAGATCCCAGATACCTATCACTCACCATCAGGTCCTGCTTGCAAAACATGTACAGTGGGGCCGTTTTCCACAAGGCTCCTACCCTGTAAGGTTAGCAAACAACCTACAATTAAAAACCGCCACTACGTGGACATGTTTCATTTTCTTGGCCTCTGGGATTTGCCCAACTTAAGAAGTGTATTTATGCCCCAAATTGTAATTTCTGTATCCATTTTGATTTTCCTCTCTAAAATCTACCATTATCCCCTTTATCTGTACAATTAAAAGAAACATAGGAATTTGATTTCACACTATTTTATATGCTTTATTTTTTATTATGTTTAAATTAGAATCAATCTTATTTTACATATCAATCACAGTTCCCTCTCTCTCATATCCCATCCACTCACCAGGGTTGAGGCCATTTAGGAGGTATTATAAGTCAAGTCATTTGGGTCAAGGCCTAGGCTCTCCCTCATTTCTCTAGGTTAAGGAAGTATCCCTCAATGGGGAATGGGTTAGAGAATTCTTTTCATGCACTAGGGATACATCCTGTTCCTTTGCCAGAGTCCCCATAGACTACCAAATTCTACTACAAGACATCCTCGTTCATGGAGCCTTGTTTGGTCCAGTGTGACTTTCTCAGCTGTCACACTGAGGTCCATGTGTTCCCATTTACTCAGGTCATTTGTTTCTGTGGGGTTTCCCAGCATGGTCTTGACCCCTTTGTTTATCATGCCTCCCTCCCTGAAACTTGCTTCCATGATTTGGCTCAGTGCTTAGCTATGGATGTCTGCTTCTGCTTCCCTCAACTACAGGCCGAAGGCTGTAGGATGGCTTTTAAGGTAGTCATCCTTCTCATTGTAGGCGAAGGGCATTTAAGGTTGCCTCTCCACTATTGCTCAGATTCTTAGTTGGGGTCATCCCTGTAGATCTCTGACTAGCAGGAACCACCAAACACAAGATGACAGGAGGTCTACTGGCAGCTGAGCTATTCGTCATAGAGTTGCTTATGTCCTCTTTCAGTTTGTCATTGATCATAGCAAATGTTTGAAGACGGCATTATTCATTCCAGCCAAAGTGATAATTCTCTCAAGACAATACCTTTCTGAGATGTTGATCGGTGCACCACACTCCTAGTGGATCTTCATAACAGGTGGCCAGGTTTGTCCTTTCCTATCACTATGGAAACTTATTTCCAGAACAAGTAAGTAACCTAATTTGTATTATAAGAAACCATGCTGCTCTGGATGACAGAAGATCTCTGTAAGAGACAAGAAAATCAACAAGTTAAACTGCAAAGTATATTGACCAAATTCTATAAAAAAAATAGAGAACAAAATTAGAAGAATGAATAAATGAAACTCTCACTGAAATGTAGTGGGATATTCACTGTCTGCTTCTGTGGCACTGACCAAACCCATTGAGGGGTGGAGCCAGGGGTGGAAGTGAACTGGGGGCTTGGTCTCGGAAGGAAGCAGAGAATGCTCTCTTTCTGGCTGGACATGGAGAGAAGAGCATCCTGCTTTAACTGCTGTGATCATCTGTGTTTTGAGTTTTTTCTCCCTTAATAAACATCTATTTGGTCTATGTGTTTATCCTGACCCTCATTAAACTGAAATATCTGGTGTCAGAAGTGGGATCAGGATTTTCATGGCACCTGGGCACAACTACAACCTTTCCTCCACCTTCCAGGAATGGGCAGGACTCTTGCATAATCAGGAAGATACACACTGCCTTAGAACTCCTTTTATCTCCATCTTGACTCCTAAGATGAGCCACGTGGAAAAACTTAGAATAGTAGAAATGGGTTAATAATTAAGACAGAGCTAGCCCATAAACAATAATGGTAGCTGGCCAACAGGATTGTATCAAATACAGAATCTCTGCATGTTATTTGGGGCCAGCACGCCAGACTAGTGGAGGGCAGGCTGGTGGAAAATATATATGCTACAGATGGTGCCCAACGTGGCTATACAAACTTTCAGTTAAAACTAATGAAAAATAAAAAAGCCACATAAAGAAGGAAAGTAAAGAGAAATTTTAGATACTATATGCGATTCTGTTGTCTTAAAATTATTTGATGATGTGAAAATAACAACTACTGATAAAAGAAATGCTGATGGATTAATTCAATTTATATATTTTAAAAATGCTTTGACTCCAAAATTTAAGCCTGAGGACAAGTTACTGGGGAAAAGGATTTCTATTTTTGTCTCCACACTGTTGCGGCAGGTTTCTCCACCGGCTGCCGCTGGTCCTGCTGCTATGGTCCTGCAACCTCGTGTGCCCCAAATAACACTAAGAGACTCTGTATTTGATACAATCCTGTTGGCCAGTTACCATTATTGTATATGGGATAGCTCTGCCTTAATTATTAACCCATTTTACTTATCTAATTATTTCCATGTGGCTCTTCTTATCTGGGAGCCGTGGCGGGCCTCTTCCTGCTTCTTTCCTGGGCTACATCTCGACTCCTACTACTTCCTCTCTCCTCCTCCTTGTCTCTTAGCCGCACCTATCTTGTTATCTCATTGGCCACAGTGCTTTATTAACCAGTATGAGAAAGATATATACAGAATCACATCTCCCATCACCACACACAATGTAAAGCTGTGGATTCCTTCTAGACTAATATGGTTTGATCAAGCCAGACCCCATAAAACAATGCCCCAGGTGATCCAACACTCAAAACAGTTGGGACAAGCCAGGCTTTCAGACTACAGCCAAGATTTCTGCATCTTCTTTGGTCCCTTATGACAGCGCCCCCTACCAGCAGGAAGTAGTTTGGGAAGAATGACGCCCAAATTCCCAAATATTGTTTATAAATGTTTGTTTTCATTTACATGGGCTTGCTTATAAATGGCTATAACCACAAGCAATCTTTTTAAAGGTAAACAGGGAATTATGGTATAGATATGAATACTTTGCTTTGGAATGGATTTTCTTTTATTGATACAATTTAAGGTCAATTTTGTGATATGTATATTTCTCCTCTTGTTTAGGGATTGTGTTTATATAGCTCATTGGAAAATGTAGTGTATAATTTAGTACAGATTAGAGAGTTTCCTATGATAGTCAAAACTTGGAGTTAAGTTATTTAGGATTTCTAGTTATGCAGAGATGTATTTGAGATGAATAGGCATTCTTCAAACCTTTCAAAGACCTACAGAATATGGCATTTAAAATGGTTTAGGGTTTTCTTGACAGGGAGGCACAACTGCTCCTGGTACCACTACCTATATCAGAAAGAAAGATGGACATCGAAGAAACGTGTAATGAAGTTTGCTTCTAATATGGCAAGACTAGCCATTTGGGAAAGGCACTGCTCTTCTGGACTGTTTGACTTTATGTTGTAGGAACTGGTCATGCAGGACCCACAAAAAAGTGACTGCTGATGCAAGATGGACATTGATACAGCATTCCTGCTTCATGGAAGAGGCTGCCTATCAGACATTCTGCAGGACACAGAGAAAAGTGACTGACAAACTGCCAATATAGGTGGAAAGTTTAAAGTTTCCTGCTTTGTTGAGGAGTCTGGAGACAAACTATGGCCTATTGGCTGAAGAGGAAACATTACAGAAGAACTTCAGGTGACTAACCAGGCAATGAGTTGATTCTTTCATTTCTAGAGTTTAAATATTATACTTCTGTGGTTTTGAAGGAGTTAAAGATAGTTTTCGTTATAGTTTTCCTTAGTTAACATTAAAGATAAGTTACATATAGGACATTAGACTCACAAAGATAGGATAGCTGATATTTCCTTTAAGTCTTACAAAATGTTAATGGACTAAATATTGTTAACTGTGATTCTTATTTGATAACTGTTGGATGATATATTTTGCTATGTCAAGGTTTAAACCCTTCTTTTTATTTTAGACAGAAAAGAGGATATGATGGGAGATGTTATTCTGTAATATGTTTCTCATACTCCTGAATAATTCAAAGACATATTCTGTTTGTTATTTAGGCTATAAAATAGGATTACATAAAGTAGACCCCAAAAGGTGCAAATTAGGAGAGATAGATCACAGACGCACAATGATTTTAATGATTACTAGGAGACATTTGCCATGTACACATCATTTCTGGCATAAAACCTGTTCAACTGGTTAATTTCCACAAAATCTCAGGTGGTGACAAGGACTTGTATAGAGTCATGGAACTAACAGCTGAATCAGAGACAGAACTGGTGTGGGTGGAAGGTAAAGTACAAATTGCATATGTGCATGATGTGGACCAGAAGCTTAACTGCAATTACTTGAACAGGGTACTCACTAAGCATTCCCCTACACGAAATTTAATGCACAGGGAAGAGATTATCATAGAATGGATCTCTTAAACACATAAACCGACTAAAACTTTAAAACTTATGTGAAAAAGATCTGAGTTTATTCTGAAAGAAAAATTGTCAATTACCAGAATAGTTCCAGCAGAAATTACAGTACCTTATACTAATGTTAAAATTTACAAATTATGAGTAGACAGTGAGCCCAGGTAAAGAACTTGTAATAGTTTTGGGAGAAAGATTAACAACAATTATCCCAAAAGCAAGAAAATTAAACGTACAAAGAGAATTGACCTGATAATTTTCTCATTGTACAGGAAACACCAATAACTGGAGCCACTTCATTCTTTAATGACAACATAAATCAGGAACGTCATGTTACAAATTAGAAAAAATAAGTAAAGTGGATCAATGTCCTTATAATTCTGTTCAAAATTCAGAGCTATGTGCTATTCTCATGGTGTTAATGGATCTTATGGAACCTTTCACATTGCTGACTTGCAATATTCGGCAGTTTTAATCCCTCACAAGTCAAAATTTCCTTTACTTCTTCAAACACCATTTCTAATGTAAATATATTTGAATTAAATAGTAAAATGTCATTCATGTAATGGTACAATATAAATTAAGGGAATAGTTTACAAATCATTTCCAATGCCTGCTATTCAAAGTATTGGCAGATACTGAGATTTTTTTTTTAACACTCCTTGTAGCAGAACCTTCCATTGTGTCTCTTAGCCTGCTGAGGATTATTATAAGTAAGCACTAAGAAAAGATGGAAAATGCTACAGTATTTCTGCTTCATAAAAGAGTCTGCCAGACACACTATGGCCCATAGGCTAAAAATAAAACATTACAAAAAAACTTAGGGTGACTGACCAGGCAATGAGTTGTCTCTGTCATTTCTAGAGTTTATATATTATCCTTCTGTGGTCTTTGATGGAGTTAAAGACAGATACTTATGGTTATAGTTTTCCTTAGTTAACATTAAAAATAAGTTACACATAGGACTTTAGAACCACAAAGATAGGATAGATGATGAAATATATTCTTTAAATCTTACTAAATATTAAAGAACTAAATATTGTTAACTGTGATTCTTTTTATTTTAGACAGAAAATAGGAGATGATGGGAGATTTCATTCTGTAAATATGTTTTTTTGTATTGGTTAATGAATAAAACACTGGTGGTAAATAGGAAATCAAGATAGGCATGAGTAGGAGACTAGGAGAAAAATGGAAGTAGTTGGGAGAAGTCAGCATGGAGAGACTAGAGACAGCAGAATGCTGTCCCCTCTCTCTGGTAAGATGAGACTATGTGGAAATCCTAAGATTAATAATTGGTTAATATTTAAGAAACAGCTAGACAATAAGATATGCTAGTAACTGGCCAACAGCATTTATATCTATATCTACATATATACATACATATATATATATCTACATATATACATACATATATATATATATAAATTGGGGAACCTAGTAATCCACAAAGTCATGCCAAGAAATAACCTAATGCATGCTTTCTTCATTGTTAGTTTTTTAAATCTAGATAACAATGGGAAATCTGTTGCCATGCAATACACATAAAACCTATGACACTGTCCTTTGGAGAGACCCCCTAGATAACACATGGCATTGCCCTGATCTAGTCTTAATATGGTTACAAGGATCATTACTCATTTACTTCAAAGAAATTAAGTCAGCCTGGTGGCTTCCTAAGAGATTGGTTAAACTAATAGATGATAAAATAAATCCTTCCAGGGGGATGTGTCCATCCTGAGGATGTTTATTCTTTTCTCTTTTGCAGAGATGAAGACATACATTATATTTAGGGCCTGTTTACTATTGTCCCCCTCAGAAGAAAGATTTAACTAGCCCCTTTGTGCCAATGAATGGTTAACAGCATTATATGGAGTACGATGTCGTTGCAGGTGAGGAAACAGCCTTGCTGCTGGTTCCTTAAATTGATGTGTTGATTGCAGAGATAAAATTGCTTATCTGTACCTACAGTCTGTCCTTAACAGCCTGGATATGTGTTAACAAACTTAAACTCATGTACTTCCCCACCTCCCCCTCCTGAGCCATGGACAACCAGGTCCTTGTCCAAATAATCGATCCAACTTTATACCAGTACCTTTTTCAACCTATGAAGGGTATTTTGGAGGAGACTGGGGTACTGTCCCTTGTGATCTTGGCTCCGACCAATATGCTCAGCTTCCATGCTTTGCTACACCTGGAAATCCAGCATGCTGGGATGAAACAGCCCCCATTCACGTTTCTCGTGGTGGTGGGTCAAAGAAAATATCCAAACCATGATTGATTCTCTGATTCCTCACACAGATTATCATCCATTATTAATTCCCAAACCCAGATGTGCAGACATCGACCCAAAAAGCTCAGATACACTGTCTGCTACCCATTATTCTTTTAACATTACAAACCCCAGCCTAGTAAACAACTGCTGGCTATGTTTGACCTTGGGAACCTCCTGGCCCCTAGCAGTCTCTGAGCTCAATGATGCTTTGTTGCCTAGTTATGATTCCATGCTGAAGGAGAACTGCACACTTAATGTCCCTTTTAAAGTTCAGCCCACAGGATTTAAAAATTCCTCATTCTTATATGAACATTTTAAGAATGACAGTCTTGATACAGTTGTAGGAGAAGCCTCCTTTACCTCTTGCTTTTCAGTGATTAATGTATCCACAGCTCTATGTGCTAGGCCTGGACAAGTCCGACTTTGCAAAAATGGCTTGGCTTATTCTTTGCAGCCTGCAAA
This sequence comes from Cricetiscus sungorus, assembly GCA_030556225.1. Classification (NCBI taxonomy): domain Eukaryota; kingdom Metazoa; phylum Chordata; class Mammalia; order Rodentia; family Cricetidae; genus Cricetiscus; species Cricetiscus sungorus. The sequence goes on along the minus strand of JANBXA010000234.1, from coordinate 2,123 downwards.
TTGGACAGGGTTGTGTGTCCTGTATACTGTCCTTCCAGATATATAAATTATACCTGGGGATGGGCCCATCCAGATACCCAACATCGACGATTTCACTCTGAGGCACAAGAGAAAAGCAGTGCAATTCATTCCAATTTTGGTTGGACTTGGTATTTCAGGAGACCTACCCACTGGCTTCAGAGGCATGGGAATAGCAATAAAACCATACTCCAAGCTATCACAACAGCTTGCTAATGATGTAAAGACCATCTACAGTTCAGTCCAGGAACTTCAGGACCAACTTGACTCTCTAGCACAAGTGTTCCTAAAAATCAGATGAGGGCTAGACTTACTCACTGCCAACAAGCAAGGAATTTGTCTGACTTTACAGGAAAAAGTGCTGCTTCTATACCAATAAATTCAGAATAATTCAAGAAAGAATCATGAAACCTGAAGAACAGCTCGAGAAGAATCACAGAGAGCTGTTTGATCAACCCATCTGGAGCACCTGGAACAGACTCCTGCCTTACATCATTCCCATGCTAGGACTACTGCTTTGCCTACTAATTCTTTTATTGCTAGGACCTTTCCTGTTTAACAAATTCATGACCTTCATTAAAAATTAAATTGATGCTATAAAATTGCAGCACATACAGGTGCACTATCATTGCCTTGATATGGCTGAAATAGGAGGCAGCTATGATGAACTCTAGCAAATACACAGCTAAACATGTGTATCAATAAATTCATCAGATTCCTCAAACCGTTATACTACTTGTTGAGTTGGGATGGTTAGTGAATGATGGGCAACAGAGGAAGGACAGAGTATCCTACCCCAATAGCCCCCTAAGACAGGAAAAATCATCACAAACTGTCTTCCCCAATCATGGCTAAGGCTATGCCACACTTCTGATCCAAGAATTATTCTGATCTAAAACAGACATAGGGCTCTAAAGAATATGCGACCTCATTTTGTTCTATATATTATATTTAAAAGGAGGACCTGTAGTAAGCCCCAGAGCAAAGTAAGCATGTTAACAGCCATCTTTCCTGCTACTCTCTTACATACTAACATACTGATAATTTTCTATTCCCCTATGACTGTTCTCCTGTTAAGCATGTGTCAAAGCCTTACCCTGAAAGAGTCCCAGCTGCCAGCATATCATATAGCAACTTATAACAGAATACCTGCTTTCTGCTTGGAAGGACAATCTGCCTCCCTCACATCCTTGCTTTGCCCTACTCCCACATTTCTGCACTACTTAAACCCTGAGGTTATATTCAGTGAATGAGACTTGAACAGAATACTGTCTTTTCTCAGTCTCTCAACTCTCTGTCCACTCATTCTCACTTCCTCACACAGGATCCTGAACAAATGACCTTTTGGGCCAGGGTATGGGAGGAGACAAAAGGAGGTGGGGAAGGAGACAGTGGTTGAAATTTAAAATGACATCAAAAAAGAAAATACAGAAATCAAATCAAAGAAACAAAATAAAATTATGAAAGGAAAAGGGCAGTGTACTTATACCTTTGTTCTATATTTTCATTTCAGATCACCCAACATTATGATCCAATGAAACTACTTAGGCTAAACATACTGGTTGCAATTCCAGGCCAACCACTCAAAGCTTCTTTGTGGGAGAATGGATCTGCTGTACTGTCGTCGCATTGAAAATTCTTTGCATATATTCCATGAACAGCCACACCATGAAGAAGAATGATGAAAAGACCAGGAAGAAAGTAAATGAATGTTAGTAAGATTACAGCTTGTTTAGTCACATTAGACACAGCATTCTGTTGACCTTGAACCTAAGACTCAAGGGAAGAGGGCAGTGACCAAGAGTGACAACAGAGTGTATTGCTCCAGGCACCCAGGGTCTGACTATCCTTTTTCACCACTGTGTTGGAGAAACACTCACATATCCATATTTTCATGAGTTCATTTACAAGTTATATATTACCTCCCTCCAAAGTATAATTTAGAAATACACAAGTATTTTTCTACTTCAACAGGAACCTGTGTCCCATCTCATTGTTCTTCATATCAAACACGGTAACTGGGAACAGAGCTTAATCCATGCCACTTTGTTTCTAAAACCTTTAACCCTGTCTGAAGCATTGTGTTCACTCTCAGTCCTATTGAT
>JANBXA010000233.1:0-178928 GCA_030556225.1 Cricetiscus sungorus | reverse complement strand
AAGATGTAATGTATAATTTAGTACAGATTATAGAGAGTTACCTATGATAGTTAAAACTTAGAGTTAAGTTAGTTTGGATTTCTAGATATGCAGAGATGTATTTGGGATGAATAGCATTCTTCAAACCCTTCAAAGACCTACAGAATATGGCATTTAAAATGGTTTAGGGTTTTTCTTGACAATGAGGCACAATTGCTCCTGGTAACACTACCTGTGTCAAAAAGGAAGATGGACATTGAAGAAACTCGTTATGAAGTTTGCTTCTAATATGGCAAGACTAGCCATTTGGGCAAAGTACTGCTCTTTTGGACTGTTTGACTTTATGTTGTAGAAACTGGACATGCAGGACCCACAAAAAGGTGACTGCTGATGCAAGATGGACATTGCTACAGGATTCCTGCTTCATGGAAGAGGCTGCCAGACATCCAGACAGTCTACAGGACACAGAGAAAAGATTCCTGCCTTGTTGAGGTGTGGAGACACACTATGGCCTATGGGCTGAAGATGGAACATTATAGAAGAACTTCGGGTGACTGACAAGGCAATGAGTTGTCTCTGTCATTTCTAGCGTTTATCTATTATCCTTCTGTGGTCTTTGATGGAGTTGAAGACAGATAATTATGGTTTTAGTTTTCCTTAGTTAGGATTAAAGATAAGTTACATATAGGACTTTAGACTCACAAAGATAGGATAGATGATATTTTGTTTAAATCTTACAAAATGTTAATGGACTAAATATTGTTTACTGTGATTCTTATTTGATAACTGTTGTATCGTACATTTTGCTATGTTAAGGTTAAACCCCTTCTTTTACTTTAGACAGAAAAGAGGAGATGATGGGAGATGTGATTCTGTATATATGTTTCTCATACTGGTTAATAAAGCCCTGTGGCCAATAGGAAACAAGATAGGCGGGGCTAGGCACCCAGGAGGAGGAAGAGGAAGTAGTAAGTAGGGGTCAAGATGTAGCCCGGGGAAGAAGCAGCACGCCTGCCACGGCTCCCTGATAAGACGACCACGTGGAAATACTTAGATAAGTAGAAATGGGTTAATAATTAAGACAGAGCTAGCCCATAAACAATAATGGTAACGGCCAACAGGATTGTATCAAATACAGAGTCTCTGAATGTTATTTGGGGCACAAGTGGTTGCAGGACAATGGCGGCAGAACCAGCGGCAGCCGGCGGGGAAACCTGCTGTAACAGAAACCTGTGTCCCATCTCATTGTTCTTCATATCAAACACGGTAACTGGGAACAGAGCTTAATCCATACCACTTTGTTTTTAAAACCTTTAACCCTGTCTGTAGCATTGTGTTCACTCTCAGTCCTAATGATAAGAGGCCTTTCCTTAGGATTTCAGAACCTGTACAGCTTTGAGACTGTCTAGGTCAGTGTGATGAAAGAGAAAAAAAAAAACACAGAAACGCATAAAGGAATGCTGGGAAGGAGTTAGCTGTGTATTCTGAAGAAGAAACACCAGCATCCCAGAACAAAAGCACATTTATTATATGCAATCAATAGAAGAGTACAGCTAATCATGGTAGGTGATGAGTGTTTCTTAGGTAGGACCAAAGACATTATTGTGATCTAGAGTATTTCCTGTAGAACCATGAAAATTATCCTAGTCAACTCATTAGTTCAAGGACAAGCTTTCCGCAGTAGTGAGATCATTTGAGAGAGACACCTAAATAATGGGGTACAGAATTGAAAAGAGAATTCTCAATAGAAGAAATGAGAAAGGAGGAAGACACTTAAAAAGTGCTCAACATCTTTAGCTATCAGGAAAATGCTAATCAAAACAACTTGGAGATACCATCTTACTCCTGCCAGAATGGCTAAAATTAGAAACACAAATGACAACTTATGCTGGAAAGGATGTAGAGAAAGGGGAAGACTCCTACACTGCTTGTAGGAGTGCAAAATTGCACAGTCATTTTGGAGATCAGTGTGGTGGATCCTCAGGAAACTACATATCTATATACAACAGGACCTGGCAAGCCCCCTCTTAGGAATATAGCCAAATGATCCACATCCATGCAACAAAGACATGTGCACAACTATGTTCATAGCAGCATTATTTGTAATAGCAGGAAACTGGAAGCAACCTAGACACCCCTCAAGTGAAGAATGGAGAAAGAGGTGCACATCTACACAATAGAATACTAATCTGTGGAATAAAAAAAAATGGAATCTTGGAATTCTCAGGCAAGTGGATAGAACTTGAAGAAACCATGCTGAACAAGGTAACCCAGTCACAAAAAGAGGAACATGGCATATACTTGCTCATATATGGATTTTAGAACTAAAGCAAATGTTCTCCGCCTATAATTAACACCACCAGGGTAACTAGGATACAAGGTGGATTCTAACAGATTCATATAAGGATCCTCACAGAAGAAGGGAGGAACAAGTTCTCCAGATCACATGGTGAAAGGAGGGGGGCACTGAGCGGAGAGGGAAAAAGAGAAAGAAGAAAGAGAAGGAGAGGAGAGGAAAGCACGTGGGACTAGGAAAATTGAGTCAGGAGAGGGATAGAAGATAGAAAATAAAGAGAGAGGTAGAGATTGAGAGAGAGAGAGAGAGAGAGAGAGAGAGAGAGAAGAGAGAGGAAGGGAGGGAGGGAGGGAGGGAAGGAGGGAGGGAGGGAGAGGCAGAGAGAGAGAGAGAGACAAGTAGGGAACATAAAAAAGGGGACCAATATAGGATTGAAGAAGAAAGTGTACCTAAAGGAATGTGCAGAGCCCTACAAGACTGACTCCAATTAGCAATTTTATTTACAGTGGAAAGGCTACCATATATGTTCTCCCCTGATAATGAGATCAATGACTAACTTATCCACCATTATGGAGCTCTCATCTAGTACCTCCTGGAAATAGAAGCAAACAACCACAACTAAACACTGAGGTGAACTTGAATCCAGATGCAGAGAGGGAGGAAAAAGCATTCTGCAGAAAGATATAGAGACAGCAGGCCTGAACAAGGAGGAGCTAATGGGCCCCCAAACTGATAAATAGAATCGCACTGACTTAGACCTCTGAATATGGGTCTCAGCTAGAAAGCCTGAGGAGTCTAAGGGACCTCAGACAGTGGAACCAGGATGTAATCCTGAGGCACAAAGACTTTGCTGGCACTTCACCCATGGAGGGATACTCCCTTAACCTAGAGAATGGAGAGAAGTCCTAGTCCGTACATCAAATGACTTGAGAGATTTAGATGAACCCTCCTGGAGGGTATCACCCTATCTGTGGAGTGGGGAAGGATGGGAGAGGAGGGGGTCTGGGCTGCATGTGGGGAGGGGAGAGGGAAGGACAGAGGGATGGAAGGAGGGAGAGGGAACTGGGAATGATTTGTAAAATAAAAATTAAATAAAAAAAAGAAGTGTAAGAAAATGCATGTCCCTAAAACATGGCAGTGAAGCTTTAGTATCAGGAGGGAAAACAGATGGCAAAGAATAGGAATACATTTCAGAAGTTGATGCTGACATTTGACAAGAGTAGAGAATGTTACACTGCATACCAATGTTCTTGACCTATGGCTTTCCCATGGATCCACACAATGTCTTCTTTCAAGGAATGATATGTTGGCATCATCAGTATATCTACCATTAACTTTTTCATGCTTTGCTGTATTAAACCCTGTTTGGTTATCAACCTCTAGACTGAGTTCATATTAATAACATTAATTTATTTGTATTTTTTCATACTTTAAATTTACTTATCTTTAATTATATCTATTACAGAACTTGTGTGTGGTATGTGTGTATGTAAATGGAAGTGCAGTAAGTGCCCACAGAAACAAGAAATGAACTTCAGATATCTTAGAAAAGTTTCAGGTGTTTTGGCCCTCCCAAGAACAAACACTGGTCCCCAGAAAAGGCAGGAAGCACATTCATTCTCTGAGCCATCCCTCCGTGAGATTCTCTCAGCCTTTCTGATTGAGATTATATAAAGCTGAGGTGTAAAAGAAACAAAGAGCATGGCATGTTATTTATTTCTCTGAAAGATCTAGGATGGAGAAGGTGTGAAGACAAAGAGACACAAGAGTAGGTAAACACAGTAAATATAATGCACACATCTGAGATTGTCAAGGAAAACTTTAGGAAATAAAAAGTCTTCAACACCCTCTCTCATGCAAAAACATTTTTTATTGAACTTATTTGAAACTGTAATGTTAAGGATGGTGGGGGCGGAAATAATATCCAGCATAAATCTTTCTCACAAAAGAGATAGATCACAGTTGAAAATTGAGAGTACTTCTCTCCTGTCTCTAGGTTAAGGGGGTATCCCTCTAGTCCCTACTTCAAATGACTTGACAGACTTACATGACCCAACCTGGATAGCATAGCCCTACAAGTGGAGTAGGGATGGGGGATGGGAGGGGAGGGTGGCCAGGGTGCATGTCAAAGGGGAAAGAGTGTAAGAAGGAGGGAGGGAGGAATGAAGGGAGGGCCAGAGGGATGGAAGGAGGTAGGGAGGTAGGAAGGAAGGAAGAGAGAGGAAACTGGATGCACATATATAATTTTTAAATTATATTATTTAAAAAAACAAATAAAAAAAGTGAGAGTACCGAACTCTCATCACCAGTTCATTCTACAGTCACTATTATTCTTAAAAAGAAAATACATATACACATATTACAAATCTTTAGGAAAGCTGGACAAATGAATTTTGGAGGCAGAGACATGGAAGACATTTCATCAAATCAATGACGCTCTTTGTACTTTGTACTTTGTACAAAGATGCTCTTTCTAATCCTCTGTGATTATCCTCCACTGGGACTGTTTACTATCACACACTGATTATGCTTGGGGTGCAACTATAGTGTTTTCAAATCTCTTGTGCTACCAAGATGGGTCTCCTGTTGATCCTAGCAGATGAGCACCCCTTGATGCTCCATTTCAAAGCTACTCTCTATAATCTGACTCAATGAAAATCATTGTCTCCAAAAGTCTCCAAAACACCTTGAATAGTCATGCTCTGTGTCTCTAATGAGTCCCTTGAGAACTGGCTTTTATTTCTCATGCCAGCTGTAATCTCTCATCCATTATTCCCAACAGGAACATAGGGAGGCCTTCAGGTCAAAGACACAGTATCCCTGACAATATAGACATTTCTTACTCACAATGTAGACCTCTTTTGGCTGTCTAATAACTCTAAGTGTGTCCATGAGCTCAGAACAACATTGGGCAAATGGGACTGGCAGGATATCACCAATGTTATCATACACTTCATCAGGAGCAGGGTACATCTCCAAGGTGAGCTGTGTCAGATTGGCAGTGTGCTGAAGCAGCTTCTTAAGGCTGGACAAAGATAGGAAGTTTTTCATAAAATTCACCTCCACCAGCTGGGAACACTGGCTCAGGGCAGGGAGAATGACACCCATTTTGAAATCCATGAGCATACATCTATTCAACTTTAATGTCTGCAGCGTAGCTGTCAGTCTCTCTAGCAGTCTTCCTAGAAGTGGATTACTTAAATGTAATAAGTAGACACCACTCAGGTCCAGATGTGTGAGCCGATGAACACTTGGGCACTGGGAGAGGTATCTCATGTCTGATTCTGATAGTGTGCCTCGAGTGATTGCCAGGGTATATAAGGGACTTTCCAAGTTCCTACAGAAAAACAAAGCAGATTATGTCAGTAAGTGTAATAGTGATAGAGAAAGGAACCACCTTCAAGTGAGCAGAGGTGAGTATGTCCTAAGGTCATTTTGACAACTTCATAGAGGCCAATCACAGGATGCTCTCTGATGGAGAATTAATATCAAGGACAAATCATGTGACCACTTAGATCCCGAAATCTGGTTCCTCTGCACTGTCAAACACAAAACCTCATCAGCTGACAAATGGGGTCAGGAGGAAAACAAGAAGGAACACCTAGGGGAAATGTAGATCCATAGCTGTGTGTGCTAATGTTGGTCTCCATGAGATCTACCTTCCTAGCACAGTCTCTGTCCTACTTAGAGGGTTTCCCTGTGTCCCTAATCCCTCTCAGTTATTTTCTATTTCTCGGACCCACCTGTGCTCAGGGAAATGATCTGTCAAAAACACTCTTCTTTCATCTCTTGCTTCCAAAAACAATGCAAGGGCATGAAGATTTTTTTGAGACATAGTTTCTGAAGGTTTCTCATCTGGTCCAGGCCAGGGTCAAACTTTGCAAGGGTCCTCAGGTCCCAGGGAGCCTTCACTTCCAGTTCCTGTATACAGCTTGGCTCAAATACCTCCAGCAGCTCTATGGAGTTATATACAGGAAGGGCCCCAAACTCCAACTTTTCACAGATCACCTTAAGCACAACTTTTCTCTGCTCAGCCCACCACTGGAAATACTTTAGATATTTACAGAGCTGCCTGAAATTTAGGGAAAGGTTCATCATCACAGTCAGAACCTGTTTCCCACCACTGGTTGGGTTTCTCTAATGACATCTGGAGAACACACACCGTCCTCTGTTCCAGCCCACACATTCCAGAAGTTATGATGGGCAACCTGAAAATCAAGCACCTCTACCTTGCAATTTCTGTTGGACCAAGAAGAAGGCGATTCAAATGACATGTCTAATAATGCATAATCTGACTTGACCTCAAAACATCAAGTTCCTTTAAGTCATTCCTTGAACCAAGACTCTTTCCTTTTTAGTGGCTGGTTAAACTGGCCTACATAGACTAATTGTATGTTGACTACATCTATTAGCCGTGTGCTCTATGCACCACTGTGAATTTTCAACTTGGACCGCATTCTGAACTCTGTATTCACACCTCTCCATCCACACTCTTCCCCTCCATGCTCCCTCTTTCTGACTTACCTACTTCAATCCTTCTGCTTTATCAGCAAATCAAGACCACCCAGCACAGCCTGCAAGATCTCCGGGTCAGGAAAGTCCATCAGGGATCCCATAGGAAGGCATCTAATAAGGCCAGGCTGCCACCATAGCCCTCAAGATGTTTGTTTGTTCTTCCTTAAAGGCATCTTTGAATAAGGGTGGGAAGAATTCCATGGGTAAAATATTCACAGCAGAGATAACCAAGGCTTCATTTTTTAGCAGACTGCTCCTTGCCAGCATCTGGAGTGTCAATGGGGAGCATATCTTGACCTTCACACAGACAGGTGCTATGGAAATAGAGGAATAATCCCTTTCAGACAATGCATATTGAGCAGGACACTTTGCCCCTTCATGGCATTAACCATGCATGGCTTTTGTCACTAGTCTAGAAATGTTGGATATTCTATAGTGTCTATTACATTCTGTCTGACTTTCTCATAGCCATATGTCCCTCAACGATCTCCTGGACATGAACACCCATGGGAAAAAATCTCCCTGTTATTCTGCGAATCACAACGACTGCTTCTCTTAACACTAATGTTGTGGGCAATGAGAAGTGGAGACGTATACAAGAGTCCCACAGTTTTGTGGCATACCGTCTCCAAATGTATCTCAAGACTCTCAAGTGCAAACGCACCTTGGAGACATCTCCCCCATGGAGGGATAACACCTTAACCTAGAGACAGGTAGAAGTCCTAGTCCCTACTTCAAATAACTTGAGAGATTTATATGACATAACCTGGATAGCATAGCCCTACAAGTGAAATGGTGGAGGGGAGGCCAGGGTCCGTGTCATAGGGAAAAGAAGGTAAGAGGGAGGGTGGAAGGAAGGGTTGGGAGGAGGAAGGGAGAGGAAACTGGGATCCACATGTAAAATTTTTAAAATATATTATTTAAAAAAAAGGGAAAAATGCTTTGACTCCAAAATTTAAGCCTAAGGACAAGTTACTGGGGAAAAGAATTTTATTTTGTTTCCAAACATAGTGAAAATCTGTGGATTCCTTCCAGACTAATATGGTTTCATCAAGCAAGACCCGCTGAAGCATTGTCAATGGGATAAAGCAGCCTTGCAGACTACAGCCAAGATTTCTGTGACTTCTTTGATCACCCATGACAGTTCCTCCAACCAGCAAGAAGCAGTTTGGAAAGAACGGTACCCAAATTCCCAAATATTGTTTATAAATATTTGTTTTCATTTAAAAAATAAAGTATCTTCTTTTTCCTGTTCAAAAAAAGTAGACTCTCAAATGCAAAGTTAAAGATCCCACAGCCAAGTATGCTTTTTATTTAATCAATAAATCTTGTTGGGCGAAATTGGGAAATTGGTAGTCACTACCATTCATAAACTCTAGATTTGGGAAGTTGAATACTGAGAATTTGTCAACTGTGTGCTTTCCTGAGACTCATGGCCAACTGTCTGCTTCTATGGAAATTCCTTCATCTTCAGTTAAAGAGTCTATAATCACTGTGCATTAAATATTTTTAAGACAGACTGGAGTTGTTGGTCAGTATTTGCTCAGTGTGTCTTAGCCCTTCAATATAGCAACTTCAGCAATCTCTTAAAGGGCACAGGAGGTTAGCTTGAAGCCACAGTACTCACAACATTAAGCTACATATGGAGTTCTATGGTACCTGGGGCTAAATGAGATTTTCAGCTTCAAATAGCAAAGCCAAATATAACAATATAACCAAGGTTACTAAGATGACCTGAATGACTGGAGATCCTTGGTAAGGAGGTATGTCCTGATCGGGTAGAATGGCTAACCTGATGTGCACACACAACAGGTGTTCAAATTACAGCAGGTGGTAGGGACTTGAGGATCCATAAAACAGTGTTTACCCTGGCCATGATAATCCTTATATTCCCATTTCCTCTTACAACTTGCATTTATCCTCTCCTCTCAGCCAAAAGGTGCATCTGATTGGATAATTGACCATGTCCCCTCTCAATCCTACTTTAACTTTTACATCCATGGCCTGAGTGAATCAATTGTGAAAAAGGAAGAAATACCACATGTGCTAAAGTCCTAAGAGCATCTCAAACACTAGTCCAGGACCAGGAATTGGTCCCATCACTTGGGGCACACAGGCTCCGGATCTCTGTGAGTTCAAGAGCATCTTACACTACAGATTGAATTCCAGGACTTGCTTCAGATCAATGCACAGAAACCCTCTCTGGAAAAACCACAAACATAACAATACAAAATAAATAAACAATAAAACTTTCCCCCAAATTCTCAGGTCTGGTATCTACCCTAATGATTACATGTAGACGTTTGTAATTTTTCCATATAAATTGGATCAGCGTAGCTGAGCCCTATCTGAACTCTTTATTCATTCTGAGCTGACATGGAAATCTCAGTAATCCTCCTACCTGACTGGAGTAGTATATGACCAGTTTGATTAGATCTCCCATCAGGAAAGAGAATGCACTGAGTCTATCAGGTGAGTAAAACCCAATCTCCAATTCACCTCAAACAGTAAGGATTTGTCTATGTATTGTTAATTAATTTTGTAGGTTTTATCAGCTTTCCATTTTATAAATCATTGCCATGATGAATGGAAACTACACCGTGGTTTCAGTAACCTTCCTACATTAGTGGAAGAGTATCTAAACAAGGCATGTTCATGTTGATCAGGACTACTTTCAAGACTGAAAATCAACTGAGTGAGACCCTGTTAAAAATGACAAAATCACTTGTATTGCTTTTTTTTGAGAAAGAGAGTAATTCTCCATGTAAACATCCTACAGTCCTGGGTCAAGTCTGAGTCCAGGCTGGCATGTAACTCACAGAGGATCTGACTGTGCTGCTATTAATATTGAGTGTAGCAAGACATATTTCAGTTCCAGAGATAGATATTTGGATTAAGCTTAGCTGAAATACAGAGAAGCAAAGCGGCTAAGTCACTATCTCTTACCTTTATGTAAGGATCAATGAGCTGGTCCTGTCACCAGAAACTTTCACCAACTTTCAGACAGCTTCACCTCCTTCGCAAGACAAGAGAATCCTGAGAATGACTACTGAATCCCCTGCTCTATATTTATACCTCTCTAGTGCAGGGATTAAAGGTGTGAGCTCTGTAACTGTGTTTCGGGATTAAAGGTGTGCCTCACTTCTATGACTAGCTAGTGGGGCTGCTTTGCTATTTGGATCTAAGTGAATTTAATCAGTCTTGAACAATACATGACCACAGATGTGTGCCAAACCTCACTAAATTAGGATTTCTCTTTTTCTTTCTTCTTTTTGTATCTGTTTTGTTTTCTTTCTTTCTTTTTTGGGGACATGGTTTTTCTGTGTACATTTGCAGCCTATCCTGGATTTGAATAAAGTTAAATAGTTAAATCCCCCTTCCAAGGCCTCCAATTACTGGGATTAAAGGTTTGTACCTCACCCACCCAGCCACGGGACATCTTACAAACCTGTTTGCTTTTCTGTGTACAGGCTGATCTTTTGTCCTCACTTACAATCCATAACATAATCATCAAATGTGAGTTCTGGGAGCCCATCAATTCTGCTGACTTATCAAGTGGCCATTCCTCAGGAGGATCAGAAAGAAGGCACAAAGTCAACACCTGCCTGGAATTTAGAATGAGCTCAATACAAGTATCAGGGATTTAGGAGACCTTGGGTCGTCATGGGAAAACGTGATATAATCCATGAGTTCTTCATGGTGTCACTGGCCTGGGATGCACATAGGGCTTTCACATCTTCCCATACAGGAAAGAAAATGAACTGGGACTGGGATGAATGCAAAGACTTTAATCCTGAGTGTTGGGAATAAAGGTGAGAGCCACCAATTGGAGTTTGAGACTTGTCTAAAATAGGCAAGACTGGATTTGAATTACAAACCTTTCTGCCTGTCTACAAATTCCTGGGCTCATTTCAGAATTCTAATAAGAATCTGTTCTGTACTTAATTTCCTTTGAACTCCCTTCAATAAGGCTTCAATGATTAGGGTTTTGTAATTGTTTAAATTATGATTTCCCTGATCTCCAGCTTGCAAGATATTCTGGGATGGAAGTAATACTATCTTTGTGAACACAAGACTCATGACCCTGCTGATCTGATCTTCTGGATTATTCTTCTTTCAGCCTTCACTGATTGACTTGACATTCTCTAATTCTCTGACATTGACATTTAAAACAGACATATACACGACATACTTAAGAAACACACATGAGGTCTACAATTAAGGTTACCAACATAGTAGATAACAGATACTTGATACACATCTGGGCCTGAAGAACAGTGTATCTGCAAAAAATTAAACAAAAACAGATAGACAACCTGAGAATGTGGTTCAAAATCAGAGCACTTGTATCCTGAGTTTAAACCTCACACCACACCAGTAATATTAATATTTAACACATCTTATTTGATGATCTGACCTGACCAAACCTGAAGCACACTACATAAACCAAACTGTTCTGGAATCTTACTCTTTTTACAAGGTGCTGACACTACAGGCTTCTGCCAACATGCAAGGATAACAAGATAAAAAAAATGACCCAGAGACTGATATTAGGCTTCAAACTTTAAGTTGAATTTTAGGAAAAAAGGAACTGGCTATTAGCCAGTAGATTATTCACAGCAGAGATAACCAAGGCTTCATTTTTTGGCAGACTGCTTCTGGCCAGCATCTGGAGTGTCAATAGGGAGCACATCTTGACGTCACACAGACAGGTGCTATAGAAATAGAGGAATAAACCCTTTCAGACAAAAAACTTTGAGCAGGACTCTTTGCCCCTTCATGGCATTAACTATGCAGGGCTTTTGTCACTAGTCTAGAAATGTTGGAAATCCTATAGTTTCTATTACATTTTGTCTGTCTTTCTCATGGCCATATGTCCCTCAAAGATCTCCTGGACATGAGCACCCATGGGAAAAAATCTCCCTGTTATTCTGCCAATCACAACCACTGCTTCCCTTAACACTAATGCCCTGGGCAATCAGAAGTGGAGAAGTATACAAGAGCCTCACACATTTATTCGATACCGTCTCCAAATGTTTCTCAAGACTCTCAAGTGCAAAAAAGACCTTGTGGACACATCCCCCATGGAGTGATAGCACCTTAACCTAGAGACAGGAGAGATGTCCTAGTCCCTACTTCACATAATTTGACAGATTTATATGACCCAAGCTGGATAGCATAGCCCTACATGTGGAATGGTGGATGGGAGGGGAGGGTGGACACTGTGCATGTCACAGGGGAAGGAAGGTAAGAGGGAGGGAGGGAGGGGAGGAAGAAGGAAGGGAGGTTTGAAAGGAGGAAGTGAGAAAAACTGTGATCCACATGTAAAATTTTAAAATTATATTATTAATAAAAAAGAAGGGAAAATGCCTTGACTCCAAAATTTAAGCCTAAGGACAAGTTACTGGGGAAAAGAGTTTCTATTTTTGTTTCCACACAAAGTTAAAATCTGTGGATTCCTTCCAGAGTAATGTGGTTTGATCAAGCAAGACCCTCTGAAGCATCATCAATGGGACAAAGCAGCCTTGCAGACTGCAGCCAGGATTTCTGTGACTTCTTTGATTACCCTTGGCAGTGCCCTACCAGCAGGAAGCATTTTGGAAATAACAAAGCCCAACTTCCAAAATATTGTTTATAAATATTTGTTTTCACTTACAAAAATAAATAAAGCTTCTTCTTTTTCCTCTTCAAAAAAAAGTAGACTCTCAATTGCAAAGTTAAAGAACCCCCAGCCATGTATGCTTTGCATTCGATCTATGAAACTTGTTGGGAGAATGTGTGAGATTGGTAGTCACTATCATTTGTAAAAGTCTAGATCTGGGGGGGTTGAATACAGAGAATTTGTCAACTGGATGCTTTCCTTTCACTCATGGCCAACTGTCTGCTACTATGGAACTTCCTTCATCTTAAGTTAAGGAGTCTATAATCACTGTGTACTAAATATTTTTAAGGCAGTCTGGAGTTGTTGGTCAGTATTTGCTCAGTGTGTCTTAGCCCTTCAATATAGCAACTTCGGCAGCAATCTCTTAAAGGGCACAGCAGGTTAGCTCCAAGTCTCAGTACTCATAAAATTAAGCTACATATGCAGTTCTATGGTACCCGGGGCTAAATGAGATTTTCCACTTCAAATAGCAGAGCCAAATATAACAACAAAACCAAGGTTACTAAGATGACCTGAGAGACTGGAGATCCTTAGTAAGGAGATATGTCCTGATCGGGTTGAATGGCTAACCTGATGTGCACACACACACACACACACACAGGTGTTCTAATCCCAGCAGGTGGCAGTGACTTGAGGATCCATAAAACTGTGTTTACCTGGCCATGATAATCCTTATATGCCCATTTCCTCTTGCATTTATCCCCTATCTCAGCCAAAAGCTGCATCTGATTGTATAATTGTCCATGTCCCCTCTCAATCCTACTTGAACTTTTACATCCATGGCTTGAGTGAATCAGTTGTGGAAAAGGGGGAAATCCCACATATACTAAAGTCCTAAGAGCATCTCAAACACTAGTCCAGGACCAGGAATTGTTGTCTCAGGCCTTCAGTCTCATTACTTGGGGCACACAGGCGCCAGATCTCTGTGAGTTCAAGAGCATCTACTCTACAGATTGAATTCCAGGACATGCTGCAAAGCAATATAAAAAAAAACCCTCTCTGGATAAACCACAAACATAACAAAACAAAATAAAAAAACAATAAACTTCTCCCCAAATTCTCAGTTCTGGGATTTACCCTTTGATTACATGTAGACGTTTGTAATTTTTCCATATAAATTGGATCAACGTAGCTGAGTCCTATCTGAACTCTTTATTTATTCTGAGCTTACATGGAAAGCTCAGTAATCCTCCTACCTGAGTGCTCTGTGAGCACATAGGTAGCCTGTGGAGAGGCTGTGTTGAAACCACACAGCACCAAAGTTTAGGATTTCTCTCTCTTCTTTCTTTCTTTCTTTCTTTCTTTCTTTCTTTCTTTCTTTCTTTCTTTCTTTCTTCCTTTCTTTATTTTGTGTTTTGTTTTCTTTCTCTCTTTTTTGGGGACATGGTTTTTCTGTGTACATTTGCAGCCTATGCTGGAGTTGAATAAAGTTAAATAGTTAAATCCCCCTTCCAAGGCCTCCAATTACTGGGATTAAAGGTGTGTACCTCACCCACCCAGCCTTCTTACAAACTTGATTGCTGTTCTGTGTACAGGCTGATCTTTTGTCCTCACTTACAATCCATTACATCATCATCAAAGGTGAGGTCTTGGAGCCTATCAATTCTGCTGACTCATCAAGTGGCCATTACTCAGGAGGATCAGAAAGAAGGCACAAAGTCAACACCTGCCTGGGATTTAGAATGAGCTGAATACAAGTATCAGGGATTTAGGAGACCTTGGGTCTCATGGGAAAACGTGATATAATCCATGAGCTGTTTATTGTGTCACTGGCCTGGGATGCACATAGGGCTTTCACATCTTCCCATACAGGAAAGAAAATGAACGGGGACTGGGTTGAATGTAAAGAATTTAATCCTTCCTGTTGGCAATAAAGGTAAGAGCCACCAATTGGAATTTATTTGTCTAAAATAGTCAAGACTGGATTTGAATTACAAACCTTTCTGCCTGTCTACAAATTCCTTGGCTCATTTCAGAATTCAAGTAAGAATCTGTTCTATGCTTAATTTCCTATGGACTCCCTTCAATAAGGCTTCAATGATTAGGGTTTTGTAATTGTTTAAATTATGATTTCCCTGAACTCTAGCTTGCAAGTTATTCTGGGATGGAAGTACTACTCTCTTTGTGAACACAAGATTCATGTCCCTGCTGATCTGATCTTTTGGATTATTGTTCTTTCAGCCTTCACTGTTTGACTTGACATTCTCTGACATTGACATTTAAAAAAGACATATACATGACATACATAAGAAACACACCAGAGATCTACAATTAAGGTTACCAGCATAGAAGATAACAGATACTTGATACACATCTGGGCCTGAAGAACATTGTATCTACAAAAAATTAAACAAAAACAGATAGATAACCTGACAATGTGGTTCAAACTCAGAGCACTTGTATCCTGAGTTTTAACCCCACACCAAACCACTAATATCAAGATTTAACACATCTTATTTGATGACCTGACCTGAACAAACCTGAAGCACAGTACATAGTCCACACTGTCCTGGAATCTCTCCACAAGGGGCTGACACTACAGGCTTCTGCCAATATGCCAGGTCCACAAGTTAAACAAATGACCCAGAGACTGATATTAGGCTTCAAACTTTAAGTTGAATTTCAGGAAATAAGGAACTGGCTATTAGCTCTAAACTCAAGGTTGCCACTAGCACTAATCTCAAGCTCTGGCTGAAAAAGCTGATCCACACATGACCTCTTCACAAAACCTTAAACTACAGCCTCTCTCAGTTTTCTTGAGAATGAATGTGTATATTCAGTGAGGCAGAAAAATGAATTTCTGATCCTCAAAACCTTGCTTCTATTTGTTATACCTTCTACTGCTGGCAATAAAATTGATGTCATCTGTTTTTTTTTTTTGATGTAGTCTCTTTTATTTCTTGGTGGTCTTGAACTCAGAGAGTTTCCTTTATTTTTCATCCTTAATCCTAGGATTAAATATGTGCACCAAAACTATCTAGCTTCTCGTGCAGTGATTAATGTGGTTACCACCACTCCCTGAGCTCTATAGTGTAAAGGTTCCTTTCCTGAAAATTCAGTCAAGCTTGAATAGTTTATAAATAATAGATCACTACTGGAAGGAATCTATGCAGTGTTAATAGCAGAATGCACTAACCTGGCCTCATATCTAAGAGAGAGAATCACAACATTCTCAGAGATAAGCAAGAGCATGATAAAGAGGAGCTGGCTTGTGCCACATAATGAGTTCCATTCAGGTAGCTGCAGAATTCTGCTGACCCTTAATCTAAGACCCAAGTGAAGAGGGCAGTGACTGAGGGTGCCAATAGTATGTATTGCTCCAGGCTCCTAGGTTCAAACTGCATCTTCTGTCTACCATGCTAGAGAAATACTCAGTCATTCTGAAGTCCGTGGGTTCATTTACATGTTAACACAGATTCCTGCCTCAAAATTATACTATAGAAACACAATTTTTTTTTCTAACTCAACAGATATCTGTGCCTCATTCCATTGTTCTCCTATCAATCTCTGTACCAGGGAGAATAATACTAATTTATCAAAAGCCCCTATAGAAAAGTAGACACACTGAGCCTGCTAGAAGAGAAAATGGGAAAAAGCCTTGAAGTCATTGTAATGGGATGAGAATTTTTGAAAATAACACCAGTGGTATAAACACCAAAAACTAGAATTAATAAACAGGGTCTCATGAAACAGAAAAATTCTTCTAAAAAGCCTATGAAAAGGGAAAATGTTTTTTACCAAAAATAATTTTTACCAACTCCACATCTGATAGAGAACTAATATCAAAAATGTATGAAGAACCAGAGAGATTGATATAAAAACAAGGGTACCATGGTATCTGACAACTCAGCAGAATGCAGTAACTGAGCCCTTGTTACACACAATAATGATGTGCCCATGCTAATTCTGTTCATCAATGTCAATAGGTGCAGGAGAAAGCCACAGCCAGATTGCACAGAGACTAATTTCCATGAGGTTCCAGATGGCAGTGATATAGTTGGTTTCTCTTGAATTCAGGTATCACCCCATCCTTATTCCAATGCCTGTGATTTGAAAGTCAGAAACATAGTAATTGTTGTGGTCAACAATGTGGAAACAGCCACAGTGAAGCCCACTCCGAATATGATTGCTGCATCATGCATGCAGCTGTGTGGATGGCCAATAAAGAGCAAGGCACATAGGAAGCATAAGAGAATGGAGATGATCAAGGTGTGGCTGAGACTCCAGTGTTTGGCCTTCACAAATGGAGTATCACAGTGCTTCACAAAGACCTCAAGAACCATAGACATCAATGCGGAGAAGCACAAGGCCATTAAGATCAGAGCCATCCCTAAGTGGTCTTCAAAGTGACTGACCTCCCAGCTGGGCCTTCTCAAAGTCCAAAATCTGACTAAACCTCAGGATATCCCATGCTCCTCTGCATCCCATTCCAGCACCAACAAGACATCTGCATCCTGACACAACCTCTGGAGGAAAACCACTGCTCTGGTGCAGGCCCCACCAGACCTTGAGCAGGTAAGAGACCTACCTCCAGGCTGTACCACCACCCCTTCTACCCACTGAACACTGTCCCTCCAAGTGTCACTTCCCTAGGGACACTTCATGCAACTGGACATTGTTTCCTTTGTCTATGCTCCCTTGCAACCACAGAAGAATACATAGGTTCAGGTGCAAACCACACTAGTTAGAAGAAAAGGTATAGACAAAAAGCCATACCACTTGAAAGAAAAGACTACTTAGGCAAATATACAACAAAGGAGTTGGAAGAACAGAGGAGTAATTAAATGCCAGCATAATAATATATTCAACAACCAAAAGAGCAATATTGGACCATCACAACCCAGGTATCCTACAACAACAAGACATGAAAAGTCCAATAAAGCTGAAACACAAAATAATGACCTCAAAAATAAATTTAGGACGATGATAGACACACTTAAATAGGAAATTAAAAATACCCTTGAAGATATCAATGAAAAGACTAACAAAAAAACGAAAGAAATCAATAGACCTCTTAAAGAAATCTACAGAAAAACATCAAACAGGTGAAGGAAATTGTTCAAGACTAAAAACTTAAATAGAATCAATAAAGAAACACAACTCAAGGGAACTCCAGCAATGAAAAATCTAGGCAAATGAACAGAAAATATAGATGGAAGCATCACCAACAAAATACAAGAGATGGAAGAGATAATCTTAGGCGTTGTAAATATGACGGAGAAAATAGATTGGTCCAAGAAAATGTTAAATCCAATAAATTCCTAACACAAAACATCCAGGATATCTGGGACCAAGCATAAGAATAATGGGCATAGAGGAAGAATAACAATCCAAGATCAAAGGAACAGAAATTACATTTTAAAAAAATCAAAGATGAAAACTTTCACTTCCTAAAGAAGGACATGGCAATAAATGTACAAGAAACTTACAGAATAACAAATAGGCTAGAACAAAAACAAAAAAAGACCCTCACCACCGCACCACACCATAATCAAACACCAGCATACAGATTAAAGATATAATTTTAAGACATTTACCAATCAGTCCTAAAAGGGTGTTAAATACCCATTTCCAGTTAATCTCGGACATTATTGTCATGGGCAGAAAACAAGCAATGGCCTACTTGGGCCATGAAAAACTCCTAACTCTTCAACCTTACACCAAAGAAGAGTTGATTGGTTCATGAAGACTACAGAAAGCTGACCTTGGCTGACTACATTGGGGCAATATATAATCATTATCCCCTCAATAAATTATTTGACTTTCTCAACCCCCAAGAATTTATATTCCCTAAAATTACCCTCTAAAACCCTATTCCAAATGCATTTAACATTGTATACTGATGGTTTCTTCACAGGAATAGCTACTTATGTGTGGAATAATGAAGTCACCAACTTTCAAACCACAGCCTCATCTGCTCAATTGACAGGAATACATGCTGTCATAACTTCCTTCTCTGCTTTTTCAGATCAACCAATCACCATTTATACTGACAGTGCCTATATTGCACAATCAGTACCACTCTTAGAGACAATAGGTCAGGTCAAAAACATCTCTGACACTGGTAATCTGTTCAGTCAGTTAATTTCTATAAAAATAGCTAGAAAATCCCCCCTCTCCCTTTTTTATGTGAAATTTCGTGCACATTTGGGTCTCTCTGAACCCTCATCCAAAGGCATTCATGTAGCTGATCAAGCAACCTGCTGTTTTTGGTCCTCCCTGCTGATTCCACTCAAAACACGGGCATCCAAGCAATGTGCAAATGACATTCACTATAACACCTCAGTGCCCATACCTTGTTCCTCACAGATAAAATTACTGGGGAACAATCTAGATATATAGTAAAAAATTGTCCATAATATATCCAACATTTGCCAATTCCACATCTGTGAGTTAACTCCCAGGGACTTGTACTCAATGATTGTAGCTCCCGCACTAAGATCTATTCCATGAACCAGGCAAAGGCCTATAGATTGAAATAAAGACAAGACAGCAGGTCATTCATTAAATGGCAAGGTCAGAACACCAAATGCTGAATGCCATTTATTGAGGGTATGGAATGGGCTTAAATACTGACTTACAGCACAGTAGAAAATTACAGGAATTTTAGGGTAGCTCCTCCCTATGATCTGTGTGTTGTCACGAGGTGTGTTAACAAAACAAGAAGAGTACCAACAACAGCCTTGGGGCAAGCAGTTTCAGCCAGCAGCTTCAGGCTTGCTCAAGATGCCCAGGGGATTCATGCATTCTTTTAATACAATCTAACACCTGTCTTAGGTGGCAGAGGATGTCAGCATAATTCCTTACCTGTCATCGGAGAGGTCACCCAGACCCATAACCCCCCTGTCTTAGGTTGGATATTTGCCCCCTCTGCCTTATGCGTCATTGGTGAATAGTTTGTCAGCCACATGTGGGCAGAGGCATTTTTCTCTTGAGCCAAATACAGTATCTGTCTTGTTTGAAAGTTGGCCTGGGCCTGTCTAATGCTGTGGCAAAGTAGCACCAAGTGCAAGGGCTACAAACCCTAATAATCTGCCCATAAGTTGAAGCCCTTGTAAAGGTCTTCTGCTTTGTCAAGTGGTACTCAGGTTTCATTGGTGTTAATGGTCTGCATGGCTAAATCATGTGTATAACTTAAAAACTGATCATTCCAAGATTTCTGGAGAAAAATGATGCATTAACACAGATATGCATGAAAGACAGAGAACAAGAAGCCATATGAGCTTCTCACAAAAAATTCAAGTGTTTATATAGGAGGCTAGTTTGTAAATTTAGCTTAATAATGCCAATTTGTATTAAATAATCAAGTGTGTTTTGGGTGGCTAAAGCTACAGCCAAATCACCTGATGGTTGATCCACTGTAATTGCAGTATTTACAGATTGGGAGAAGGTTATCATAGAAACTGTTGCTTCAGTGGTGGAGTAAGCACTGGCAGCCTTGATCCCAAAATCTCCTTTTCTCTCTGCTGCACACCTGGGCTTCGTTTGCCATGACACCTGTTACAGTCACCAGACCTACTGAAAACAATTGAAACTTTCTCCAAAATTAGTAGCATTGGTTACAACAAAAGAAGGGAACGAAAATACCAGCACCTGAGATGAAGGTGAAATTCTTGTCTTTTGGATCAAAGTGTAAATTTATAGCTCTTTGATCCAAACAATAATTAGTGGTCAGGAAATAGGGCCACATATGGCTACTCAGACTCACAGGCATCAGAATGGGTAGATTCTTACAGGCCCATCGGCCCTTCATTCTAGCTGTTACAATCACGGTCCCTCCGCATATGGTGAATTAGCCGCTCAGGCACCCAAACAGGGATGTTTGCATCTTGTGGAAAGACACAAACTGACCCTCGGGCCCACACTAGAACTGGGTTGGGGCCGCACCATTGTCCAGTAGTGACATTCTTCCACATAACTGAACCACAGTCAGATGACCGAGGGCGCGAATGCCTGTCAGCCACAGATAGATCAGTGCCATCAATAGTTAAAAAATTAAAATATAAAGGACAATAGAAAGGTGATTATGAGGAAACCCTGTAAAATCCCCCTTTTTTGTTTTATGAAGATAGGCTTTAATTGTGCGATGTGCACATTCCACCATGGCCTGACCCTGAGGATTATAAGAGATGCCTGTCTTATGTGAGATAAAAAAGTTTTTGCCAAAAGAGTTGAAACCCTGACTAGTATAAGCAGGGCCATTATCAGTTTTTAATTGTCTGGGCATTCCCATATAAGCAAAGGCTTGTAAACAATGGCTCTTACCATCCTTAAGCCTTTCTCCGGTATGAGCAGAGGCAAATATGAGATGAGAATGGGTATCCACAGATGCATGAACAAATTGTAGTCTGCCAAAGGAAGGAACATGAGTAACATCCAGATATCATTAGGCGTGACACCCCGGGGGTTAACTCCAAGATGTGGAACAGGTAAGAACTCTGCACATACAGGAAAATTCTTAACTATATTAATATCTTGGACTCTAGTAAGTGTAAAATGGAATTTAAGCAACCCTGCATTAAGGTGGAAGGTTTTATGAGCTTTACAAGCTGCTTCATAACCAGACTCTCTCATCATCATAATGGCACTATCTGTTTTAGTATTAGAATCAGCAATGGCATTTCCTTTACTCAAAGGGCCAGGCAAATCAGAATGTGCTCAGAGATTTCCACAAAAATTGCATGAGTGCCTCCATAGTAGGCTTTGTATGGCTAGTCAATGCTCTGGTACACGAGAGACCGGAGCTATATAAGCAGCAGTTTCCAAGGGAGCCAATATATGATACACATATTTCCTGTCTGTGTATAAGTTAAACAGCTCATCAGAAAAATGTTGAAGGGCTAATTGCACTGCAGCTAATTCCACAAATTGTGTAGACTTTTCTTTAAGTACAGAGCATTTAATAATGGGAAAAGCAACAACTACTGCACAACCATTTGAAGAGCCATCTGTAAATACATTGCGAGCCCCCTTCAAAGGATTTGGGGAATAATCTTGGGAAAACACACAGGGTGATTTTTTTAAAAAAATGAGCTAACTTCCTGGAAGGAAAATAACTATCAAAGTGGCAGGGTGTGGAACACAAGAAATATGCCCAATCCTCATCAAACTGCTGAAGCCATTGTATCTGTTGTTGAGTATAGGGAGTAACAATTACATCCTGCATCTTGCCAAAAACCTGAAGACTCATTTTGTATGCTTTTTTTTAATAATACAAGGCATTTCCTGGGGATAAGATCTAACTATCTTTCCTGGGGAGGCATGTTCATGCACCCATAATATAGGACCAGTTTTCCAAAACACTGCGGTAGGGGAATGTGCTGAAGCAAAGACTAATAACATCAAGTTCTGAGAATAGTCAATATAATTTAAATGTGCACATTGAAGGCATTTTTGCACAAGCTGTATGCATTCTCATGCAGCAGGCGTTAAGTTGCACGGAGAAGTGGGATCAGAATCTCCTTGTAAAATATCAAATAAGGGTCTTAGCTGCCCAGTCATTAAAGCCAAACTAGATCGAACCCAATTTATATCTCCCAATAATTTTTGAAAATCATTAAGGGTGGTCAGTTTATCTAAACTTACGGTGATCTTTTGAGGATGGATACCAGAATATAACAATTGATGACCCAGGTATTGATAGGGAAATTCTTGTTTCACCTTTTCTGGGGCTATTCTTAAGCCAGCTTGTTGAATATTATGCTGTAATTCCCCCTAAGCCTCATTCATTTCCTTAGGATCTGTGCCAGCTAAAAGAGTATCATCCATATAATGTATAATATACAGGGATTGAAATTTCTCTCTAATGGGGGCAATGTCCAATGATACATAAATTTGACAAATAGTAGGACTATTGGCCATTCCTTGAGACAACACCACCCACTGATATCTCTTATAAGGCTCTTCTAAATTAACAGAAGGAATGCTAAATGCAAATCACTCACTGTCCTGAAGATGCAAAGAAATGCTAAAAAAGCAATCTTTTAGGTCTATAACTAATAAATGATAGCCTTGAGGAATACCTACAGGGGAAGGTAAGCCAGGTTGTGTGGCACCCATAATTTGCATGCAATCATTAACAGCTCGGAGATCTTGTAGGAATCTCCATTTTCCAGATTTTTTCTTTATAACAACCATTGTAGTATTCCATGGGGAAGTGGAAGGAACAATATGTCCTGCCTCTAATTGTTCCTTTACAAGTTGATGTGCAGCCTGTAATTTCTCAATAGATAAGGGCTATTGCTCCACCCATACTGGTTTATCAGTTTTCCAGATAATAAGAATGGGAACAGACTGCACAGCAATAGCCTCTAGGGAAAATGTCCCAACCCAGAGCGATCTCCGGCTCTTTTGATAATTAAATTTTTGGACGCAACAGACTGAGAGTCACCTTGTAGGAATTTACCCAGTCCTCTTCTTTGTACATAATTTTGGTCAGCCAGCATATTTTTAACAGGCTCAGTAGTAAGTACCGCATATGACTTAACACAGAATGTTGAAAAAGACCTGTATGTCCTTCATCATCTGACCATTTAAGAAACTGAGTACTACATTCTGGAGCCACGGAAGTTTCTTTTAAGATGTCCTGGTTGTTCACATCCAAAGCAAGTCTTTGGCCTGGCTCCTCCATCATTCCCACCTCTTTTCATAACTGAAGCTATAACCTGGCCCATAATGTGATGACCATCTATTTCTCAACATATGCGTATGTAATCATTAAGGCTTTTGGCCTTATGGGGACATAGAGCTTCTTTACAATACTTGTTTGCTTTTTTGAATGCCAATTGTTTAACTATGGGTGTGGCATTTTCATCATCACCAAAAATGCGACCTGCCAGCTGTAGGAGGCAGTCTGCAAATTCTGAATAGTGCTCAGATGGTCCCTGCAATAACTTAGATAATTGATCTCCTGCAGCCCTGTTAGGCAGGGCTTTCCAAGCTCCAGTAGCAGCAGCAGCAATTCGTGCATAGACCGCTGGGTCAAAAAGAATTTGAGCTGCAAGGGTAGCATATTGCCCAGTG
Source organism: Cricetiscus sungorus (assembly GCA_030556225.1). Lineage (NCBI taxonomy): Eukaryota > Metazoa > Chordata > Mammalia > Rodentia > Cricetidae > Cricetiscus > Cricetiscus sungorus. The sequence continues at coordinate 155,454 of JANBXA010000233.1, read as the reverse complement.
CCTGTGAGCATGTCTAAATTCCTAGCAGGAAATTCGGCAGCAGCATTACTTTGCATGGTTTCCTTGCAAAATTCTTGAAATTCGCCTCTCCAGAGCAAATAGTCACTCCCACTCAGCACATCTCTACTGAGCTGCATCTAATCCCTAGCGGTGCAATTTAACGATGCAAAAGACTCAAAAATTGTCTGAGTAAAAGGAGCATGGGGCCCATAATCAGTGACAGCCTCTTTAAGCTGTTTTATATCCTTAAAATTTAATGGGCTATGCTCCCTAACACTGTTATTCTGAGGATCCATTGTCTCAATTACTGGAAATATTTGTCTTTCCTTTTCTAATGCTTCTATCTTGGTTATTAAATCTTTGACCTCCTCCTCTAATCCTCGAGGTATAGAGGCCCCACTAAAGGAATCAGAATCACAAAAGTGGTTGTGCCATGGCAGACGGCATACGTCCTCATCAGCTTCAGTTTCTGATTCCAAAGTATCCTCTTAGTCAGTTACAGTGGAACTATCATTATCTAGTTGGGATCCCTCTTGTTCCATGATAGACTTTACAGATTCTAAATCATGTATTTCCTCCAAAGTCCTATTCATTTCTGCCAACTGTTCTTTCAGTTTAACATTGTTACTCAGAAGCACACTTTTAACTAGACGCTAAAGGGAAAGGGTGGCAATAGGGAAACTATCAGGCCTCTCTTCTTTATAAGCCTTTTGTAGGTCTCCTTTCACCTGTTCCTAATCAGGGATGTTAAAGCCTCCAGACTGCATAAACCAGGGGCTACGTTTCTCTAATATTTCAAAAAATTCTGTGGCTTTCTTGGTTTCACTCCTGGTGCCCTGCCTTTTCTATAGGGCCATTAATTGCCTGCTAAGCTTTTCCTTGCAGTTACTGGCACCCATCCTTCAATACACCCTCATCACTGACTTTTGCCGGCCGACCTTCGAGGGCAATCTCATAGGTGTTCCTTTCTTTCCCGATCTCCGTGGGACCTCCACTTGTAGCTCCACACTACGATCTATTCCACGAACCGGGCAAAGGCCTAGAGATTGAAATAAAGACAAGACAGTGGGTCATTCGTTCAATGGCAATGTCAGAACACCAAATGCCGAATGCCATTTATTGAGGATACAGAATAGGCTTAAATACTGACTTACGGCACAGTGGAAAGTTACAGGAATTTTAGGCTTAGCTCCTCCTTATGAGCTGTGTGTTGTTACAAAGTGTATTGTCACGAGGTAGGTGTTGCCTCTAGGTGTGTGTTAACAAAAACAAGGAGAGTACCACCAACAGACTTGGGGCAAGGAGTTTCAGCCAGCAGCTTCAGGCTTGCTCAAGGTGCCCCGGGGATTCATGCAGGGGTCTACAAATGATATTTGGCAAATGGATGTTATCCATCCACTGAATTCTGCCAACTTAAATATATTCATGTTAATATGGGTACATATAGTGGTTTTATCTTTTCCTCTCCCCAAACAGGAGAACCTACTAAACATGGAATTAGCCATTAGCTGCAAGCATTCTCTGTCATAGCCACCTCCCCCAACATATTAAGATGAAAACTGACATGGACACAGGTGAAAATTTTAAGGCCTTTTGCAAACAATTGAATATTGATAATAGTACTGGAATTCCATATAATCCTCAAGGACAAGGTTTAGTAGAAAGAACTAATCTCATGTTAAGCTCAATGTTAATAAATTAAAAGGGGGAACCTGGTATCCCACAAAGGCATGCCAAGAAATATCCTAACACATTCTTCATTATTAATTTTTTAAATCTGGATGATAACGGGAAATCTGCTGTCATGCGATTCTGTCTCTCTGATACAAAGAAAACCTTTGCCACAGAATTTGGTGAAGCCCCCAAGTTAAAACATGGCACCACACTAATCCAGACCTAATATGGTGACAAGGGTCAGTATGCATGCCTCAAATGGTGCCTCAAAAAAACAATACAAGTGATTTCCTGTTCTTACTATGATCTCACACAGTTCATTGTCAGTCCTGAAAATAGACCTAATCTACCTGAAAATTCCCTGTTTAGATACTCTTCCACTGAGATTGGAAGGTAAGCAAAACCCACTGTAGATTATAGTCATCATGGATATTATTCCATAAAAGGGAAAGCAGATACAAACAATAAAATAAGTCAATCAAGCAACCAATTATATGATTGAATTGAGGTGTTTGAGGTGACTTACAGAATGAGTATTTACTGTCACCTGTCATGGGTATGCTTTCCCCTCTGCTGGTCCTGCAGCCACGCCAGTCCCCAAAATACGTTGAGACTCTGGGATTGATATAATGCTGTTGGCCAAGTACTAGTTTCTTACCTGCTATTGCTGTCTTAATGATTAACCCATTTCTCCTTATCTAAGTATTTCCACGTAGTCATCTTATCCTAGAACAGGCTAGCGTGCTGCTCTCTTCAGGCTCTCCATGTTGACTCCTCCTAACTACTTCCTATTTCTTCTACTCTCGTAGCCCACCTATCTTGCTTTCTTATTGGCCATCAGTGCTTTATTCATTAACCAGTATGAGAAGCATATTTACAGACTAACATCTCCCATCAGTCACCATAGACTCAGTTCATTCTCTTTCCTGATAGGAGATCTAAGGAAAACTAGTCATACACAAGTCATACTTGCTACACCTCAGGTAGGAGGATTACTGAGACCTCTAGGTCAGCTCAGATGCATAGTGAGTTTAGATTGGGCTGAGTTACATTGAGCAAATTTACTTGGATCAATTACAAATATCTAAATGTAATCAAGACAATGAATCCCAGAACTGAGAATTTGGGTAGAAGTTTTTTGTTTGTTTGTTTGGTTGGTTGGTTTGCTTTGTTATGTTTTTGGTATTTCAAGACAGGGTTTCTCTGTATTACTTTGCAGACTGTTCTAGAAATTTCTCTGTAGAACAGAATAATTTTCAAATTTCCACAGGTAATACTGTGGATCATAGCAAGTTCTTTGCATCAACCATGAGTAGGTGTCCCCTCTGTTGGTATTTGTTGATAAATGTGCTGTATCTGGGTTGCTGATGTGTCTGCTTCAGAATACACAGCTCAATCCTCCCCAGTGTTTTCTCTACCTGTGTCTGTGATTTTCTCTTCCTATAACACTGACCTAATCAGTCTCAAAGCTGTTCAGGTCCTGAAATCATAGGGACAACACTCTTATCAGTAGGACACAGAGCACATGGCTTCAAATGGGGTTCAAAGTTTGGAAAAGCAAGTTGTATGGAGTAAGCTCTGTTCACAGGTATCCAGTTATATATGGAGAACAAGGAGATGTGGCACAGTTGTGTATGGATTTAGAATAACAATTGTTTCTTTCTAAAGTATAATTTGGAGCCAGGCAAATATTAATTTGTAAATGAACATGTGGAAGTAGGGATGAGTGAGTGTTTCTCCAACATGATATCCAGAAAGTGATAAACAGTCCCTAAGAGCTTGGAGTCATCCACTCTGCCTTCAGTCACTGCCCTCCTCATTTGTGTCCAGGTTTCAAGGTCAGCAGGATTCTGTGACTTTTGAAGTTAAAAAGAGTGGTTTCAATCCCCAGAACTCCCTGTCTATGTCAAGTAAGTTGTGGACTTATGATGGGAGATGTTATTCTGTGTACATGTTTCTCATACTGGTTAATAAAGCTCCGAGGCCAATGAGAAAGCAAGATAGGCAGGGCTAGGAGACAAGGAGGAAAGAGGAAATAGTAGGGAGGAGTCGAGATGTAGCCCAGGGAAGAAACAGGACGCCTGCCCAGGCTCCCTAATAAGACGACCACGTGGAAATACTTAGATAAGTAGGAATGGGCTAATAATTAAGACAGAGTTAGCCCATAAACAATAATTGTAATTGGCCAACAGAATTATATCAAATACAGAGTCTCTGAGTGTTATTTGGGGCTGGCGTGGCTATGGGCCCAGACTGGCGGGCTGGCGGGCTGGCATAAACATACATGCTACAGATGGCGCCCAACGTGGCTATAAAAACTTTCACTTAAAACTAATAAGAGCCTAAGAAATGTTTTAGAAACAAAGGAACAGAGACTAGCAAGACTTCTTAGTAGCAGCATTTTCTTGGTTGGATTTGTTTTGCTGTAGACAGAGATTTGCGCGGCTCCTTTAAGGGAGGTTTCCAAAATTAGCATAAGCGGCAAAAAAACGGCCTTGCTTTTAAAGAGCTCTGCTAACAATTCATTGTTGTGTACTAGAGCTGCAATGAAGGTTTACTCTGTGTTTTAAAAAAATATGCTGGCTTGGGAGAGAAAAAGAAAGGGGATACAATGGTTTAAAAAAGAATAAAGGAAATAAATGGATGGCTATGGTGGTGCACGCCATTAATCCCAGCACTAGGGAGACAGATGCAAGCAGATCTCTGTGATTTCAAAGCAAACCTGGTATGCACTGAATTCCCGGACAAATAAAAGTTACACAGAGAAACCCTGTCTCAATATATATAAAAATAGAAGTAGAATAAATAGAGTAATAAAAAAGCCTCGTAAATATGGAAAGCACAGAGAAATTTTGGATACTATACGCGATTCTGTTGTCTTTAAATTATTTGATTGCTGAGAAAATAACTACTGATAAAAGAAATGCTGCTGGATTAATTCAATTTATATATTTTAAAACTGCTTTGACTCCAAAATTTAAGCCTAAGGACAAGTTACTGGGGAAATTATTTCTATTTTTGTTTCCACAGAAAATGAAAAGCTATGGATTCTTTCCAGACTTATATGGTTTGATCAAGCCATACCCCCTGAAACAGTTCCCCAGGTGATCCAACACTCAAAGCAGTTGAGACAAAGCCTTGCAGACTACTGCCAAGATTTCTGCATCTTCTTTGGACCCCCATAACAGCGCCCTCTACCAGCAGGATGTAGTTTGGAAAGAACGACGCCCAAATTCCCAAATATTGTTTATAAATATTTGTTTTCATTTGAATGGACTTGGTTATAAATGGTTATAACCACAAGCAATCTTTTTAAAGGTGAAAAGGGAATTATGATATATGAATATTTTGCTTTGAAATGGATTTCCTTTTATTGCTACAATTTAAGGTCAATTTTGTGATATGTATATATGTCCTCTTGTTTAGGTATTGTGTTTATTTAGCTCATTGGAAAATGTAATGTATAATTTAGTACAGATTAGAGAATTACCTATGATAATCAAAACTTAGAGCTAAATTTGTTAGGATTTCTAGATATACAGAGATGTATTTGAGATGGATAGGCATTCTTCAAACCTTTCAAAGACCTACAAAATATGGCATTTAAAATGATTTAGGGATTTTCTTGACAATGAGGCACAACTGCTCCTGGTAACACAACCTGCATCAAAAAGGAAGATGGACATTGAACAAACTCGTTATGAAGTTTGCTTCTAATATGGCAAGACTAGCCATTTGGGCAAGGTACTTCTCTTGTCTAGACTGTTTGACATTATGTTGTAGAAACTGGACATGCAGGACCCACAAAAAGGTGACTGCTGATGCAAGATGGACATTGCTACAGGATTCCTGCTTCATGGAAGAGGCTGCCAGACAGTCTACAGGACACAGAGAAAAGTTTCCTGCCTTGTTGAGGAGTCTGGACACACACTATGGCCTATAGGCTGAAGATGGAACATTACAGAAGAACTTCGGGTGACTGACCAGGCAATGAATTGTCTCTGTCATTTCTAGAGTTTATATATTATCCTTCTGTGGTCTTTGATGGAGTTGAAGACAGATAGTTATGATTACAGTTTTACTCAGTTAGGATTAAAGATAAGTTACATATAGGACTTTAGACTCACAAAGATAGGATAGGTGATATTTTCTTTAAGTCTTACAAAATGTTTATGGACTAAATATTGTTAACTGTGATTCTTATTTGATAACTGTTGAATGGTATAATTTGCTATGTTAAGGTTAAACCCCTTCTTTTACTTTAGACAGAAAAGAGGAGATGATTGGGAGATGTTATTCTGTGTACATGTTTCTCATCCTGGTTAATAAAGCTCTGTGGCCAATGAGATAGCAAGATAGGGGCTGGTGCGGCTATGGGCCCAGACTGGCGGGCTGGCGGGCTGGCATAAACATACATACTACAGTCTTACTATCATTCAACTTCTTTCTTCCTGGCATTCTCCTGTTTCCATGTGTCTGCTGTGGCTCTTCATACATTTTGTGCACAGAATTTCCAGTGTGATGATATGAGCCTGGTAGACCCAATGTCCTCTAAAAATAGTTTGATCAGTTTAACAGTCTAGTATGTTTAGTCTAAGATGTTCAGTTGGAATATAATGTTGGCTGATCTAAAAGGAAAACAATTTTCAATGAAATTTGGGTGTGGGTACACTGTCCTCTTCTTTTCCTTTTGCTCTTATTTTCTTAAGAGTGTCATACAGCCCAGATTGTTTTTGAACTTCTTATTTTCATTCGACTCTTCCTAGTTTTAAGATCTCTAACACTCACCATAAGTTCCTGCTTGCATGCTATGTAGAGTGGGGCCATTTTCCTCAAAGCTCCTACCCAGTGAGATTAGCAGGCAACCTTCAACTAAAAACCCCCACTACTTGGACATGTTTCATTTTCTTGGCCTCTGGATTTTGCCCAAATTAAGAAGTTTATTTTTACCCAAAAATTGTAATTTCTGCATGCATTTTGGTTTTCCTCTCTGAAATCTACCATTATCCCTTTTGTCTGTACAATTGATGGAAACATAGGAATTTGATTTCACACTATTTTTGTTACAATTTATCTTTTGTTGTATTTAAATTAGAAACAATCTTCTTTTACATATCAATCCCAGTTCCGTCTCTCTTATCTCCCATCTACTCCCCAGGGAGGGTGAGGCCATCCAGGAGGTATTATGAAAATCTGTCAAGTCATTTGGGTTTAGGCCTAGGCTCTCCCCTTTGCTATAGGCTAACGAAGTATCCCTCCATGGGGAATGGGCTCCAGATGTCCTTTCATGCACTAGGGATTCATCCTGTTTCTGTGCCAGAGACCCCATAGACTCCCAAATTCTCCCACCTGACACCCTCGTTCATGAGATCTGGTTTGGTCCTATGTGGGTTTCTCAGCTGTCACACTGTGGTCCACTAGTTCCCACTTACTCAGGTCATCTGTTTTTGTGGGTTTTCCCAGCATGGTCTTGACCCCTTTGTTTATCACTCTGCCCTTTCTGAAACTTGCTTCCATAAGTTGGCTCAATGTTTAGCTATGGATGTCTCTTCTGCTTCCTCACATACTGGATGAAGGCTCTAAAATGGCTTTTAAGGTAGTCATCCTTCTCATTATAGGGGAAGAGCATTTAAGGTTGTCTTTCCACTATTGCTCAGATTCTTAGTTGGGGTCATCCTTGTTGATCTCTGTACAATTCTCTAGTGCCAGATTTCTCTTTAAAACTATAATTTCTCCCTCTATTGATATGTCTCTTTTCTTGCTCTCCTCTATTCATCTCCCTATTCAATCTTCCTGATCTCTCATATCCTCCTCCCACCCCCTCTTCTCCCTCCTCTTTCTTTTACCTCCTTCTTACTAGTCCCTCTCCCAAGTTTCCAATTTACTCAGGGGCTCTTGCCCATTTTCCCTTCACCAGGTGACAGTGTATTTCGCTCTTATGGTCCTCTTTGTGTCCTAGCTTCTCTGGAGGTGTGGGTTGTATTCTGGTGAACTTTGTTCTGAATATAGTATCATTATTAGATATTAGTATTAGAACATGGTTGTCTTTCTGGATTTTACACTGTTTTTGCTTCATCAACGTGGGTTTTTTTTATTTTTATTTAACTTATGGATCCCAGTTCCCTCTATCTCCATCCCTCTTTCCACCTCTCCAAACCTCACAGGAACACAGACCACCCTCACCTTCCATACCCCCTTCATTCCACATGTAGGGTGATGCCCTCTAGGAGGGCTCATCTAAATATGTCAAGTCATTTGGAGTAGGGACTATGACTTCTCTCCTGTCTCTTGGGTAAAGAGTATCCATCCATGGGGGATGTGCCTGCAAAGTCTTTTTCTGCACTAGGAATACACTATATGAGTTTCACTATATGAGGTGCCTTAGATTGCTCAGACCTACTAACTGAGGCACATGTTCAAGGTGTCTGAGTCAGTCCCATGCTGGATTCCCAACTATCAGTCTGGGGACCCAATCGCATCAGGATTCCAGTTTGGCTTAGTGTATACTTGTGGGTGTTTACTTTTTTCCATTAGGTACCAAATGAGGGCTCCATGATGGTGGATAAGTTGGTCATTTTTCTTATTACCAGGGAAGGCCATTTGTGGTAGCCTTTCCACTGTTGCTCAAATTGTTAGTTGGGATCAGTCTTGTAGGTATATGGACATTTCTTTAAGTTCAGTTTTCTCTTTAATGCTATAATTGCTCCTCTTTTATGGTCTCTCTCTCTCACACTCTTTCTCTATCTTTTATCGCCTCGATTCCTCTCCTGACTCAATCTTCCTAACCCCACGTGCTTTCCTCTCCTCTTCTTCTCTTTCTCTTTGCTCCCAAAACACTCATCACCCCCAACCACCTTGTGCTCTGGAGAATTTGTTCCTTCCCCTTTCTGTTACAGACCTTATATAAAACTCTTAGACTCCTCCTTGTGTACTATTTCCTCTGGTTATGTGAATTATAGGCTTGGGATTTTTTGCTTATGTCTTAAGTGTCTTTCAGCCTTTTGAATTTCATCAATTTAGAATGTTTTTTTTTTTCAGTTCTTTCCCCCATTTTAAAAATACGGTTATTTGGTGTTTTGTTGACTATTTTCTTGAGTTTTTTGTATATTTTGGAGATCAACACTCTGTCAAATGTAGGATTGATGAAAATTTTTCCCAGTCTTTAGCCTGCCATTTGGTCTTTTCAACTTTGTCCTTTGCCTTATAAACCCTTCTAAGTATAAGGAGGTCCCACTTACTAATTTTCAATCCCCATATCTGTGCTACTAAAGTTATGTTCAGGAGGCAGTCTCCTATAACAATTTGTTCAAGGGTAGCTACCACTTTCTATTCCAAGAGGTTCAGTGTGGCTGGATTTGTGATGAGGTCTTTGATCCATTTGGACTTGAGTTTGCACATGGCCATACTCATGGGTCTATCTGCATTCTTATACACCATCATGCAGTTGTGCCAGCATCATTTGTTGAACATGTTTTCTTCCTTCCATTGTATACTTTTTGCTGTTTTGTCAAAACTCATGTGTTCATAGGTGAGTGCTTTAATATCAGGTTTTTCAATTCGATTCCATTGGTCTAATGTCTATTTTTGTGCCCAAACCAGGCTGTTTTCAAGATTATAGCTGATAAGTATGGATGCTAATGCCTTCTGATGTTCCTCTATTGTACAGGGTTCTTTTGGCTATCTTGCTCCTCTTGATTTTCCATATAAAGTTGATTATTATCCTTTCAAAGTCAGTGAAGAATTGTGCTGATATTTTAATGGGGATTTCATTGAATCTATAGATTGCTTTTGTCAAGATTGCCATTTTTACTATGTTATCCTACCTATCCAAGAGCATGTGAGATCTTTCCATTTTCTGGTATCTTCTTTAATTTCTTTCTTTTAAGACATAAAGTTCTTATTATATAGATCTTTCACTTGTTTGGTAAGCATTACCCCAAGATACTTTATGTTGTTTGTGGCTATTGTAAAGGGTGATGTTCCTCTGACTTCTTTCTCAGCCCCTTTGTCATCTGAATAATGTAAGAATGCTGATTATTTTGAGTTTATATTGTATCTTCCTTGTTGGCTGAAGGTGTTTATCAGCTGTAAGAGTTCCCTGGCAGAGTTATTCCGGTTGCTTATATAAACTATCATATCGAGAAACTTTTACATCTTCATTACCGATTTGTATCCCCATGATCTACTTTTGTTGTCTTATTGCTTTAGCTAGAATTTGAAATACAATATTGAAGAGATGTACAGAGAGGACAGCCTTGTCTTTTTCCTGATTTTAGAGGAATCGCCTTAAACTTCTCTCCATTTAGCTTGATGTTGGCTGTTGATTTACTCTACATTGCTCTTACCATGTTTAGGGATGTTTCTGTTATCCCTGATCTCTCCAAGACCTTTATCATGAAAGAGTGATGAATTTTGTCAAAGGCATTTCAGCATCTAGGTTGAAGATCATGTAGTTTTTCTGACTCAGTTTTTTTATATGGTGGATCACATTGATAGTTTTTTTGTATGTTAACCCATCCCTGCAACACAGGGATGAAACCTACTTGGGCATGTTGGATGATTTCCCTGATATATTCTTGGATTTTATTTGTCAGTATTTTATTGAGTATTTTTGCATCGATGTTCATCGGGGATATTGGCTTGTGATTTTCTTTCTTAGTTGTGTTTCTGTGTGGCTTGTTTACCAAGGTGATTGCAGCCTCATTAAAAGAGTTTTGTAATGAACATTCTCTTTCTCTTGTGTGAAACCACTTGAGCAGTATCATGTAGAGAGCTGCAAAGTGCCATGCCTTAAAGATGGCGCTGGCTTCTGCCTTCCACCTCCCCAAGGGTGAGTACTCTCTGGCATGAACAGCCCTTATTTGGTTTAGTCTGTTCAGCCTCTCTGCTTCTGCATTAGAGTAGCCTATCTGCAGGATCCATGTAGCTCACTGGGGTTGGTTAGCACAAGGGGATTTAAGCCTGTGCAGGCATTTCCCCAGGGGTCTCGCGGGTCATAAGAACATGTTTCAAGTATCCTGATTAAAACTGTATTAAGATGATTTTCCTGGAGTCACGTCTCCAAGTGAATAACAAGAAAGAGGCGTCTCTGATACAGTGACAGTGCTTTTAACCCTTGCTGGAAATTGATGCTGAGATTATTTACAATGTATCATCACTATAATACCTAAGATCCTAAAGAGAAGGACACATTGGGACTTCAAATTATATTTGTCTTCATATACTCAAAAAATTGTTGAATGTCAGCTGGGAAGGACACTTCCCATAGCACATTATCAGACAGAGAAATATATGGTGACAGTGTTCAGTGTCTTACATCAATCTATCTCCTGAGAATAACAAGCCACAATCAACTGTTTTTACTTTTTAGATCCTTGCAGTTGACTCTCCACTTTTCTTTTCAGAGCAGTTTCTTTAGATAATTGAGTGACTCCCAGCAGATTAAACTGATGAGGACATTCTCTGTGGCACTTATTGCAATCTTCTTCCAAATTGTCATTCGTCTCCTTCACAGAGAGTCTGGGCTTGGTACCCTGTACCTGAAGATCTGAAGCTCTGCCTCACCAGCTTAAATCTGAGTCTTGACTTCCAGTCCAGATCCTCTAGATTGTTGGAGGTAAAAGTAAGCACCTCCATCTCTACTTTTTCTATTAAAGACATCGATGGTCATGGAAGGATGCACTTAATGAGGCAATGTGTATCATCAAAGACAATTTTAAAATATGGACTTTCTGGAAGGATCCATGAGTAGGGTAGAAGACTTTTCTGAACGGGTCAGAAATGAAAGGGAAATAAGTGTTCCTGGTGGTGTGGGTATGGCCAGCTAATTACATGTTACTGGTTCTCTTTTAATGAAGTGGAAATTTTTGTTCAGTAGAGTCCAAAATAATGAAGACAATTTTACTTAGGTATGACTCTGTGTGTTAGTCACGTAACTATTGCTATAAGGAGAAAATGGGAGCAAAGAAGCTCATAAATATTTCATTCAGACTTGCTCACTCCCATTTTCAAATGTTCAGACCATTGTGATCATGAAGGGAACAATGGCAATATCCAGGCAGATGAGGGGCTGGAGTCGAGAATGTAGGAATCAGAAATTTAGCTGAATTTCTCTCTGTGAAGCTTGAGAAAGAAATGACCCCAAAGCCTTTCCCCAGTGTGACACTTTTTCTCCATCAAGGAAACACCTACTCTAACAAGGCTACACCTCCTAGAATTGCCCTTCTATTTGGGGGCTGTTTTCTTTCAACCACCATAGACTGAATGAGTTGAGTGTTCACTGAATGTGTTTTTGGTATGTGTGGCAGTGGTGTGTGTGTGTGTGTGTGTGTGTGTGTGTGTGTGTGTTTGTGTGACATGTTTGTGTGGTGTGTGTGTGTGAGAGTGTGTGTGTTCATGTATGTATGAGTGTGTGTTTCTGTGTGTGTTGTGGTTTCTGTGTATATGTATGTGTACGATGTATATGTATGTATATGAGTATGTGTGTGGTGTGTGTGGTTTATGCATGTGGCTTATGTGTGTGGCTTATGAGTGTGTGTGTGTGTGTGTGTGTGTGTTTGTGTGTGGTGTGTGTCTCTTTTGTGTGTGTATGTGTATGGATTATGTTTGTTGTGAGCATGCGGTTTGTTTGTGTATGTGTGGTATGTATTTGTGATGTATATGTGGTTTATGTGTGTATGTAGTGTGTGTATGTGTGCCTACTATCAGTCTCTGGGTCATTTGTTTAACTTGTTAACCTGGCTTGTTGGCAGGAGCCTGCAGTGTCAGCCCCTTGTGGAACAGGGTAAGATTCCAGGCCAATGTGGTCTATGTAGTGTGCTTCAGGTTTGGTCAGGTCAGATCATCAAATAAGATGTGATAAATCTTAATATTAGTGGTTTGGTGTGGGGTTTAAACTCAGGATACAAATGCTCTGAGTTTGAACCACATTCTCAGTTACCTATCTGTTTTTGTTTAATTTTTGCAGATATAATGCCTCTTCAGGCCCAGATGTGTATCATGTATCTGTTATCTTCTATGCTGGTAACCTTAATTGTAGATCTCAGGTGTGTTTCTTAAGTATGTCATGTATATGTCTGTTTTAAATGTCAATGTCAGAGAATCAGAAAATGTCAAGTCAATCAGTGAAGGCTGAAAGAACCACAATCCAAAAGATCAGATCAGCAGGGTCATGAGTCTTGTGTTCACAAAGATAGTATTACTTCCATCCCAGAATATCTTGCAAGCTGGAGTTTAGGGAAAGCATAATTTAACAATTATAAAACCCTAATCATTGAAGCCTTATTAAAGGGAGTTCAGAGGAAATTAAGCATAAAACAGATTCTTATTAGAGTTCTGAAATGAGCCCAGGAATTTTTACACAGGCAGAAATGTTTGTAATTCAAATCCAGTCTTGCCTATTTTAGACTAGTCTGAAAATCCTCAAATAAACTCCAATTGGTGGCTCTCACCTTTATTCCCAACACTCAGGATTAAAGTCTTTGCATTCAACCCAGTCCCAGTTCTTTTTCTTTACTGTATGGGAAGATGTGAAAGCCGTATGTGCATCCCAGGCCAGTGACACCATAAACAGCTCACGGATAATATCACATTTTCCCCTGAGACCCAAGGTCTACTAAATCCCTGATACTGGTATTGAGCTCATTCTAAATTCCAGGCAGGTGTTGACTTTGTGCCTTCTTTTTCATCCTCCTGAGTAATGGCCCACTTGATGAGACGGCAGAATTGATAGGCTCCCAGACCTAAGCCTAGATGACTATGTTATGGATTCTATGTGAGGCCAAAAGATCAGACTGTACCCAGAACAGCAAACAAGCTTGTAAGATGTCCTCCTGTGGCTGGGTGGTTGAGTTACACACCTTTAATCCCAGTAATTGGAGGCCTTGGAAGGGGGATTTAACTATTTAACTTTATTCAACTCCAGGATAGGCTGCAAATGTACACAGAAAAACCATGTTCTCAAAAAAGAAGGAAAGAAAACAAAACAGACACAAAAAGAAGAAAGAAAGAAAAAGAGGAATCCTAATTTAGTGAGGTTTGGCACTCATCTGTGGTCATGTATTGTTCACGGTTATTTAAATTCACTTAGATCCAAATAGCAAAGCTTCCCCACTAGCTAGTCATAGAAGTGAGGCACACCTTTAATCCCAAAACACAGTTACAGAGCTCACACCTTTAATCCCTGCACTAGAGAGGTATAAATATAGAGCAGGGGATTCTGTAGTCATTCTCAGGATTCTCTTGCCTTGTCAAGTAGGTGAAGCTGTCTGAAAGTTGGTGAAAGTTTCTGGTGCCAGGACCAGCTCATTGATCCTTACATAAAGGTAAGAGATAGTGACTTAGCCGCTATGCTTCTCTGTATTTCAGCTAAGCTTAATCCAAATATATATCTCTGGATCTGGAATGTATCTTGCTACACTCAATATTAATAGCAGCACATGAGAGGTAAAGACATTCAGATCCTCTGTGAGTTACATGCCAGCCTGGACTCAGACTTGATCCAGGACTGTAGGATGGTTACATGGAGAATTACTCTCTCTCTCAAAAAAAAGCTATACAAGTGATTTTGTCATTTTTAACAGGATCTCACTCAGTTCATTTTCAGTCTTGAAAGCAGATCTAATCAACATGAACATGCCTTGTTTAGATACTCTTCCACTAATGTAGGAAGGATACTGAAACCCCGGTGTAGATTCCATTCATCATGGAAATGATTTTTAAAATGGAAAGCTGATAAAACCTACAAAATTAATTAACAATACATAGACAAATCCTTACTGTTTGAGATGACTTGGAGATTGGGTTTTACTCACCCAATAGACTCAGTGCATTCTCTTTCCTGATGGGAGATCTAATCAAACTGGTCATATACAAGCCATACTACTCCAGTCAGGTAGGAGGATTACTGAGTTTTCCATGTCAGCTCAGAATGAATAAAGAGTTCACATAGGGCTCAGCTACGCTGATCCAATTTATATGGAAAAATTATAAACGTCTACATGTAATCAAGAGGGTAAATCCCAGAACTGAGAATTTGGGGAGAAGTTTTATTGTTTGCTTATTTTGTTTTGTTATGTTTGTGGTTTTTCCAGAGAGGGTTTCTGTGTATTGCTTTGCAGCAAGTCCTGGAATTCAATCTGTAGTGTAAGATGGTCTTGAACTCACAGAGATCTGGTGCCTGTGTGCCCCAAGTGATGGGACCAATTCCTGGTCCTGCACTAGTGTTTGAGATGCTCTTAGGACTTTAGTACATGTGGGATTTCCCCATTTTCCACAACTGATTCACTCAGGCCATAGATGTAAAAGTTAAAGTAGGATTGAGTGGGGGCATGGTCAATTATCCAATCAGATGCACATTTTGGCTAAGAAGAGAGGATAAATGCAAGTTGTAAGAAGAAATGGGCATCTAAGGATTATTATGGCCAGGGTAAACACTGTTTTATGGATCCTCAAGTCACTACCACCTGCTGGGATTGGAACACCTGTTGTGTGTGTGCTCATCAGGTTAGCCATTCTACCCGATCAGGACATACCTTCTTACCAAGGATCTCCAGTCTCTCAGGTCATCTTAGTAATCTTGGTTATATTGTTATATTTGGCTTTGCTATTTGAAGCTGAAAATCTCATTAAGCCCCAGGTACCATAGAACTCCATATGTAGCTTACTGTTATTAGTACTGTGACTTGGAGCTAAACTCCTATGCCCTTTAAGAGATTGCTGAAGTTGCAATATTGAAGGGCTAAGACACACTGAGCAAATACTGACCAACAACTCCAGTCTGGCTTAAAAATATTTAATTCACAGTGATTATAGATTCCTTAACTGAAGATGAAGGAAATTCCATAGAAGCAGACATTTGGCCATGAGTCTCAGGAAAGCATCTAGTTGACAAATTCTCAGTATTGAACCCCCCAGATCTAGACTTTTACAAATGATAGCGACTAGCAATTTCCCAATTTCGCCCAACAAGTTTCATTGATTAAATGCAAAGCATACTTGTCTGTAGGATCTTTAACTTTGCATTTGAGAGTCCATTTTTTTTTAAAGAGGAAAAAGATGATACTTTATTTTGTAAATGAAAACAAATATTTATAAACAATATTTGAGAATTTGGGCATCATTCTTCCAAACTGCTTCCTGCTGGTTGTGGGCACTGTCATGGGTGATCAAAGAAGACACAGAAATCTTGGCTGTAGTCTGCAAGGCAGCTTTGTCCCATTGACAATGCTTAAGGGGGTCTTGCTTGTTGAAACCACATTAGTATGGAAAGAATCCACAGCTTTTCACTTTGTTTGGAAAAAAAAAAAAAAATCTTTTCCCCAGAAACTTGTCCTTAGGCTTAAATTTTGGAGTCAAAGCATTTTTCCCTTTTTCTTTTTAATAATATAATTTAAAATTTTTACATGTGGATCCCAGTTTCCTCTCTCTTCCTCATCCCAACCCTTCCTCCCTCCCTCCCTCTTACCTTCTTTTCCCTGTGACATGCACCCTGCATGAAATTACATCCACCATTTCCCTTGTAGGGCTATGCTATCCAGGTTAGGTCATATAAATCTGTCTTGTTATTTGAAGTAGGGACTAAGACTTCTACCTGTCTCTAGATTAAGGTGCTATCCCTCCATGGGGGAGGTTTCTGCAAGGTGCGTTTGCACTTGAGAGTCTTGAGATACATTTGGAGATGGTATCCCACAAAAGTGTGGGGATCTTGTAGTTCTCCAGTTCTCATTGCCCAGGGCATTAGTGTTAAGAGAAGCCGTGGTTGTGATTGGCAGAATAACTGGGAGATTTGTTCCCATGGGTGCTCATGTCCAGGAGATCTTTGAGGGACATATGGCTATAAGAAAGACAGACAGAATGTAATAGAAACTATCAGATTTCCAACATTTCTAGACTAGTGACAAAATCCCTGCATGGTTTATGCCATGAAGGGGCAAAGAGTCCTGCTCAATGTGCATTTTCTGAAAGGGATTATTCCTCTATTTCTGTAGTACCTGTCTGTGTGAAGGTCAAGATGTGCTCCCCATTGACACTCCAGATGCTTGCAAGAAGCACTCTGCTAAGAAATGAAGCCTTGGTTATCTCTGCTGTGAATAATCTACCCATGGAATTCTTCCCACCCTTATTCAAAGATGCCTTTAAGGAGAAACAAACAAACATCTTGAGGGCTATGGTGGCAGCCTGGCCTTTCAGATGCCTTCCTATGGGATCCCTGATGGACTTTCCTGACCTGGAGATTTTGCAGGCTGTGCTGGGTGGTCTTGATTTGCTGATACAGCAGAAGGATCAACATAGGTAAGTGAGAAAGAGGGAGCATTGAGGGGTAGAGAGATTTGAATACAGAGTTCAGAATGTGGTCCAAGTTGAAAACTCACAGTGGTGCACAGAGGTGAATAGCAGGTGAATACTGCTAATAGATGTAGTCAACATACAATTAGTCTATGTAGGCCAGTTTAACCAGCCACTAAAAAGGAAATAGTCTTGGTTTAAGGAATGACTTATAGGAATTTGATGTTTTGGGGTCAAGTCAGATTATACATTATTAGACATGTCATTTGAATCGCCTTCTTCTTGGTCCAACAGGAATTGCAAGCTAGAGGTGCTTGATTTTTGGGATGCCCATCATAACTTCTGGAATGTGTGGGCTGGAACAGAGGATGGTATCTGCTCTCCAGATGTCATTAGAGAAACCCAACCAGTGGTCCATCATCCCATACGACAGGGAAAACAGGTTGTGACTGTGATGATGAACCTTTCCCTCAATTCCAGGCAGCTCTGTAAATATCTAAAGTATTTCCAGTGGTGGGCTGAGCAGAGAAAAGATGTGTGCAATTGTTCTGTGAAAAGCTGGAGTTTGGGGCCCTTCCTGTATATAACCCCCTAGAGCTGCTGGAGGTATTTGAGCCAAGCTGTATACAGGAACTTGAAGTGAATGCTCCCTGGGACCTGAGGAGCCTTGCAAAGTTTGCCCCTGGCCTGGGCCAGATGAGAAACCTTCAGAAACTACGTCTCAAAAAAATCTTCATGCCCTTGCATTGTTTTTGGAAGCAATAGATGAAAGAAGAGTGTTTTCGACAGATCATTTCCCAGTTCTCAAAACTCAACAAGCTCAAGCATCTCTATGTGAATCGTGTCTTCTTTTTGAATGCAAGACTGGACCAAGTGCTCAGGTGAGGAAGGATTGAGAAGTTTTTCCACAGGCCAGAGAAGACCCTTTACATGTTACTTGAAACATAAGTGTTCACCTGGGGCTTGCCACCTACTGGTGAATACACGTGGATATGAACTTAGAATGATTGATCTAGTAGTCTTTCAGCTACTGTTGCATCCATCATCTAGAAAAGGTCATTGAAACCTATGTAATGTGGGGATGGGGTTTTAAACCACATGTTGCCCCATGTCTGCACAGTCCTCAGAACTGTATGCACAGTTTACATCACTCTTTTGATTCTCCAAGGGAGATGGTCTCTCTGAGGACAGGTAGGGCCCGAGAAATGGAAAATAACTGAGAGGGACTAGGGACATAGGGAAACCCTCTAATAAAACAGAGGCTGTGCTAGGAAAATGGGTCTCATGGGGACCAACATTACCACACACAGCTATGGATCTACATTCCCCCTAGGTGTTTCTTCTTGGTTTCCTCCTGACCACATTTGTCATCTGATGAAGTTTTGTGTTTGACAGTGCAGAGGAACCAGATTTCGGGATCTAAGCGGTCACATGATTTGTCCTTGCTATTAATTCTCCATCAGAGAGCATCCTGTGGTTGGCCTCTATCAAGTTCTCAGAATGACCTTAGGACATACTCCCCTCTGCTCACTTGAATTTCATGCCTTTTTCTATCACTGTTACACTTACTGACATAATCTGCTTTGTCTTTCTGTAGGAACTTGGAAAGTCCCTTAGAGACCCTGGCAATCAGTCGCTGCATACTATCAGAATCAGACATGAGATATCTGTCCCAGTGTCCAATCATCGATCGGCTCAAACATCTGGACCTGAGTGGTGTCTACTTATTACATTTAAGTAATCCACTTCTAGGAAGACTGCTAGAGAGACTGACAGCTACGCTGCAGACATTAAAGTTGCATAGATGTATGCTCATGGATTTCTAAATGTGTGTCATTCTCCCTGCCCTGAGCCAGTGTTCCCAGCTGGTGGAGGTGAATTTTATGAAAAACTTCCTGTCTTTGGCCAGCCTTAAGAAGCTGCTTCAGCACACTGCCAACCTGACACATCTCACATTGGAGATGTACCCTGCTCCTGATGAAGTGTACGATGACGTTGGAGATGTCCTGCCAGACAGATTCACCCAATGTTGTTCTGAGCTCATGGACACACTTAGAGCTATTAGACAGCCAAAAGAGGTCTACTTTGTGAGTAAGAAATGTCTATATTGTCAGGGATACTGTGTCTATGACCTGAAGGCCTCCCTATGTTCCTGTTGGGAATAAAGGATGAGAGATTACAGCTGGCATGAGAAATAAAAGCCAGTTCTCAAGGGACTCATGAGAGACACAGAGCATGTCTATTCAAGCTGTTTTAGAGACTTTTGGAGACAATGATTTTTATTGAATCAGATTATAGATAGTATCTTTGACATGGAGATTCAAGGGCTGCTTATATGCTAGGATCAACAGGAGACCCACCTTGGTAGCCCACCCCTAGCACAATCACTATGTGATAGTCCACAGTCCCAGTGGAGAGTAATCAGAGGATTACAAAGAGAATCATTGTACAAAGTACAAACTACGAAGAGCATCATGGATTTGATGAAATGTGTTGCATGTCTCTCCCTCCAAAATTCATTTGTCCAACTTTCCTAAAGATTTGTAATGTGTGAATATGTATTTTCTTTTTAAGAATAACATTGCCTGTAGAATGAACTGGTGTTGAGTTTTCGGTACTCTCACTTTTTTTATTTTTTTTTAATAAAATAATTTAAAAATTTTATATGTGCGTCCAGTTTCCTCTCTCTTCCTTCCTTCCTATCTCCCTACCTCCTTCCATCCCTCTGGCCCTCCCTCCATACCTCTCTCCCTCTTTCTTACACTCTTTCCCCTTTGACATGCACCCTGGCCACTCTCCCCTCCCATCTACCACCCCCACTCCACTTGTAGGGCTATGCTATCCAGGTTGGGTCATGTAAGTCTGTCAAGTCATTTGAAGTAGGGCCTAGAGGGATACCCCCTTAACCTAGACACAAGAGAGAAGTACTCTCAATTTTCAACTGTGATCTTTCTCTTTTGTGAGACAGATTTATGCTGGATATTATTTCCCCACCATCCTTAACATTACAGTTTCCAATAACTTCAATAAAAAATGTTTTTGCATGAGAGAGTGTGTTGCAGACTATTCATTTACTAAAGTTTTCCTTGACAGTCTCAGACTAGTGCATTATATTTACTGTGTTTACCTACTCTTGTGTCTCTTTGTCTTCACACCTTCTCCATCCTAGATCTTTCAGAGAAATAATAACATAACATGCCATGCTCTTTGTTTCTTTTATACCTCAGCTTTATATAATCTCAGTCTGAAAGTCTGAGAGAATCTCATGGAGGGATAGCTCAGAGAATGAATATGCTTCCTCCCTTTTCTGGGGACCAGTGTTTGTTCTTGGGAGGGCCAAAACACCTGAAACTGTTCTAAGAAATCTGAAGTTCATTTCTTGTTTCTGTGGGCACTTCCTGCACTTCCATCTACATACACACATACCACACACAAGTTCTTTAATAGATATAATTAAAGATAAGTAAATTTAAAGTATGAAAAATACAAATAAATTAATGTTATTAATATGAACCCAGTCTAGAGGTTGATAACCAAACAGGGTTTAATACAGCAAAGCATGAAAAAGTTAATGGTAGATATACTGATGATGCCAACATATCATTCCTTGACAGAAGACATGCTAGAACATTGTGTGTATTCATGGGAAAGCCATAGGTCAAGAACATTGGTATGCAGTGTACCATTCTCTACTCTTTTCAAATGTCAGCATCAACTTCTGAAATGTATCCCTATTCTTTGCCATCTGTTTTCCCTCCAGATGTTAAAGCTTCACTGCCATGTTTTAGGGACATGCATTTTCTTACATTTCTTTTGTTTTTTAATTTTATTTAATTTTTATTTTACAAATCAATCCCAGTTCCCTCTCCCTCCTTCCATGCCTCCGTCCTTCCCTCTCCCCCTCATGCAGCCCAGACCCCCTCCTCTCCCATCCTCCCCCACTCCACAGATAGGGTGATGCCCTCCAGGAGGGTTCATCTAAATCTCTCAAGTCATTTGATGTACAGACTAGGACTTCTCTCCATTCTCTAGGTTAAGGGAGTATCCCTCCATGGGTGAAGTGCCAGCAAAGTCTTTGTGCCTCAGTATTACATCCTGGTTCCACTGACTGAGGTCCCTTAGACTCCTCAGGCTTTCTAGCTGAGACCCATATTCAGAGGTCTAAGTCAGTGCGATGGTGGATTCTATTTATCAGTTTGGGGGCCTATTAGCTCCTTCTTGTTCAGGCCTGCTGTCTCTATATCTTTCTGAAGAATGTTCTTGTCCTCCCTCTCTGCATCTGGATTCAAGTTCACCTCAGTGTTTAGTTGTGGTTGTTTGCTTCTATTTCCAGGAGGTACTAGATGAGGGCTCCAAAATGGTGGATAAGTTAGTCATTGATCTCATTATCAGGGGAAAACATATATGGTAGTCTTTCAACTGTAAATGAAATTGCTAGTTGGAGTCAGTCTTGTAGGGCTCTGCACATTTCTTTAGGTACAGTGTCTTCTTCAATCCTATATTGGCCCCCTTTTTTATGTTCCCTCTCTGTCTCTCTCTCTCTCTCTCTCTCTCTCTCTCTCTCTCTCTCTCTCCCTCCCTCCCACTTACCATCCCTCCCTCCATCCCTCCATCCCTCTCTCCCTCCCCCCTCTCTCTCTCTCTCTCTCTCTTTATTTTCTATCTTCTATCCCTCTCCTGACTCAATCTTCCTAGTCCCACGTGCTTTCCTCTCCTCTTCTTCTCTTTCTTCTTTCTCTATTTCCCTCTCCACACAGTGCCCCCCTCCACTCACCATGTGATCTGGAGAACTTGTCCCTCCATTCTTCTGTGAGGGTCCTTATATGAATCTCTTAGAATCCACCTTGTATCCTAGTTCCTCTGGTGGTGTGAATTATAGGCGGTGAACATTTGCTTTAGTTCTAAAATCCATATATGAGCAAGTACATGCCATGTTCCTCTTTTTTGTGACTGGGTTACCTTATTCAGCATGGTTTCTTCAAGTTCTATCCACTTGCCTGAGAATTCCAAGATTCCATTTTTTTATTCCACAGAGTAGTATTCTATTGTGTAGATGTGCACCTCTTTGTCCATTCTTCACTTGAGGGGTGCCTAGGTTGCTTCCAGGTTCCTGCTATTACAAATAATGCTGCTATGAACATAGTTGAGCACATTTCTTTGTTGCATGGATGTGGATCATTTGGGTATATTCCTAAGAGGGGGTTTGCCGGGTCCTGTTGTATATAGATACGTACTTTCCTGAGGATCCGCCACACTGATCTCCAAAATGACTGTGCAATTTTGCACTCCTATAAGCAGTGTAGGAGTCTTCCCCTTCCTCCCCATCCTTTCCAGCATAATTTGTCAATTGTGTTTCTAATTTTAGCCATTCTGGCAGGAGTAAGATGGTATCTCCAATTTGTTTGATTAGCATTTTCCTGATAGCTAAAGATGTTGAGCACTTTTTAAGTGTCTTCCCCCTTTCTCATTTCTTCTATTGAGAATTCTCTTTTCAATTCTGTACCCCATTATTTAGGCGTCTCTCTAAAATGATCTCACTACCGCGGAAAGCTTGTCCTTGAACTAATGAGTTGACTAGGATAATTTTCAAGGTTCTACAGGAAATACTCTAGATCACAATAATGTCTTTGCTCCTATCTAAGAAACACTCATCACCTACCATGAAAGGCCTCTTATCAATAGGACTGAGAGTGAACACAATGCTTCAGACAGGGTTAAAGGTTTTAGAAACAAAGTGGCATGGATTAAGCTCTGTTCCCAGTTACCGTGTTTGATATGAAGTAACAATGAGATGGGACACAGGTTCCTGTTGAAGTAGAAAAATACTTGTGTATTTCTAAATTATACTTTGGAGGGAGGTAATATATAACTTGTAAATGAACTCATGAAAATATGGATATGTGAGTGTTTCTCCAACACAGTGGTGAGAAAGGATAGTCAGACCCTGGGTGCCTGGAGCAGTACACTCTGTTGTCACTCTTGGTCACTGCCCTCTTCCCTTGAGTCTCAGGTTCAAGGTCAGCAGAATGCTGTGTCTAATGTGACTAAACATGCTGTAATCTTACTATCATTCATTTACTTTCTTCCTGGTCTTTTCATCATTCTTCTTCATGGTGTGGCTATTCATGGAATATATGCAAAGAATTTTCAATGCGATGACAGCACAGCAGATCCATTCTCCCACAAAGAAGCTTTGAGTGGTTGGCCTGGAATTGCAACCAGAATTTTAGCCTAAGTAGTTTCATTGGATCATAATGTTGGATGATAATAAAAGAAAATATAGAACAAAGGTATAGGTACACTGCCCTTTCCCTTTCATAATTTTATTTTGGTTCTTTGATTTGATTTCTGTATTTTCTTTTTTGATGTCATTTTAAATTTCAACCACTGTCTCCTTCCCCACCTCCTTTTGTCTCCTCCCATACCCTGGCCCAAAAGGTCATTTGTTCGGGATCCTGTGTGAGGAAGTGAGAATGAGTGGACAGAGAGTTGAGAGACTGAGAAAAGACAGTATTCTGTTCAAGTCTCATTCACTGAATATAACCTCAGGGTTTAAGTAGTGCAGAAATGTGGGAGTAGGGCAAAGTGAGGACGTGAGGGAGGCAGATTGTCCTTCCAAGTAGAAAGCAGGTGTTCTGTTATAAGTTGCTATATGATATGCTGGCAGCTGGGACTCTTTCAGGGTAAGGCTTTGACACATGCTTAACAGGAGAACAGTCATAGGAGAATAGAAAATTATCAGTATGTTAGTATGTAAGAGAGTAGCAGGAAAGATGGCTGTTAACATGCTTACTTTGCTCTGGGGCTCACTACAGGTCCTCCTATTAAATATAATATATAGAACAAAATGAGGTCGCATATTCTTTAGAGCCCTATGTCTGTTTTAGATCAGAATAATTCTTGGATCAGAAGTGTGGCATAGCCTTAGCCATGATTGGGGAAGACATTTTGTGATGATTTTTCCTGTCTTAGGGGGCTATTGGGGTAGGATACTCTGTCCTTCCTCTGTTGCCCATCATTCACTAACCATCCCAACTCAACAAGTAGTATAAGGGTTTGAGGAATCTGATGAATTTATTGATACACATGTTTAGCTGTGTATTTGCTAGAGTTCATCATAGCTGCCTCCTATTTCAGCCATATCAAGGCAATGATAGTGCACCTGTATGTGCTGCAATTTTGTAGCATCAATTTAATTTTTAATGAAGGTCATGAATTTGTTAAACAGGAAACGTCCTACCAATAAAAGAATTAGTAGGCAAAGCAGTAGTCCTAGCATGGGAATGATGTAAGGCAGGAGTCTGTTCCAGGTGCTCCAGATGGGTTGATCAAACAGCTCTCTGTGATTCTTCTCGAGCTGTTCTTCAGGTTTCATGATTCTTTCTTGAATTATTCTGAATTTATTGGTATAGAAGCAGCACTTTTTCCTGTAAAGTCAGACAAATTCCTCGCTTGTTGGCAGTGAATAAGTCTAGCCCTCATCTGATTTTTAGGAACACTTGTGCTAGAGAGTCAAGTTTGTCCTGAAGTTCCTGGACTGAACTGTAGATGGTCTTTACATCATTAGCAAGCTGTTGTGATTGCTTGGAGTATGGTTTTATTGCTATTCCCATGCCTCTGAAGCCAGTGGGTAGGTCTCCTGAAATACCAAGTTCAACCAAAATTGGAATGAATTGCACTGCTTTTCTCTTGTGCTTCAGAGTGAAATCGTCGATGCTGGGTATCTGGATGGGCCCATCCCCAGATATAATTTATATATCTGGAAGAACAGTATACAGGACACACAACCCTGTCCAATTTGCAGGGTGCAAAGAATAAGCCAAGCCATTTTTGCAAAGTCGGACTTGTCAAGGCCTAGCACATAGAGCTGTGGATACATTAATCACTGAAAAGCAAGAGGTAAAGGAGGCTTCTCCTACAACTGTATCAAGACTGTCATTCTTAAAATGTTCATATAAGAATGAGGAATTTTTAAATCCTGTGGGCTGAACTTTAAAAGGGACATTAAGTGTGCAGTTCTCCTTCAGCATGGAATCATAATTAGGCAACAAAGCATCATTGAGCTCAGAGACTGCTAGGGGCCAGGAGGTTCCCAAGGTCAAACATAGCCAGCAGTTGTTTACTAGGCTGGGGTTGGTAATGTTAAAAGAATAATGGGTAGCAGACAGTGTATCTGAGCTTTTTGGGTCGATGTCTGCACATCTGGGTTTGGGAATTAATAATGGATGATAATCTGTGTGAGGAATCAGAGAATCAATCCTGGTTTGGATATTTTCTTTGACCCACCACCGCGAGAAACGTGAATGGGGGCTGTCTCATCCCACCATGCTGGATTTCCAGGTGTAGCAAAGCATGGAAGCTGAGCATATTGGTCAGAGCCAAGATCACAAGGGACAGTACCCCAGTCTCCTCCAAAATACCCTTCATAGGTTGAAAAAGGTACTGGTATAAAGTTGGATCGATTATTTGGACAAGGACCTGGTTGTCCATGGCTCAGGAGGGGGACGTGGGGGAGTACATGAGTTTAAGTTTGTTAACACATATCCAGGCTGTTAAGGACATACTGTAGGTACAGATAAGCAATTTTATCTCTGCAATCAACACATCAATTGAAGAAACCAGCAGCAAGACTGTTTCCTCACCTGCAACCACATCGTACTCCATTTAATGCTGTTAACCATTCATTGGCACAAAGGGGCTAGTTAAATCTTTCTTCTGAGGGGGGCAATAGTAAACAGGCCCTAAATATAATGTATGTCTTCATCTCTTGAAAACAGAAAAGAATAAACATCCTCAGGATGGACGCATCCCCCTGGAAGGATTTATTTTATCATCTATTAGTTTAACCAATCTCTTAGGAAGCCACCAGGCTGACTTAATTTCTTTGAAGTAAATGAGTAATGATCCTTGTCACCATATTAGGACTAGATCAGGGCAATGCCATGTGTTATCTAGGGGGTCTCTCCAAAGGACAGTGTCATAGGTTTTATGTGTATTGCATGGCAACAGATTTCCCATTGTTATCTAGATTTAAAAAATTAACAATGAAGAAAGCATGCATTAGGTTATTTCTTGGCATGACTTTGTGGATTACTAGGTTCCCCAATTTATTTATTTATTTATTTATTTATTTATTTATTTATATATGTATATATGTAGATATAGATATAAATGCTGTTGGCCAGTTACTAGCATATCTCATTGTCTAGCTGTTTCTTAAATATTAACCAATTATTAATCTTAGTATTTCCACTTAGTCTCATCTTACCAGAGAGAGGGGACAGCATTCTGCTGTCTCTAGACTCTCCATGCTGACTTCTCCCAACTACTTCCATTTTTCTCCTAGCCTCCTACTCATGCCTATCTTGATTTCCTATTTACCACCAGTGTTTTATTCATTAACCAATACAAAAAAACATATTTACAGAATGACATCTCCCATCATCTCCTATTTTCTGTCTAAAATAAAAAGAATCACAGTTAACAATATTTAGTTCATTAGTATTTAGTAAGATTTAAAGAATATATTTCATCATCTATCCTATCTTTGTGGTTCTAAAGTCCTATGTGTAACTTATTTTTAATGTTAACTAAGGAAAACTATAACCATAAGTATCTGTCTTTAACTCCATCAAAGACCACAGAAGGATAATATATAAACTCTAGAAATGACAGAGACAACTCATTGCCTGGTCAGTCACCCTAAGTTTTTTTGTAATGTTTTATTTTTAGCCTATGGGCCATAGTGTGTCTGGCAGACTCTTTTATGAAGCAGGAATCCTGTAGCATTTTCCATCTTTTCTTAGTGCTTACTTATAATAATCCTCAGCAGGCTAAGAGACACAATGGAAGGTTCTGCTACAAGGAGTGTTAAAAAAAAATCTCAGTATCTGCCAATACTTTGAATAGCAGGCATTGGAAATGATTTGTAAACTATTCCCTTAACTTATATTGTACCATTACATGAATGACATTTTACTATTTAATTCAAATATATTTACATTAGAAATGATGTTTGAAGAAGTAAAGGAAATTTTGCCTTGTGAGGGATTAAAATTGCTGAATATTGCAAGTCAGCAATGTGAAAGGTTCCATAAGATCCATTAACACCATGAGAATAGCACATAGCTCTGAATTTTGAACAGAATTATAAGGACATTGATCCACTTTACTTATTTTTTCTAATGTGTAACATGACGTTCCTGATTTATGTTGTCATTAAAGAATGAAGTGGCTCCAATTATTGGTGTTTCCTGTACAATGAGAAAATTATCAGGTCAATTCTCTTTGTACGTTTAATTTTCTTGCTTTTGGGATAATTGTTGTTAATCTTTCTCCCAAAACTATTACAAGTTCTTTACCTGGGCTCACTGTCTACTCATAATTTGTAAATTTTAACATTAGTATAAGGTACTGTAATTTCTGCTGGAACTATTCTGGTAATTGACAATTTTCCTTTCAGAATAAACTCAGATCTTTTTCACATAAGTTTTAAAGTTTTAGTCGGTTTATGTGTTTAAGAGATCCATTCTATGATAATCTCTTCCCTGTGCATTAAAATTCCTGTAGGGGAATGCTTAGTGAGTACCCTGTTCAAGTAATTGCAGTTAAGCTTCTGGTCCACATCATGCACATATGCAATTTGTACTTTACCTTCCACCCACACCAGTTCTCGCTCTGATTCAGCTGTTAGTTCCATGACTCTATACAAGTCCTTGTCACCACCTGAGATTTTGTGGAAATTAACCAGTTGAACAGGTTTTATGCCAGAAATGATCTGTACATGGCAAATGTCTCCTAGTAATCATTAAAACCATTGTGCGTCTGTGATCTATCTCTCCTAATTTGCACCTTTTGGAGTCTACTTTATGTAATCCTATTTTATAGCCTAAATAATAAACAGAATATGTCTTTGAATTATTCAGGAGTATGAGAAACATATTACAGAATAACATCTCCCATCATCTCCTCTTTTCTGTCTAAAGTAAAAGAAGGGGTTTAACTTTAACACAGCAAAATATACCATCCAACAGTTATCAAATAAGAATCACAGTTAACAATATTTAGTCCATTAACATTTTGTAAGACTTAAAGGAAATATCAGCTATCCTATCTTTGTGAGTCTAATGTCCTATATGTAACTTATCTTTAATGTTAACTAAGGAAAACTATAACCAAAACTATCTTTAACTCCCTCAAAACCACCGAAGTATAATATATAAACTCTAGAAATGACAGAATCAACTCATTGCCTGGTTAGTCACCTGAAGTTCTTCTGTAATGTTCCCTCTTCAGCCCATAGGCCATAGTTTGTCTCCAGACTCCTTAACAAAGCAGGAAACTTTAAACTTTCCACCTATATTGGCAGTTTGTCAGTCACTTTTCTCTGTGTCCTGCAGAATATCTGATAGGCAGCCTCTTCCATGAAGCAGGAATGCTGTAGCAATGTCCATCTTGCATCAGCAGTCACCTTTTTGTGGGTCCTGCATGACCAGTTCCTACAACATAAAGTCAAACAGTCCAGAAGAGCAGTACCTTTCCCAAATGGCTAGTCTTGCCATATTAGAAGCAAACTTCATTACACGTTTCTTCGATGTCCATCTTTCTTTCTGATATAGGTAGTGGTACCAGGAGCAGTTGTGCCTCCCTGTCAAGAAAACCCTAAACCATTTTAAATGTCATATTCTGTAGGTCTTTGAAAGGTTTGAAGAATGCCTATTCATCTCAAATACATCTCTGCAAAACTAGAAATCCTAACTTAACTCCAAGTTTTGACTATCATAGGAAACTCTCTAATCTGTACTAAATTATACATTACATTTTTCAATGAGCTATATAAACACAATACCTAAACAAGAGGAGAAATATACATATCACAAAATTGACCTTAAATTGTATCAATAAAAGATAATCCATTCCAAAGCAAAGTATTCATATCTATACCATAATTCCCTGTTTACCTTTAAAAAGATTGCTTGTGGTTATAGCCATTTATAAGCAAGCCCATGTAAATGAAAACAAACATTTATAAACAATATTTGGGTATTTGGGCGTCATTCTTTCCAAACTACTTCCTGCTGGTAGGGGGCGCTGTCATGAGGGTCCAAAGAAGATGCAGAAATCTTGGATGTAGTCTAAAAGCCTGGCTTGTCCCAACTGTTTTGAGTGTTGGATCACCTGGGGCATTGTTTTACGGGGTCTGGCTTGATCAAACCATATTAGTCTAGAAGGAATCCACAGCTTTACATTGTGTGTG
Organism: Cricetiscus sungorus; assembly: GCA_030556225.1. Lineage (NCBI taxonomy): Eukaryota > Metazoa > Chordata > Mammalia > Rodentia > Cricetidae > Cricetiscus > Cricetiscus sungorus. The sequence continues at coordinate 126,239 of JANBXA010000233.1, read as the reverse complement.
GTGATGGGAGTTGTGATTCTGTATATATGTTTCTCATACTGGTTAATAAAGCACTGTGGCCAATGAGATAACAAGATAGGCGGGGCTAGGAGACCAGGAGGAGGAGAGAGGAAGTAATAGGAGTAGAGATGTAGCCCAGGAAAGAAGCAGGAAGAGGCCCGCCACGGCTCCCAGATAAGAAGAGCCACGTGGAAATAATTAGATAAGTAAAATGGGTTAATAATTAAGGCAGAGCTAGCCCATAAACAATAATGGTAACTGGCCAACAGGATTGTATCAAATACAGAGTCTCTGAGTGTTATTTGGGGCACACGTGGTTGCAGGACCATAGCAGCAGAACCAGCGGCAGCCGGCAGAGAAACCTGCCACAACAGTGTGGAGACAAAAATAGAAATCCTTTTCCCCAGTAACTTGTCCTCAGGCTTAAATTTTGGAGTCAAAGCATTTTTAAAATATATAAATTGAATTAATCCATCAGCATTTCTTTTATCAGTAGTTGTTATTTTCACATCATCAAATAATTTCAAGACAACAGAATCGCATATAGTATCCAAAATTTCTCTTTACTTTCCTTCTTTACGTGGCTTTTTTTATTTTTCATTAGTTTTAACTGAAAGTTTGTATAGCCACGTTGGGCACCATCTGTAGCATGTATATTTTCCACCAGCCTGCCCTCCACTAGTCTGGTGTGCTGGTCACAAATAACATGCAGAGATTCTGTATTTGATACAATCCTGTTGGCCAGCTACCATTATTGTTTATGGGCTAGCTCTGTCTTAATTATTAACCCATTTCTACTATTCTAAGTATTTCCACGTGGCTCATCTTAGGAGTCAAGATGGAGATAAAAGGAGTTCTAAGGCAGTGTGTATCTTCCTGATTATGCAAGAGTCCTGCCCATTCCTGGAAGGTGGAGGAAAGGTTGTAGCTGCGCCCAGGTGCCATGAAAATCCTGATCCCACTTCTGACACCAGATATTTCAGTTTAATGAGGGTCAGGATAAACACATAGACCAAATAGATGTTCATTAAGGGAGAAAAAACTCAAAACACAGATGATCACAGCAGTTAAAACAGGATGCTCTTCTCTCCATGTCCAGCCAGAAAGAGAGCATTCTCTGCTTCCTTCCGAGACCAAGCCCCCAGTTCACTTCCACCCCTGGCTCCACCCCTCAATGGGTGTGGTCAGTGCCACAGAAGCAGACACAGTGAATATCCCACTACATTTCAGTGAGAGTTTCATTTACTCATTCTTCTAATTTTGTTCTCTATTTTTTTATAGAATTTGGTCAATATACTTTGCAGTTTAACTTGTTGATTTTCTTGTCTCTTACAGAGATCTTCTGTCATCCAGAGCAGCATGGTTTCTTATAATACAAATTAGGTTACTTACTTGTTCTGGAAATAAGTTTCCATAGTGATAGGAAAGGACAAACCTGGCTTTGGCATTGGGCCTTCAAATGTCCCTCAAGGAGTTTCCTAATAGCAAAAGAATGCCTAGAATATCTTTTGTTGACCTACACGCATTTGTCTAATGTCTGCTTTTGCTAAACCTATCATCCAGAAGAAAGCATCATTCTATTTAGGTTTTGTGTATAAAAACACTGATTTTAACAATGCCCTATTTGCAATCTCTTTTAAAGTGACAATGTTTGCCAAAATTAAAACATTTGATAATTAGATTTTTCTTCAAACCTCTTGAAATCCCCTCTCCTATCCTTGCATCATCATGGTAATCAGATTCAATATTAAGTGTATTTTGGACCTATTTCTATAAGGGTACTGAGATTTATGAAAGCTTGCCTGGGGTCCAGAAAGTAAAGCCAGCCACAATAGTTATCTATAGAAGCCACGTGGTGGTTTTACACACGTTTAGTCTCACCACTAAAGAGGTAGATTTTAACATATCTCTGTTATTTCAAGGTCACACTGAGCTACACAATATTGATCCAGCCCTATAGAGAATGAGCTCACACAAAGATGGTCTCAGTACTTGGAATCACAAGACCTTCATGCCAGCACTAGGGAAGTATAAAATACAGGCTATCATGTGGAGATTAATTCTGTCCTGCCACTCTGAGGAGATGCAGCAATCGGAGGCATCATCGAGAATTCATAAAGACAGATCCACTCTTTCAGCCTGAGGTACTGGTAACAATTAGTGGCTTGGCTACTTTGCTTTTCTGATCATTAGCTTGTAGCTTGAATGCCTACATCGTTCTCTGGATTATTTATTTTTTTTCACACCTTGCATTTTAAGGACTAATTATCTTTTCCATTGAGAATTAGGATTTTTAAATATTGGAGTTTCAAATATTATTTGTCTACATTCTAAATATCATATAATTCTATATACTGCTGAAGTCTGTATGGGTAAATAATTTGTGAAGTCTTCCTTTGTATCTCCTATAACTTTTGGAAAAGGTTCAAATTTTCTTTGCTACTTCTCCCACTGTGTTCCAAGCTTTCAACCCTGCTGCACATCATAAAGCCAAGATTTGGTCATCATATAGAAATTGACTTTCTAAAGTAGCAAAATCTCTTCTCCAAGAGGCTGATATTGGGAGACATCCAAACTTCTAGATTAAGAGCTTTGTTCAATAGAATTGGCTACGTTTCTGAAGCAGGTAGCCCATTGCAATTAATGACCAGGTCTAGAATAGCTTTATCCAAGTGTATCCAGGCTGCATGGATAACTCTTTTACAAACTGACAGTGTCTATTATCTTCTTCATAAATGGTGAATGCATGCCTTATGAGACTATAGCTTCCTTGAATTTCTCCAAATATAAAATTGTCACAGGAATTCCATTAACTCTTAAAGACATTCTAGGATTTGGCAGTTCCTCTAAGGTTGCTGAATATATATTAATGTTGGTTTTCTTAAGATTTTGACTGTTCCTCTTTAACATTACAATGAAATGTTGAACTTGGTTCTTCATTACATCCCTCTGTCTGGTTTAGAATATCTTTATGATGTGCTTTAATTTGTTTTTCTAAGGCTTGTATATGGCAGTCATGTCAACTAACTTTTTTAGAGATAAACAAAAGCTTATCAAAGCAACAACAAACATCATCAAAATTAAAATAGTATTCCATCCTGGTTCATAATCCTGTCATTTAAGTTTTCTTTTTTTTTTCTCATGCATTGCACATTCAGACAGACATTGTATTTCCCAATTTAATGTGGGAAAAAACTCGCTCTTTTAACTAATACTTCCTTAAAAATTCCCAATTTTGACGAGACCAGCAGAGGCAGCAACTCTAGTAGCCTCAGCTTGCACTTTCTCTCACACACCTTCCCCTGCCATGACCTGCCCTCCTCCAGCCCCACTACTGTCTTCTAAGGAGAGTGTGGGTCCTCACTTTTCTGCCTGCCCCTAATGTTCAGCTGTTACAGCAGGTTTTCCTTACCTGCCTGTGCCAACATGCCTGCTGGCAGTCTGGGCCCACAGCTGCACCAGACACAAAAAACACTCTGAGACTCTTTGTTTGATACAATCCTGTTGGCCAGTTACCATTATTGTTTATGGGTTAGCTCTGTCTTAATTATTAACCCATTTATACTTCTCTAAGTATTTCTACGTGGCTCATCTTATCCCGGAGCGATGGCTGGCGTCCTGCTTCCTACATGCTGTACATCTTGACCACTCCTTCTACTTCCTCGTTCCTCCTCTAGTCTCCTAGCCCAGCCCCACCTATCCAGTTTTCTATTGGCCACAGTGCTTTATTAACCAGTATGAGAAATATATATACAGAATAACATCTCCCATCATCTCCTCTTTTATGTCTAAAGTAAAAGAAGTGGTTTAACCTTAACATAGCAAAATGTACCGTACAACAGTTATCAAATAGGAATCACAGTAAACAATATTTAGTCCATTAACATTTTGTAAGACTTTAAGAAAATATCATCTATCCTATCTTTGTGAGACCAAGTCCTATATGTAACTTATCTTTAATCCTAACTAAGGAAATTTATAACTAAAACTATCTGTCTTCAACTCCATCAAAGACCATAGAAGGATAATATATAACTCTAGAAATGACAGAGACAACTCATTGCCTGGTCAGTCACCTGAAGTTCTTCTGTAATGTTCCATCTTCAGCCCATAGGCCATACTGTGTCTCCAGACTCCTCAGCAAAGCAGGAAACTTTAAACTGTCCACCTGTATTGACAGTTTGTCAGTCATTTTTCTCTGTGTCCTATAGACTGTCTGGCTGTCTAGCAGCCTCTTCCATGAAGCAGGAATCCTGTAGCAATGTCCATCTTGAATCAGCAGTCACTTTTTGTGGGTCCTGCATGTCCAATTTCTACAATATAAAGTCAAACAGTCTAGACAACAGCAGTACCTTGTCCAAATGGCCAGTCTTGCCATATTAGAAACAAACTTCATAACGAGTTTCTTCAATGTCCATCTTCCTTTTTGATGCATGTGGTGTTAATAGGAGCAGTTGTGCCTCCCTGTCAAGAAAAACCCTAATCCATTTTAAATGCCATATTCTGTAGGTCTTTGAAAGGTTTGAAGAATGCCTTTTCATCTCAAATGCATCTCTGCATATCTAGAAATCCTAACTAACTGAATTATAAGTTCTCATTATCATAGGTAATTATCTATAATCTGTGATAAAGTATACATTACATTCTATATACATTACATTCATTATATATGAGCTATATAAACACAATACCTAAACAAGAGGAGAAATATACATATAACAAAATTGACCTTAAATTGTATCAATAAAAGAAAATCCATTTCAAAGCAAAGTATTCATATCTATACCATAATTCCCTTTTTACCTTTAGAAAGATTGTTTTTGGTTATAGCCATTTATAATCAAGCCCATGTAAATGAAAACAAACATTTATAAACAATATTTGGGAATTTGGGCGTCGTTCTTTCCAAACTACTTCCTGCTGGTAGAGGGCGCTGTCATGGGGATCCTAAGAAGACGCAGAGATCTTGGCTGTAGTCTTCAAGTATTTGTCTCAACTGCTTTGAATGTTGGATCACCTGGGGAGCTGTTTCAGGGGGTCTGGCTTGATCAAACCACATAAGTCTGGAAAGAATCCATAGCTTTTCATTTTCTGTGAAAACAAAAATAGAAATCTTTTCCCCCAGTAATTTGCCTTAGGCTTAAATTTTGGAGTCAAAGCATTTTTAAAATATATAAATTGAATTAATCCAGTAGCATATATTATATCAGTAGGTGTTATTTTCTCAGCAATGAAATAATTTAAAGACAATAGAATCGCATATAGTATCCAAAATTTTCATGTGCTTTTCATCTTTACGTGGCTTTATTATTACTCTATTTCTTCTATTTCTATTTTTACATATTTTGAGACAGGGTTTCTCTGTGTAATTTTTAACTGTCCTGGAAATCATTGCATACCAGGTTTACTTTGAAATCACAGAGAACTGCTTGTCTCTGTTTACCCAGTGCTGGGAGAAATGGCATGCGCCACCAAACCCATCCATTCTGTTTCTTTCTTTTTTTTTAAAACCTTTGTATTATGTGTCTTTTTCTCTCCCAAGCCAGCGTACTTTTTAAAACACAGTGTAAACCTTCATTGCAGCTCTCGTACACACCAATCAATTGTTAGCAGAGCTCTTTAAAAGCAAGGTGGCTTTTTGCCACTTATGCAAATTTTGGAAACCTCCCTTAAAGCAGCAACGCAAATCTCTTTCTACAGGGAAACAAATCCAACCGAGAAAATGCTGCTACTAAGAAGTCTTGCTAGTCTCTGTTCCTTTGTTTCTAAAAACTATTTTTTAAGCTTTTGTTAAGTTTTAAGTGAAAGTTCTCAGTCCCACTTCTGACAGCATTATGTTACAGCAGGCTTTTCCCACCAGCGCCATCCCACCTGCCCGCCAGTCTGTGCCCATAGCCACACCAGCCCCAAATAACACTCAGAGACTCTGTATTCGACACAATACTGTTGGCCAATGACTATCATTGTTAATGGGCTAGCTTTGTCTTAATTATTAACCCATTTATACTTATCTAAGTATTTCCACATGGCTCATCTTATCCAGGAGCCAGGGTGGGTATCTTCCTTCCTCCATGCTCTACAACTTGACTCCTCCTTCTACCTCCTCTTTCATCCTCCTTGTCTCCTAGCCCCGCCTATCTAGTTTTCTATTGGCCACAGTGCTTTATTAACCAGTATGAGAAACATATATACAGAATAACATCTCCCATCATTCAGCCACTGGCCTCATACCCTTCCCCTTCCTGCCTGCATCCCTTTTCCCCTCAGTGGACATGTGCTTCCAGTGACCAAAGACTTGACCACTCCAAATCCAGCACTTTGTGACTAGTAGACATGGGCACAGGTGTGATTTTAGGTGGATAAAATGTCACTCTCACCTTCAGGCTATATATGCATGGAAATGAAATTTGCAGTATTGGAAAGAAAGAAAATCTGTTATGAAGATCCACTAGGAGTGTGGTGCACCGATCAACATCTCAGAAAGGTATTGTCTTGAGAGAATTATCACTTTGGCTGGAATGAATAATGCCGTCTTCAAACATTTGCTATGATCAATGACAAACTGGAAGAGGACATAAGCAACTCTATGACGAATAGCTCAGCTGCCAGTAGACCTCCTGTCATCTTGTGTTTGGTGGTTCCTGCTAGTCAGTGTGGTTCTCCCATTGGGAAAGTTGGTTGCAAGATCAAGGAAATAGGAGAGAGTACAGGAGGTTAGGTCCAGGTGGCAGGGGATATGCTCCCCAACTCATCTTAGTGGGCAATCACAATTGCTGTCATTTTACAATCCATCATTAAGTGTGTCAAAAAGATCTGCGTGATCATGTTGCAGACTCTCTCACAATCCCACATGAAGGGCGTGAACATCCTGTACTGGCCCAAGCCTTCGACTTCTCCAGTCATCTTTGCAGGTGGTCAGGACAGTTATAACATAGGCACTGACATTGTGTGCTTCACCATTCTGTCCATGTGGCTCAACCCTGACAAGGAGGAACCACCTCTACTGACCTATACCATTCAATGACAATATGCCATTCCTCAGCTAGATTTGACCAAGCTGCACAAGTTGTAAATACAACAGTGTAATTTTCCCATGACCCATGGCATCATCAGATTCAGTGTCATTGAATCCAGTTCCCCAGAGGTGAAATGATATTGGGCAGGTTTGGATGCATCTGCTCAAACTACTTCCCATGAACTCACCATTCTAAATGATTTGATTGGTTGCATAATCCGGCATCAGTGCCCCAAAATCAATGAGATCCATCAGCTGTCTGCGGCATGTGAGCACAGTGGCAGCCTGAGGAGAGATTGCAGTGAAATCACACAGCAAAAAAGGCCAGGAGAACGAATACGGGAGCAGGAAAAAACAGGCATTCTTCAGTTTTCAGAGGCTTGGAGAAAAAAGAATAAAATCCCAGGTGGTCTCACTGGGAGTCTGCCATGTGCCCTGGATGAAACCCAGCAGCTTCATCCTGGCCCAGTAGCTTCTAAACCACAGGCAACTGGCTTTTGTGTGTGTGTGTGTGTGTGTGTGTGTGTGTGTGTGTGTGTGAAATTCATACTTTTAGGTTGTATGCTAATATGTAATAAAACCCAGAGTTAGATATTGGTCTGTGGTGATATTTATAATTAATTATACCTTGCCTGATGGTTTAGAAAGCAAAGCTAGCCACAAGGCCTGGAGGACAGACAATGGAGATCAACATCGAGATGCTCTGCAGATGTACTAGAAAGTCAAAATGCCAGAGTTGTGGTACACACATTTATACTTGTACTAAAGAACAATAAGCTGGATATCTGTTAGTTCAAGGCCTGAACCAGCTACAGGAATTTGATCACATCCAAAAGAGGAACAGCTTACAGGAAGGTAATCTCAGCATTTGGGATGAAAGTTTTTAATCTGAGGATTTGAGAGGTATAAAATGTAGAGGCAGAGTCTGGGATTTCTGTCTGAGGCTTGATGAAGGTGTTATCCTCTGAGGATTTGTGAAGGGAGGCAGGATTGCTATTTCAATCTGAGGGAGAAGTATGGGCTAGTGGCCTGGCTGCTATGCCTCTCTGACCCTCCGTTTGAATCTTGAACCCCAACATCTGGCTTTGGGTGTTTGTTATTACAACCCTCATCTTAAACTGTGCATTTCTGTGCATCCAACCATAGCCACTTTTATTCTAGGCATACTTACCCTATTCAGCCACATTCCTGATCTATAGTCACGGATATTTCTGTTAATCCCTTACTACTGCCATATAATAAATGGAGTTTGAAATGAACTTGACTATGCTCCCTCCTTTTCCATTTTTAGGATGTCCCAGGAAATGGGTTTTCTTTCCCTTTGTTTGATTTTGGATCCTGGGTTTGACCATATATGTCAAGACAGTGTTGAACTCTAAATCCTCCCAGCTTATCCTTCAGAGTGTTGGTACACTCCTAACACCAGTAATACCCAGATAGTCTGGGGCACTTTTACAAATCTGCAATTGTTGTTTCTACACCAAACATTGACTAAGCATATATAGGGGAGCACTCAGAATGCATACTGTTCTGAATCAATGATCCAAGCATCAAGCTCTGTTTCTCCTTGGGATTGCTCTTTTCATCCTATATTTGGGTCCCTGAGAGGAGTATCTAGGGCATTTGGTGTGCTAGCCACTGCCTCTTCTGCATGGTATATGGTAAGGCATACATTTATCCCTAGCACTCAGAAAATATGAGGATTCTGTGAGTTAAAGGCTGGCCATTTATACATGGTGAGTGATTTGCAGGATGACTAGAGATGTCTGAAATGACAAAAAAAGCAAACAAACAAAAACAAAAAAACAGAAAAGAATGAAAATGAAAATAAGAAAAAAATAAAATCATCCTCTCACCTCCACTTCATTATCCTGGCAAACAAGTGTATATAAACACACACATACACACACATATAAACACACACAAACACACACACTCACACACACACACATACACAAGTACTATGTACACACATAAACCACATATACACCACAAACACATACGACACATACACAAACCAGATGCATACCTCAAACATATTCCATACACATACACACACAAAAGACACACACACACACACACACACACACACACACACACACACACACACACACAATAGGCCACACCCACAAACAACACATACCACACACACAATCATATACATACATGTACATCACACACATACCTACACACAAACCACAAATCATACCCAGAAACCACAATACACACACAAACACACACACAAGCATATACTCACACACACACACACACACACACACACACACACACACACACACACACACACCACAAAACCACACATACCACAAACACATTCAATGCACATTAAACTCATTCAGACAATGTTGGTTTGAAAGCAAATAGCCCCCTAATAGAGGGACAATTTTAGTAGGTGTGGCCTTGTTGGAATATGTGTTGCCTTGATGGAGGAAAAGTGTCACACTCAGGACAGGCTTTGGGGTCATTTTTTTCTCAAGTTTCACAGAGAGATATTCAGTTGAATTTCTGTCACCTATATTCTTGGCACTCTCTGCTCCAGTCCCTCATCTGCCTGGATATTGCCATTATTCCCTTCATGATCAAAATGGTCTAAACATTTAAAATGAACGTGAGCCATTCTCAATGAAATATTTATGAGCTCTTGGCTTCCAGAGTCTCTTTATAGCAATATTTACCCTGACTAACACACAGAGTCATACCTAAGTAAACTTTTCTTCATTCCTCTGGACACTATCTGAACAAAAATTTCCACTTCATTAAATAGAGAACCAGTAACATGTAAACAGCTGGCCATACCCAGACCACCAAGAACACTTACCCTTTCATTCCAAACTGTTTCAGAAATGTCTTCTACCCTACTAATGGATCCTTCCAGAAAGCCCATATTTTAAAATCATCTTTGATGATTCTCATTTCCTCATTAAGCCCATCCTTCCATGACCATTGTTTATTTTTAAGGGAAAAAGTAGAGATGGTGGTACTTACTTTTACCTCTAGCAATTTAGAGGATCTAGACAGGAAGTCAAGACTCAGAATTAAGCTGGTAAGGCAGAGCTTCAGATCTTAAGGTACAGGGTACCTTAATCTCCGTTAGGAGATGAATGAAAATAAGGAAGAAGATTACAATCAGTGCAACAGAGAATGTCCTTATCAGTTTAGCCTGCTGGGAGTCACCCAATTATCTTAAAGGAACTGCTCTTTACAGGAAGGCTGAGAGTCAACTGCAAGGACCTAAAAAGTAAAACCAATTGATTGTGGCTTCTTCTGCTCAAGAGATGGATTGATGTAAGACTCTTAACACAGTCACCACATATTTCTCTGTCTGATAATGAGGTATGTGAAGTGTTCTTCACAGCTGACATTCAACAAATTTTGAGTATATGAAGACAAATATAATTTTAAGTCCAAATGTGCCCTTCTCATTGTGATCTTAGGTATTATAGTGATGATACATTGTAAATAATCTCAGCACCAACTTCTAGGAAGAGATAAAAGCAATGTCATTGTATCTGAGATGCCTCTTTCTTGGTATTCACTTGTGTTCCAATATGACTTCATTGTATAGTATCATTGATGAATACTCCCCCACACTTCCTTATGCTTTAGGGAAACAAGAATATATCAACTGTCATGATTAAGTGTATGACTTCTCATATCCATTATACAATAAAGAAAACACCTAAATGTAGAAAGACAAGCATGATACCACTAGAATCTAGGGCAATACACCAACTAGACCTCAACACCCCAAAGCAGATGAAGCAGAAAAAAGCACTTTAAAAATAAAGTCATGATAAAAATAATAGAAGCCCTCCAAGATAATGTGAGAAAATCCCTTAGAGAAATGGAAGAAAAAACAAACAAAAATTGGAAGAAATGTACAAATGTACAAATTTCATAAAGAAAGGACAAAAAGCCAAGAAAAACAAAAAACAATTAAATGGCTTCAGTTCAGAATTCTAACAGAAATTCAAGGAAGATATAAAACCAATACTCCTCAAAAGGTTTCACACAATAGAAATAGAAGGTTCATTACAAATCTCTTTTTATGAGGCTTCAATCACCTTGGTAACCAAGCTACACAAAAACACAACTAAGAGAAAAAATACAAACCAATATCCCCAATGAACATTGATGCAAAAATACTCAATAAAAAACTGACAAACTAAATCCAAGAATACATGAGAGAAATCAACCACCATGTCCAAGTAGGCTTCATCCCTGGGTTGGAGGGATAGTTTAACATACAAAAATCTGTCAACATGATCCACCATATAAAAAAACTGAATCAGAAAATCTACATGATCATCAACCTAGAATCTGAAAAACCTTCGACACAAGTCTCCACCCATTAATAATAAAAGTCTTGGAGATATCAGTGAATACAGGAACATACCTAAACATAATAAGAGCAATATACAGTAAACCAACAGCCAACATCAAACTGAATTGAGAGAATCTTAAACGATTCCTCTAAAATCAGGAAAGAGACAAGGCTGTCCCCTCTCTACATCTCTTCAATATTGTATTTGAAATTTTAGCTAAAGCAATAAGACAACAAAAGTAGATTATGGGGATATAAAATCGTAATGAAGATGTGAAAGTTTCTTGATATGATAGTTTACGTAAGCGACCGAAATAACTCTACCAGGGAACTCCTACAGCTGATAAACACCTCCAGCAAACAAGGAAGATACAATATAAACTCAATAATCAGCATTCTTACTTTATTCAGATGACAAAGGGGCTGAGAAAGAAGTCAGAGGAACAATACCCTTTACAATAACCACAAACAACATAAAGTACCTTGGGGTAATGCTTACCAAACAAGTGAAAGATCTATATAATAAGAACTTTATGTCTTAAAAGAAAGAAATTATAAGAAGCTACCAGAAAATGGAAAGATCTCCCATGCTCTTGGATAGGAAGGATAAACATAGTGAAAATGGCAATCTTGCCAAAAGCAATCTATAGATTCAATGAAATCTCCATTAAAATCCCAGCACAATTCTTCACTGACTTTGAAAGCATAATAATCAACTTTATGGGGAAAATCAAGGGAAGCAGGATAGCCAAAAGAACCCTGTACAATAAAGGAACTTCAGGAGGCATCTACATCCCTACTACACAGCTATAACCATGAAAACAGCCTGGTATTTGTATAAAAATAAACAAGTAGACCAATGGAATCGAATTGAAAATCCTGATATTAAAGCACTCACATATGAACACAACACACAAGTTTTGACAAAACAGATAAAAGTATACAATGGAAGGAGGAAAACATGTTCAACAAATGATGCTGGCACAACTGCATGATGGTGAGTATAAGAATGCAGACAGAACAATGTCTATCACATGCAGAAAACTGAAGTCCAGATGGATCAAAGACCTCATCACAAATCCAGCCACACTGAACCTTTCAGGAGAGGAAGTGGGAGCTATGCTTTAACAAATTGTTATAGGATACTGCTTCCTGAACATAACTCTAGTAGCACATACCTGGAGATTCAAAATTTATAAATTGGACTTCCTTATACTTAGAAGGTTTTATAAAGGAAAGGACACAGTTGATAAGAGCAAATGGCAGGCTACAGACTGGGAAAAATTTTTCACCAATCTACATTTGACAGAGTGTTGATCTGCAATATATCCATAAAACTCTAGAAACTCTTCAACAAAATACCAAATAACCCTATTTTAAAAATGGGGTACTAAATGAAAAGAGAATTCTAAATTGATGAAATCAAAAATTCCGAAAAATAATTAACAAAGTTCTAAAAATCCTTAGCTATCAGGGAAATTCAGATGAATACAATTTTGAGATATTATCTTACTCCTGCCAGAATGGATAAAGTTAGGAACACCAATGAGAACTTATGCTGGAGAGTATATCAAGAAAGGGTAACTCTCTTCCACTGCTCATTGGAGTGCAAACTTGCACAGTCATTTTTGAGATCAGTATGTTGGTTCCTCAGGAAAATTGGAATCATTCTACCATAGTACCTGGCAATCCCACTCTTAGGCATATACCCAAATGGTCCACATTGATTTACCAAAGACATATACTCAATGTGTTTATAGCAGCATTAATTGTAACAGCAAGAATCTGGGAGCAACCTAAATGCCCCTTAACTGAAGAAAGGATAAAGAAGATGTGGCAGATCTACATAATGGAATACTACTCTGTGGACAAAAACAATGGAATCTTGAAATTCACAGGTAAGTGGATGGAACTTGAAGAAACCTTCCTGAATGAAGTAACTCAGTCACAAAAAGAAGAACATGGTATGTACTCGCTCATATGTGGATTTTAGACATAGAACAAAAAAATCACAAGCTTATAATTCATACCACCAGAGGAACTGGTACACAAGAAGGAGTCTAAGAGTTTCATATAAGGTCCCTCAGAGAAAGGGGAAGAGACAGTTTCAACAGAGCACAAGGTGGTGGGAGTCGTGAGTGTTTTGGGAGCTAAGAGAAAGAGAAAAGGAGCAGTGGCATTAGTAAGATTGATTCAGGGGAAGAATAGAGGAGAGAAAAGAGAGAGAAACAGAGAGAGGAAGAGACCATAAAAGAGGAGCAATTGTGACAGTGAAGAGAAAACTGAACCTAAAGAAATGTTCATATACATTCAAGACTAATCCCAACTAACAATTTGAGCAACAGTGGAAAGGCTACCATAAATGCCATTCACTGGTAATGAGACAAATGCCTAACTTATGCTCCATCATAGCTCCCTCATCTAGTACCTGATAGAAAAAATAGTAAACACCCACAAGTATACACTGAGCTGAACTGGAACCCAGATGCTATTTGGACACCAGACTGATAGCTGGAAATCTAGCATGGGACTGATTCAGACCCTTTGAACATGTGTCTTAGCTAGTAGGTCTGAGCAATCTAAGGGTCATCATATAGAGAACCCAGGATGTATTCCTGGTACAGAAAAAGACATTGTAGGCCCTTCCCCCATGGAGTGATACTCCTTTAACCAAGAGACAGGAGAGAAGTCCTAATCACTACTCCAAATGACTTGACAGATTTAGATGAGCCCTCCTAGAGTGCATCACCGTACATGTTGATAGGGGGATGGGAGAGGTGGGTGGTTGGGGTACATGTGAGCGTGGTAGAGAGATGGAAAAAGGAAGAGAGGGAAAGAGAGCAAACTGGGATCCATATGTTAAATAAAAAAATAAAACAAAGTTGATGAAGCATAAAACAGTATAAAATCCAGAAAGTCAACCATGTTCTAATCCTAATATCTAATATAGATATTATATACAGAAGTAACTTCACCAGAATACAATCCACAACCCCAGAGAAGTTAGGACATAAAGAGGAGGACCATAAGAGAGACATACATGGTCCTCTGGTGAAGAGGAAAGGGACAAGAGGGCCTGAGTAATTGGATACATGGGAGGGGGCCTAGTGATAAGGAGGTAAAAGAAAGATAGGGGAGAAGAGGAGGTGGGAGGATGACATGAGGGATCAGGAAGATTGAATAGGGAGATGAACAGAGGAGAGCAAGAAAAGAGTCATAACAATAGAGGGAGAAATTATAGTTTTAAATAGAAATCTGGCACTGGGGAATTGTACAGAGATCTACAGGGATGACCCCAACTAAGAATCTGAGCAATAGTGGAGAGGCAACCTTAAATGCCCTTTGCCTACAATGAGAAGGATGACTACCTTAAAAGCCATCCTACAGCCTTCGGCCTGTAGTTGAAGGAAGCAGAAGCAGACATCCATAGCTAAGCACTGAGCCAAATCATGGAAGCAAGTTTCAGGGAGGGAGGCATGATAAACAAAGGGGTCAAGACCATGCTGGGAAACCCCACAGAAACAAATGACCTGAGTAAATGGGAACACATGGACCTCAGTGTGACAGCTGAGAAAGTCACACTGGACCAAACAAGGCTCCATGAACGAGGATGTCTTGTAGTAGAATTTGGTAGTCTATGGGGACTCTGGCAAAGGAACAGGATGTATCCCTAGTGCATGAAAAGACTTCTCTAACCCATTCCCCATTGAGGGATACTTCCTTAACCTAGAGAAATGAGGGAGAGCCTAGGCCTTGACCCAAATGACTTGACTTATAATACCTCCTAAATGGCCTCAACCACCCTGGTGAGTGGATGGGATATGAGAGAGAGGGAACTGTGATTGATATGTAAAATAAGATTGATTCTAATTTAAACATAATAAAAAATAAAGCATATAAAATAGTCTGAAATCAAATTCCTATGTTTCATTTAATTGTACAGATAAAGGGGATAATGGTAGATTTTAGAGAGGAAAATCAAAATGGATACAGAAATTACAATTTGGGGTATACATACACTTCTTAAGTTGGGCAAATCCCAGAGGCCAAGAAAATGAAACATGTCCACGTAGTAGCGGTTTTTAATTGTAGGTTGTTTGCTAACCTTACAGGGTAGGAGCCTTGCAGAAAATGGCCCCACTGTACATGTTTTGCAAGCAGGACCTGATGGTGAGTGTTAGGTATCTGGGAACTAGGAAGAGTTGCCTGAAGAGTAAGAAGTTCAAAAACAATCTGAACTGTATGACACTATTGAGAAAATAAGAGCAAAAAGAAAAGAAGAGGACAATGTACCCACACCCCAATTCCTTTAAACTCTGTTTTCCTTTTAGATGAGGCAACATCATGTTCCAATTGAACATCTTAACCTGAACATACTAGATTGCATTCCTGTTAAATTGATCAAACCTTCTTTAGAGGACAGTGGGTCTGCCAGGCTCATCTCATCCCATTGGAAATTCTATGCACAAAATGAATGAATAGCCACAGCAGACTCACAGAATCAGGAGAATGACAGGAAGAAAGGAGTTGAAGGACAGTAAGTCCACAAGGTGTTTTGGTATAGACAGGGAGGACTGGGGATTTAAATGGCTCTTTTTCAACTTCACATGCCACAACATTCTGCTGACCTTGGACCTAGGACACAAAAAGGAGGACAGTGACTGAGGGCCAACAGAGTGGATTGCTCCAGGCTCTCAGGGATTGATTATCTCTTTGCAGATATCATGTTGGAGAAACACCACTCATCCCTACTTCCACATGTTCATTTACAAATTAACACTTGCCTGGCTCCAAATTATACTTTAGAAAGAAATAATTGTTTTTCTCAATCCATAGACAACTGTGCCACATCCCATTGTTCTCCATATATGACTTCATACCTGTGAACAGAGCTTACTCCATACCACTTTGTTTCCCAAACTTTGAACCCCGAGTGAAGCCATGTGCTCTTTGTCCTCACCTGAGCAATATGTCAAGTCTTACATTCAAAATGAAGGGACAGGATTCATACAGAGATGCTGGAGCTTCTTGAGTTGGGAAAACAGGGGAATGGTATGTCTAAAATGCCATTGTTTCATCTCTTGGTTCCAAAAGCAATGCAGGTGCATGGAGATTTATTTTCTCAAGGTTTTTATTAGGGACAGGCCAGGGGCAAACTTTTCAAGGATTCTAAGATCCCAGCAACCATTCACTTACAGTTCCTGGCCTCATAGCTAGAAAAGAGATTTCCAACATTCTCAATGATAGCCACGAGCATAGTAAAGAAGGGCAGGCATGTGCTACACAAGGAGTTCCATTCAGGTAGCTGTAGAATTCTGCTGACCTTGATGTAGACACAAGTGAATAAGGCAGAGACTGAGAGTGACAACAGAATAGACTTCTGCATGATCTCAGGTTCTGACTCTCCCTTTCCATTTCCCATGTTGGAAAAATACTCATCCCTAATTCCACATGTTTATTTACAAATTAATGTTTGCCTGGCTCGAAATTATACTTTAGTAACACAATTGTCTTTTTAATTACAGAGACACCTGTTCAATTACAGAGACACATTGTTCTCCATATAAACTCAGTAGCTGGGAACATAGCTTACAGCATACAACTTTGTTTCTAAAACCTTAAACCCTGTGTGAAATCATGTGCTCTGTATCCTATTGATAAGAGTCCTGTCTTTAGGATTTCAGGACCTGCACAGCTTTGAGACTGATTAGCTCAGTGTGATAGGAAGAGAAAAACCACAGACTCAGTTAGAGAAAACACTGGGGAGGAGTGAGCTATGTATTCTGAAGCAGTCACACTAGCAACCCAGAAACACAGCACATTTACCAACAACAATCAACAGAGGGGATATCTCCTCATAGTAGATGCAAAGACCATAATGTGATCACAGTACTACCTGTGGAACTTTGAAAATTATTCTGTTCTACACAGCAATTTCTAGAACAGTCTGCAAAGTAATACAGAGAAATTCTGTCTTGAAATACCAAAAACATAACAAACCAACCAACCAAACAAACAAACAAACAAAATGCTTCTACCAAAATCCCAGTTCTAGGATTCATTGTCTTGATTACATTTAGATATTTGTAATTTTTCAAGGAAATTTGCTCAATGTAACTCAGCCCAATCTCATCTCACTATGCATCTGAGCTGACCTAAAGGTCTAAGTAATCCTCCTACCGGAAGTGTAGTAAGTATGACTTGTATATGACCAGTTTGCTTAGATCTCCCATCAGGAAAGAGAATGAATTGAGTCTATGGTGACTGATGGGAGATGTTTTTCTGTAAAAATGTTTCTCATACTGGTTAATGAATAAAGCACTATTGGCCAAAAAAAAAAAAATAGAAAATAGGTGGGGCTAGGAATAGGAGGAAGAGAAAGTTGTTAGGAGGAGTCAAAATGGAGAGCCTGGAGGTAGCAGCACACTGGCCTGTTTTCTGATAAGATGAACACATGGACCAGCTGCGGGGAATACATACTCGTTACAGTAGACAGTAAAAACTCATTCCCTAAGTCACCTCAAACACCTGAAATCAATCAATCAATTGGTTGATTGATTGATTAATTTTATTGTTTGTATCTTCTTTCCCTTTTATGGAATAATATCCATGATGAGTAGAATCTACAGTGGGTTTCAGTTATGTTCCTACCTTAGTGGAAGATTATCTAAACAGGGAATTTTCATGTTGATTAGATCTATTTTCGGGACTGAAAATGAACTGAGTGAGATCATGGTGAAAATAGGAAATCACTTCTATTGATTTTGGAGACAGCATTTCTCTGTGTAACCACCCTACAAACCTGAAAATAGCTCTGCAGACCATGCTGGCTTTTAAATTAAAGAGATCTGCCTGCCTGTCCCTTCTGGGTGATTTGATTAATCGTGTGTGTTACAAGATACAGAACAGACCCAGAGACACATATTGGGCTTCAAGCTTAGGTGAAATACAGAGAAGAAAAGAGGCAAGCCACTACCTCTTACATTCATGACAGGCTGAAAGGGCTGATCTGTCCCCAGAAGCTCTCACTGAGAGACTCCTGAGACTGACTCCTGAAGACCTTGCCTATACTTTTAAACATCATTTCTAAAATAAATGCATTTGAATCAAATAGTAAAATGTCTTCCATTTAATGGTACAATATAAATTGAGATAATTGCTTACATATCATTTCCAATGGCTGCTATTCAAAGTATTGGCAGATAGTGAGTTTATTTAACACTCCATGTAGCAGTACCTTGCATTGTGTCTCTTAGCATGCTGAGAATTATTATAAGTAAGAACTATGAAGGCAATTTATTTGTATCTTTTTCTAGTAAATGTATCATGGAGAAACAATGTTTTACAACAATAACTATGAGAGACCATTCTTTAAGCAATAGAGAAGGCATAGAAATTCCAGATTGTAGAAAGACCAGACCAGCGGCAGGAAAAACCTACTTGTAACAGATAATAATCAACTTTATATGGAAAAACAAGAGAAGATGGATAGTGAAAACAACCCTGTACGACTTTGTTTCTAAAACCTTAAACGCTGTGTGAAGCCCTGTACTCTGTGTCCCATTGATAAGAGGCCTGGCCCTAGGCTTTCAGGACAAGGACAGCTGTGAGACTCATTAGGTCAGTGTGATAGGAAGAGAAAAACCACAGACACAGGTAGAGAAAACACTGGGTAGGAGTGAGCTGTGTATTCTGAAGCAGACACACCAGGAACCCAGAAATATAGCACATTTATCAACAACAATCAACAGAGGAGACATCTATTCATATTAGATGCAAAGACTTTACTGTGTTCCACAGTATTACCTGTTGAACTTTGAAAATTATTCTGTTCTACAAAGCAATTTCTAGAACAGACTACAAAGTAATACAGAGAAACCCTGTCTTGAAATACCAAAAACATAACAAACCAACCAACCAATCAACCAACCCCCCCCAAAAAAAAGCTCTACTCAAATTCTCAGTTCTGGGATTCATTGTCTTGATTACATTTAGATATTTGTAATTTTTCCAAGTGAATTTTCTCAATGTAACTCAGCCCAATCTGAACTCACTATGCATCTGAGCTGACCTAGAAGTCTCTTTAACACTCCTACCTGAGGTGTAGCAAGTATGACTTGTGTATGACCAGTTTTCTTAGATCTCCTAACAGGAAAGAGAATTAAATGAGTCTATGGTGACTGATGGGATATGTTATTGTGTAAATATGTTTCTCATACTGATTAATGAATAAAGCACTGTTGGCCAAAAAGAAAGGAAAATAGGTGGGGCTAGGAGATTAGGAGGTAGAAGAAGTAATTAGGAGGAGCCAAAATGGAGAGCCTGCATACAGCAACATGCTGGTTTATTCTTGGATAGGATGACCACATGAAGATACTTACGTAAGTAGAAATTGATTAATCATTAAGGCAGCATTATCCGATAAGAAATTAGTACCTGGCCAACAGCATTATATCGAATACAGAGTCTCAGCGTGTTATTGGGGGCTTGCATGGTAGCTGGACCATGGCAGCGAGGAAAACATACTCATAACAGTAGGCAGTAAATCTCATTCCCTAAGTTACCTGAAACACCTGAAATCAATCAATCAATTGGTTGATTGATTGATTGATTTTATTGTTTGTATCTGCTTTCCCTTTTATGGAATAATATCCATGATGAGTAGAATCTACCCATCATCTGTTTTCAGGACTGAGAATGAACTGAGTGAGATCATGGTAAAATAGGAAATCAATTGTATGGGTTTTTTTTTTTTTGATACAGCATTTGTCTATGTAACTGCCCTACAAACCTGAAAATAGCTCTGAAGAACTGTCTGACTTTTAACTTTCAGAGATCTGCCTGCATTTACCACCTTGGTGCTTTGATTTATGGTGTGTGTTACAAGATACACAGCAGACCCAGAGACACATATTGGGCTTCAAGCTTAGGTGTAATACAGAGAAGCAAAGCAGCCAAGCCATGAAATCTTATGTTTATAACAGGCTGAAAATGTTGATCTGCCCCCACAACCTCTCAACAAGAGGTTGGAAAATCCTGAGAATGACTTTTGAAGACCTTGCCTCTACCTTTTATACCACTCTAGTGCTAGGATTAAAGGCAGAAACTCTGTAACTGTAACTGGGATTAAAAGAGAACATGAATAGCTAGTATGACTGATTGCTATTTACATCTAAAGTGGCTTTAATAACTCATGAAAAATATATGACTACAGATGAGTACCACCTCACTAAATTATGATTTCTTTTCATTCATTCTTTCTCTTTTTTTAATTTCTTTTCTGTTGGTTTGGTTTTGTTCTATTTTGTTTTTGGGTTTTTTTTTTTTTGAGACAAGGTTTTTCTGTGTACCTTTGCAGCCAGCCTAACCTGAATTTGAATAAAATGGGATTCCACCTTATTTGCCTCACAAGTAATGGGATTAAAGGTATGTCCCATTACCACTGAGCCTCAGGAGGCCCTCTTATAAGCTTGTTTGCTGTTCTGGGTACAGGCTGATCTTTTGGCCTCACTTGTATCCATAGCATTGTCAGCTTGGCTGAGGTTTGGGAATCTACCAATTCTGATGACCAATCAATTGGCCATTATTCAATGCATGAGAAAGAAGACAGAGAGTCACCTCCTAACTGGAATTCTGAGTGAGCTCCTAAAACAGGGATTTAGAAAATCTTGTGTCCCATGGGAAAACATGAAATGGTCCATGAGCTGTTCATGGTTTCACAGGCCTGGGATATACATAGGGGCCTTCATATCTTTCCATACAGGACAGAGAATGAACTTAGACTTGGTTGAATGCAAAGACTTTAATCCCGAGTGTTTGGAATAAAAGTTAGAACCTCCACACTAGAATTTATTAGAGCAATTTCTGACTTGCCTAAAATAGGCAAGACTGTCCTTGAACTCCAAATTTTTTGGCACTGTACAGATTCCTGGGTCCATTTTAGATTTCTAGTAGGTATCTGTTCTATACTTCAATCCCTTTGGTCTCCATTTAATAAGGCTTAACTGATTAGGGTTTTGTAATTGTTTGAAGTATAATTTCCCTGAACTGTAGCTTAAAACTTATTCTGAGATGTACTACCAGCTTTGTGAGCACAAGACACATGCCCCTGATGAGCGAAGAACTGATCTTGTGGAATTGGATTGTTTCAGCCTTGACTATTTGACTCGATGTTGTCTGAGAGTGAGCTTAGTAAAAGAATTATCCAGGACACACATACAAGACACACCTGGGATCTACAAATTAAGGATACCAGCATAGAAGATCACAGATATGGGATAGACATCTGTTCTGAAAAGATATTGTATCTACATAAAATTAAAGAAAAACAAATAGATGACCCGAGAATATGGCTCTAACTCAGAGCACTTGTATCCTGAGCTCAAACCCCACAGCCAAACCACCGATATCAAGATTTAACGTATCTTATTTGATCCCCTATCCTGAACAATCCTGAAGCACACTACATAGACAAGCCTGTGCTGGATTCCTCTAACTCTTTCCACAAAGTGCTAACAATACAGGTTCCTGCCTAAAATGCCAGGTCTAACAAGTTAAATAAATGACCCAGAGACTGATATTAGACTACAAACTTTAAGTTAATTTCAAAAAAGCAAAGCAGGTGGCCAGTAGCTCTAACCTCAAGCTCGGTCTAAAAGGGCTGATCCACCAATGACCTCTTCATCACACCTTATACTGCTACCTCTCTCAGTTTGCATGGAGGTAGAATGCCTATCTTCAATGAGGCTATTGTACTATAAAAACACTTCTATTTTTTATACCGCTTAGTGTTGCCAATAAAAGCATGTCCTCATCCCACAACATGACACAGTGATATTTGCACCTGATGTTCATTGCTTCACCATCCACAACAGGAAAGAAATAGAAACATCCTAGGTATCCCTCAGGGGACAGATGGGAGAAATGTGGTTCGTATGCACAATGGTATTTTATTCAGCCATAAAGAAGAATGAAATCATGACATTTGTAGGAGAAGGGGAAGAAGTGGAGATTATTATGCTAAGAGAAATAAGCATTCCTCTTTTACTTTAAGACAATCCCCATTCCAGTATTATGTGAAATGCTGATCTTATAACTGTGCAAAATAAAATTTCCATTTTTCTCTAGTATTCTATAACCTACTCCAAATGCTGCTTAAAATATTCCAGATACAATGAAGAAATGATCTCAACAACAGTATCAATTAACACAAATCAAAATATGAGAAAACAATACTGATGCAGCAAATATAAAATAAATAAAAAAATGAATAAATAAATAAACATAGATCAGAACCACCACCCTTACCCATGATTATACATAGTCTTCTAGCTTGTCCTCTGCTATCGAAATCCCACATGGGCAACATCAGTATACCTGCCATTAGCTTTTCTATCCTTTGATATGTTAAAACCTGTGGGGTTATCAATTCCTAGACTGGCTTCCTATTTAATATACAGGATTTATTTATATTTTTCTATTTTAAGTGTACTTATCTTTAAATATGTCTAATAAAGGGCTTGTGTGTGGTATGTGTGTCTGTAGATGGAGGTGACAGCAAGCACTTCCAGAAACCAGATATGAATGTCAGATATCTGGGAAGTGGTCCAAGTGTTTCTGCCCCTGAAGATCAAACACTGGTCCTCAGAAAAGGCAGGAAGCACCCTCATTCTCATAACCATCCCTCTGAGAGATTCTCTCCAACTTGCTAATGAGATTGCATGAAGCTGAGGTGTAAACAAACACATCAAGAGCATGGCATGTTAGGTTATTATTTGTCGGAAAGTTCTAACACTCAGAAGGTAGAGACACAAAGAGACACAAGAATATGCAAACATAGTAAGCAGTAAGCACAATGCACAAGTTTGAGATTGAGGAAAAAACCTTAGTCAATTAAAGTCTACAATACACACTTTCATGCAAAAGTATTTTTTATTGACCTTTTTGGAAACTAATATTAAGGATGGTTGGAGAAATATTAACCCAGCTTAACCATCACCAGACAAAGACAGATCAGTGTTGAAAAATGAGAGTACTGGACTCTCAACAGCAGTCCATTTTCAATTTTGTTATTCTTCAAAAAGGAAATATGGGTGCATATATCACCAATCTTTATGTAAGTTTGAAAAGGAAAAGGTAGAGGTCCAGTCCATGAGGCTCTTTGTACTATGCTCTGTCTTTATACCCTTCCCTGTGTCTATGAACCCTCACACACGACTGTGCTGTGGTGCAATCCCGTGTTCTCAAATCTCTATTCCTATTTCCTATCCGTGGTTGGGTCTTCACCATTGGCCCTGAGCAGATGAGCAGTCCCTGATTGTCCATGTCAAAGCTTCTCTCTCTCCTCTGATTCATTGGAATGACATTGTCTCTAGATATCTCCAAAAACACCTTGAGTAGACATGCTCTGTGACTCTCTAATGAGTCCATGGTGTCCTGCCATTCATTTCTCAAGCCAGCAGTTATCTCACATCCTTTATTCCCAGCAGGAACATAGGGAGGGCTCCAGGTCATAAACACAGAATTCCTGGCAGTCTAGACATTTCTTACTCACAAAATAGACCTCTTTTGGCTGTCTTATTCCTCTAAGTGTTTCCAAGAGCTCAGAACAACATTGTGTGAATCTGTCTGGCAGGACATCTCCAATGTCATCATACACTTCATCAGGGGCAGGGTACATCTCCAAGGTGAGCTGTGTCAGGTTGGCAGTGTGCTGAAGAAGCTCCTTAAGGCTGGTCAAAGACAGGAAGTTCTTCATAAAATTCACCTCCACCAGCTGGGAACACTGGCTCAGGGCAGGGAGGATGACACCCATTTGGAAGTCCATGAGCATACAGCCCTTCAATTTTAATGTCTGCAGGGTAGCTTTCAGTCTCACTAGCAGTCTTCCTAGAAGTGGAGGACTTAAATTTAAGAAGGTGACACCACTCAGGTCCAGATGTGTGAGCCGATGAATGCTTGGGCACTCGGTCAGGCAACTCATGTCTGAGTCTGATAGTGTGCAGTGGGTTACTGCAAGGGTCTCTAAGGGACTTTCCAAGTTCCTATAGGAAGACAAAGCAGAAGATCTCAGTAAGTGGAAGAGTGCAGATAGGGCACCAACTTCAAGGAAGCAAAGGTTAGTTGGTCCTAAGTTCATTCTGAGAAAATCATGAAAGCCAAACCCAGGATGCTCCCTGATGGAGAATTAACAACACAGGCACCACCTAAGCATGGTAACTGACTTCTTAGGTCTCCACATTTGGTTCCTCTGCACTGTCAAACACAAATCCTGTTCAGATGACAAATGGGTCCAAAAGGAAGGAAGAAGGCCTAGTGGAAACTGAGAGCCTTCCCTGTGTGTGCTAAGTGTGGTCCTCATGATTCCCACCTCCCAACACAGCCTCTGTACTACTGAGAAGTCTTCCCGGTGGCCATAATCACTCTTTGTTATTTTCAATTTCTCAAGCCCTACCTGTGCTCATAGAGACCCTGTCCATTTCAGAATCAGAGAGAGAGATGTAAACAGTGCATACAGCTCTGAGGACAGTGCAGACATGGAGCAACATGTTGCTTAAACCTCATCCCTGTAAGTTAGGTTTCAAAGACCTTTTCTAGATATTGGTTGCTAGAATGGCAGAAAGACTACTAGATCAGTCATTCTGATTTCATATCCATGTGTATTCACCAGTGGCTGTGTAGCACCAGTTGTGAACTTGTGTTTCATGTAACACAGAAAGGCTCTTCTCTGGCCTGTGGAACAAACTCTCTATCCATCCTTACCTGAGCACTTGATCCAGCCTTGCATTCAAAAAGAAGAAACGATTCAAATAGAGATGCTTGAGCTTGTTGAGTTTTGAGAACTGGGAAATGATCTGTCGAAAACACTCTTCTTTCATTTCTTCGTTCCTGATCCAATGCAAGGGTATGAAAATTTCTTTCAGATGGAGTTTCTGAAGGTTTGTCATCTGGCCCAGGACAGGGGCAAACTTTGCAAGGGTCATCAGGTCCCAGGGAGCATTCACTTCGAGTTCCTGTATACAGCTTGGCTCAAATGCCTCCAGCAGCTTTAGGGGGTTATACACAGGGAGGGCCCCAAACTCCAGCTTTTCACAGATCACCTGCAATACTTCTTTTCGCTGCTGGGCCCACCAGTGGAAATATTTTAAGTATTTGCAGAGCTTCCTGGACTTGAGGGAAAGGTTCATCATCACAGTCACAACCTGTTTTCCCTGTTGTACAGGATGATGCACCACTGGATTTGTCTCTCTAACAACATCTGAAGAGCAGACACCATCCTCTGTTCCAGCCCACACATTCCAGAAGTTATGATGGGCATCCCGAAAATCAACTACCTCTAGCTTGCAACTCCTGTAGGTCAAAAAAGAAGGGGTTTCAAATGACAGGACTACCAATGAATAATCTCCTTTCATCTCACAGTCCACTTCCCTTGAATGCATTCTTTAAACCAAGAGTCTTTCCTTTCCTACTGGCTGGCTAAAGAGTGCTGGTAGTAGACCCATTGTGTGTTAACTACATCTATTAGCATTTTGCTCCATGCACCACTGTCTCTTTTCCTTTATTCACTTCTCTAAGAAAACTCTGAATCAACTTGGACCCCATTCTGAACACTGTATTCAGATCTCTCCATCCACATTCTTCTCTTGCTCACACTTTCACACTTACCTAGGTCGATCCTTCTGCTGAATCAGCAAATCAAGGCCACCCAGCACAGCCTGCAACATCTCCAGGTCAGGAATCTTCATCAGAGCTCCCACGGGAAGGCATCTGAAAGGCCAGGCTGCCACCATAGACCTCAGGATGTTTGTTTGTTTCCCCTTAAACACATCTATAAACATGGATGGGAAGAGTTCCTTGGGTAGCTTATTCAAAGCAGAGATAGCCAAGGCTTCATTTTTGAGCAAACTTCTTCTTGCCAGCGTCTGGAGTGTCAATGGGGAGCTCATCTTGACCTTCACTCAGAAAGGTGCTAAAGAAATAGTCAGAGGAATAATCGCTTTTAGGAATGCACTTTTAGCATGCTGCATTTCTCCTTCATTTCATAAATCATGCTGGCCTTACTTTAGAAATGTTGGAAAACGTGTTTTCTATTACTCACTTTTTGTCTTTCTCATAGCCATAGGTCTCACAAAGGCTTCATGACATGAGCACCCATGAGAACTAAACTCCTTTTATTCTGCCAATCATGACTCTTCCCCACAGTCCTACTCCCCTGGGCAATAAGAAAGGGTAGAAAAGAAAATAAGAAGCAGACTCTTTTATGGGAAACCATCTTTAAATGTCTCTCCCGATCCTCTAGAGCAAAGTTAAAAATCCCACAGCCTTGTTTGCTTTGCTTTCAATGAAAAAAAAAAAAACACCTTGTGAGAATATGGGAAATGGATAAAGTCACCATCATTTTAAAACTTTAGACCTGGAGGCATACTAAGTTCTAGACCACTCTTTGGGAATTTGAATACTATGAATTTGCCAACTGAATGCTTTCCTGAGACTCGTGGCCAATTGTCTGCTTCTATAGAATTTTCTTTATCTTCACTTAACAAGTCCATAATCTCCTTGAATTAAATCCTTTTAAGGTAGACTGGCATTGTTCGTCATTAATTGCTCAGAGTATTTTAGCCCTTGAATATTGCAACCCCAGCAATCTCTTAAAGGGCACAGCAATTTAGCTTCAATCTTAGTACTCATAATACTAAGCTACATATGGAATTCTACGCTAACCTGGGCTAAATGAGATTTTCATTTTCAAATAGCCAAACAAAAAATAACAACAAAATCAAGATTACATAGATGATCTGAGACTGGTGATCCTGGGCAAGATTGTGTGTCCTCATGGGGGTGAATAGCTTAGTAGATAATGACTCACATAATAGTTGTTCCAATCCCAGCTGGTCTGGTAGTCACTGGAGGAATCAACAAACAGTGTCTACCCTGGCCTTGTTAACCCTTCTGTCCCCATTTCCTCTCACATCTTCCCTTCCTAACCTCACCTCTCAGCCAAATCTACTTTATGATTGGATAAGTGAGCATGTCCCCACCCAATCCTACTTAGACTTTTACATCCATGGCTTGAGTGAATCAGATATGGGAAAGCAAGAAATTCCAGAATGTATTCAAGACCCAAAGCCTCTCTAACACTAGTCCTTAACCCAGTAAGGGTTGCTCCTGCCTTTAATCAAGTAACCGGGTGAAAAGCTGCAGGCAGATCTCTGTGTGTTGGAGTCTAGTCTGTTCTACAGAGAGATTTCCAAGACATGCTCCAAAGCAATACTAGAAATCTCATCCTGAAAAACCAAAAACATAACAAAATAAGCAAACAAAAAAACTTCTCCCAAATACTCAGTTCTGGGACTCACTGTCTTGATTACATTTAGACATTTATAATTTTTTCATATAAATTTAATCAGAGTAGGTTGGGCAAATCTGAACTCGCTATGCATTCTGAGCTGACCTAGAAGTCTTAGTAATCCTCCTACCTGAGGGTAGCAGTATGGATTGTGTGTGAGCAGATTTCTTAGATCTCTCATCAGGAAAGAGATTGAACTGAGTCTATGGTGTCAATAAAAACCCAGAGCCCAAGTCCCCTCAAACGATAAGGATTTGTCTATGTAAATTTTTAATTATTAAATTAATTAATTTTATTGTTTGTGTCTGCTTTCACTTTTATGGAAACATTGCCATGATGAGTGGAATCAACAGCAGTGTTTCAGTAATCGTCCTAACTCAATGGAAGTATATCTAACCAGTGCATGTTCAGGTTGATTAGATCTACTTTCAGGAAGGAGAATGAACTGAGTGAGAGCCTGGTGAAAATAGGAAATCACTTGTATTTTTCTCTTGAGTCAGGATTTCTCTTTGAAACTGCTACACAGTCCTGGAACTAGCTCTGAGATCAGACTGTCCTGGAACTCATGGAGTTCTGCATGACTCTACCTCCCATGTGCTGCAATTAATGTTGAGTAGAGCAAGATACATAACATATCCAGAGGCAGATATTGGGGTTCAAGTTTATGCTGCAATATAAGGAAGCAAAGCAGGCAAGCCACTACCTCTTACCTTTACTGCAGGCTGAAAGGGCTGACCTGTCTCCACAAGCTCTCACCGATTTCTGAATGCTTCCTCTCCTTGGCAAGCCTAGAGAATACTGAGGCTGAACATTGATTGCTTCTAACTTTTATACTTCTCTAGTGCTGGGATTAAAGGTGTGAGCTCTGTAACTGAGTTCTGGGATTAAAGGTTTGAGCTCTGTAACTGTGTCCTGGGATTAAAGGTGTGCCGGACTTGAATGTCTAGCTAATTAAGTGCTTTGCTAATTTTTTTTTCTTATTTTACATGTCAATTCCTGTTAGCCCTCCTTCCTCCCTCCATCTCTCTCTCTCTTTCTCTCTCTCTCCCTTCCTCTCATGCCCCCTGAAAACCCTCCCATCCTATTGCCCCCCACACACACACTGTACAAATAGGGTGATGGCATCTGGGGGGGATCAACAAAATCTCTCAAGTCATATTGCATAGATGCTAGGCCTTCTATCCTACCACTAGAATGAGAGGGTATCCCTCCCATGGGAATGTGTTCCCAAAGTCCTTTTAAGCAACAGGGATACATCCTAGTTCCACTGTCAGGGGTCCCTTAGACTGCCTAGGCCTTCTATCTGAGACCCATGTTCAGGGGATCTGAGTCAGACCAATGCTGGTTTCTCGGCTTTAAATCTGGGATTCCATTAGCTCCCCCTTTTCAGTTCAGCTGTATCTGGGAGTTTCTGTAGCCCGGTCTTGTCCCCATTTTCTTACCACAACTCTGAGATACCACCTTACTCCTTCGTTGCCACTACCAGCTTACTGAATTAGGAGTTTTTTTTTTTCTTTTTGAAATGTCTCTAAACTTTTTGTTCTTTTCTTTTTGGTTTTGTTTAGATAGGGAGCCTATCGAGAAGTTGAATTAAGTGACATCCCCCATCTACTGAATCCCCAGTACTAGGATTAAAGGTGTGGACCTGTACCACCCAGCTAAATAAAGTCTGCTTCCAAGCTTGTTTGCCGTGCTGTGTACAAGCTGATCATTTGGCCCTACTTGAAATCTATTACATAGTCAGCTATGGTAAGTTCTGAGAGCCTACCAATTCTGATGGCCCATCAAGTGGCCATTATTCAGGACGATGACAACGCATTAACAAATCACTGCCAGTCTGGAATGAAGAGTGACTTAAGACCAGTATCAGGGATTTAGGAGACCTTGTGTCCCGAGGGAAAATATCAAATGATTTGTGAGCTTCTCATGGTGTCAATGGCCTGGGATGCACCTAGGGTCCCTTACATCTTCCCATACAGGAAGAGAATGAACTGGGACTTGGTGAAAACAAACTTTAATCCAAAGTGTTGTGAATAAAGGTAAGAGCCACCATACTGAAATTCTTTCGACAATTTTTGGACCTGCTTAAAACAGGCAAGGCTTATCTTGAACTCCAGAAATTTCTGCCTGTGTAGAGATTCCTGGGCCTATTTTAGAATTCTAGTAAGAATCTGTGCTATACTTGAATCCACTAAGAATCTCTTCACTAGGGCCTCACTGATTCACTTTTATAATTATTTGAGTAATAATTTCCCTGAACTGTAGCTTACAAGTTGTACTGGGATCTGCTACTTGCTTTCTGGACACAAGATACATGACCTGATAACTGGTTGCTCATAATATGGTTGCTTCAGCCTTCAGTATTTTACTTGACATTGTCTGAGAGTGACATTAAAAAAATGAAATATCCAGAAAACACATAGAAAACACACCTGGAAATTACAATTAAAGTCATCAGCATAGAAGATCAGAGCTCCAGGATAGACATCCCAGCCTCTTCATTGTATCTACATGCAATTAAACAAGAACAGATAGACGATCACGGAATGTGGCACAAACTCACAGCACTTCTAAACTGGGCTCAAACCCCACAACTAATCCACCTATAAGAAGACATAACATATCTTATTTGATTCCCTATCATGAACAAACCTGAAACACACTATGTAGACCACACTATCCTGGAATACTCTTACTCTTTCCACAATGTGCTGACTCTCCAGGCTCCTGCCAACAGGCCAGGTGTAACAAGTTAAACAAATGTCTTAGAGACTGATATTGGTTCACACTTGAAGTTGAATATCAGAAAAGGAAAACATCTGAACACTAGCTCTTACGTCATACTCAGATTCCAAGCACTGATCCACACACAACCTCTTCACCAAACCTCACACTGCGTCTTCTCTAGCAAACTTGGAAAATGAATACAGGAGATTAAATACTGAAGTCCTGAATAAATACCTTACACTTAATACTAAAGACTCTACTTCTATCTTTTATACCCTCTAGTGCTGGGATTAAAAGTGTGTCAACTGTTACTCTTTTAGACTAATACAATATCATGTATCCCTGGATGGCCTTGAACCTAGAGAGATCAGTCCTTTTCTTAGTCCTGAGTCCTAGGATAAAAGGTGTGCACCACCATCATTTAGCTACACCAGCAGGGATTAAAGGTGTGTACCATCACTGACAGGTCTCTACAGCTTGAGGCTGACTTTGCTTTCCTGAATACTCAGTCAAGAATTAATCAATCATCAATAATATATTATTACAGCCAGACACCTGAGCAGTGTTTAACAGCCAAATTCACTAACCAGGCATCATAACTAAAAGAGTGAATACCAACACTCTCAGTGATAGACAAGAGCATGGAAAAGAGGGGCTACCCTGTGCTACAGAATGATTTCCATACAGGTAGCATATTCACTGCATCTGCTCTTGGGAAAATCATACTTTAAAAAGCAAATGCCCTTGTAGACACATCCCCCATGGAAGGATACACCCTTAACCTAGAGACAGGAGAGAATTAGTAGTCCCTACTTCAAATGACTTGAAAGATTTACATGACCCAACCTGGATATCATTGTCCTTCAAGTGGAATGGAGGTGGGGGGATGGGAGGGGAGGGTGTCCAGAGTGCATGTCACAAAAGAAACTGGGTAAGAGGGAGGGAGTTATCCAGTCAGGGAGGGAGGGATGGAGAGAGGGAGGGAGTGAAGGGAACTTGGGAATGATATGTAAAATTTTTGAATTATTAATAAAAAAAGATGAAATATTTGATAGTGGTAACTGATCTCAAACTTTTGAGTGGAAAGCTCAATGAATATGCCATTTACTTGTTGCAGTAAGTCCATCAGAGGAAAGATTCCCCTCATCTATATATTCTGAAACATTAGATTTTCATGTCATCCGTATCCCCTGGAAATAGAGATCTCATTTTCTGTGAATCTACATTGTATATGGGAACTGCAACTGAATTATTTCTGGATACAAAAAAAACCAGTTGTTTCTGGGCCTCAGCTGGGGCACATGACAAACATGCACACACTCATGCTAGAAGGTATAGGAACTACAATCAATTTGAATGAATCAGAAGAGCTAGGAGAAGGGTGGTTAAGCACGATTTTTTCAGAGTGGGCCAAATTCCACCTTCTACAGCATCTCTACATAAATGCCATCTATGTTTCAGTAGTCTGCTAGACAGACTGGCGCAGGTGAGGAAGAATAAAGAGGGACCCACCAGCCCACATAAAGCCCACCTCTCTTTATTTTGGTTAATAGTTCCTTGATGGCCTGGGTAATGTACACATTGCATATCCAAGCTGATGAGCTCTCTGCCAATATATGTGTGAGAAGACACCAGAATGCTTCTAATAGTTAATGCCACGTACCACCCTCAGACATGGATAACCTTTCCCAGTGCCTCAACCTTTGTGAGTTAATTACTTGTAGGTGATTGAGATTATTACTTTTAGGTAATTGAGTTGGACCACTTGGATTTCTGCTTAAGAGAGGCAAAGCCACCTTGCAAACTCTAGAAATGGGTAATGATGGCTGGAGTGTTCTGAATTCTGTACTTTCATGCCTGCCATGAGGCAATGCCCTCAGATTCTCAAGGACAGATTATAGGCTAGTAAATGATCACTGCTTGTCCTGGAGAAACTGCTTCACCTCATAGCCAGGCTGAGCAAGCAGTCACAGAATATGTACCCTGCCACTCTGAAGTGCTATGACAATTGGGACCTAGACTTGTAGACAGCTTTGACCAACTTTGTCCTGAGATTCTGGATATACTCAAGCCCAAAAGACAGCATAAGACAGTCTCTTTTGCTATAACCTTCTGCTATAAATTATTTCATTCCTGTTTTTACGACCTGGAGAGCACACATTGCCTTGGCTAGCAATAAATTGTGTCAAGATTCTGCTTGGCATAGAGATATGGATCCCACAGTGTGTGGGATATAGGAATTCCTCTCTGGGATTATTATACCTTGACACAGATCCCCACAGAGATCCCGTACCATGAGTAGCTGTACACTTCTGTTGATTGCATATAATATATGTCCTGTGTTTCTTGCTTGCTGATGTGTCTCTCTCAGAATATACAGCTCATTGCTTCCCACCTTGTGCTCTACCTGTGTCTGTGGTTTTTTTTCCTCTTTGCATCACATTGACCTAGTCAGTCTCAAAGCTGTGCAGGTCCTGAAATCCTAGGAACAAGCCTCTTATCAATAGGACACAGAGCACATAGCTTCACAAGGGGTTCAATGTTTTGAAAACAAAGTGGATGGAGTAAGCTCTGCTCCCTGGTACAGAGTTTGATAGAATGATGAGATGAGGCACAAGTGACTGTTGATTTAGAAAGAAAATTGTGTGTTTCTATAGTATAATTTGGAGCCAGGCTTCTGTGTTAACTTGTAAATGAACTCATGGAAGTAGGAATGAGTGATAGCCCAAATGGGCAGTTTGACCCTAGGAGCCTGGAGAAATACACTGTTGGCACTCTCAGTCACTCTGCTCTTCATTTGGGTCTTAGATTCCAGGTCAGGAGAATTCTGAACCTACCTGAATGGAACTCAGTATATGGCACAAGCCAGCTGCTCTTTTCCATGCTCTTGCCTATCTCTGAGAACGTTATGATTCTCTCTCTTCATATGAGGCCAGGTTAGTTCATTCTGTTATTAAACACTGCATAGATTCCAGGCAGTAGACATCTATTATTTATGATCTATTAAAGCTTGACTGAGTGTTCAGGAAAGAAAGGCACCTTCACACTATAGAGCTCAGGGAATGGTGGTCCCCACCTTTAATCCCTGCAGGATAAGTTAGAATCTGGTGGTGTACATATTTAAACCTAGGACTAAGGATGAATAATAGAGGGATCTCTCTTAGCTCAAGACCACCAAGACACAAAAAGACTATATCAGACTAAATGAGCAACAGATGACATCAATTTATTGCAAGAAGTAGAAGATATAACAAATAGAAGCAGGGTTTTGAGGATCAGGAATTCATTATTCTGCCTCACTGAAGATACACATTCATGCTCAAGGAAAACTGAGAGAGGCAGTAGTTTAAGGTTTTGTGGACAGGTCATGTGTGGATCAGCCTTTTCAGCCAGAACTTGAGGTTAGAGGTAATGGCCAATTCTTTGCTTTCCTGAAATTCAATTTATAGTTTGAAGCCCAACTTCAGTCTATGGGTCATTTGTTTAATTTGATACACCTGGCATGTTGGCTGGAGCCTATATTGTCAGCACCTTCTGGAAAGAGTAAGAGGAATCCAGGACAGTGTGGTGTCCTGTATTGTGCTTCGGGTTTGTTCAGGTTAGGCCATCAAATAAGATATGTAATACCTTGATATCAGTGGTTTGGGTGTGGGGTTTTAAAAGTGCTCTGATTTACAACCACATTCTCAGGTCATCTATCTGTTTTTGTTTAATTTTATGGAGTTACAATCTCTCTTCAGGTCCGGATGTCCATACTGTATCTGTGATCTTCTATGCTGGTAACCGTAGTTGTAGATCTCAGGTCTGTTTTGTATGTGTATCATGTATTTTTCTTTTTTAAATGTGAAGGTCAGAGAATGTCAATTCAAATAGTGAAGGATGAATGACACACATTCCAAAATATCAGATCAGCAGGGACATGAGTCTTGTGTTAACACAGATAGTAGTACATCCTAGAATAAGTTGTAAGCTACAGTTCAGGGAAAGTATAATTCAAAATTTACAAAACTCTAATAAGTGAAGCCCTATTGAAGGGAGTCCAAAGGAAATTAAGTATAAAACAGATTCTTACTAGAATTCTAAAATGGGCCCAGGAATTTGTACACAGGGAGAAAGGCCTGTAATTGAAAACCAGTTTGCCTATTTTAGAGAAGTCTGAAAATCCTCAAATGAAGTCCAACTGGTGGCTCTTACCTTTATTCCCAACACTCAGGATTAAAGTCTTTGCATTCAACCCAGTCCCAGTTCATTCTCTTTCCTGTATGGGAAGATGTGAAAGCCCCTATGTGCATCCCAGGCGAGTGATACCATGAAGAACTCATGGATCATTTCACATTTTCCCATGGAACACAAGGTCACCTAAATCCCTGTTACTAGTCCTGAGCTCACTCTGCATTTCAGGCAGGTATTGATGTTGTGCATTTTTGTCATCCTACTGAGTAATGGCCACTTGATTGGTCATGAGTATTGCCTGACTTCAGCCTTGATTACTATGTTATGGATTACATGTGAGGCCAAAAGATCATCCTGTACACAGAAGAGCAAACAAACTTTTAAGAGGTCCTCCTATGGCTCATTGGTTGAGGAACACAATTCACCAACTATTTTATCTCAATGCTTGAAGTCCTAGGAAGGGGGGATTTCACTTTATTTAACTCAAGGATAAGCTGCAAATGTACACAAAAAAAAACATGTTTCAAAAAAAAGGAACAAAAACAAACCCACACAAAAAAAGAAAAAAAAGAGAGAAATCCTGATTTAATGAGTTTGTGGCACTCATCTTAGGTCATATATTGATTAATTAATTTCACTTAGATCCAAATAGCAAAGCAGCCCCACTAGCTAGCCATAGAAGTGAGGCACACCTTTAATCCCCAGACACAGTTACAGTGCTCACACCTTTAATCCCAGCATGAGAGTGGTATAAAAGCTAGAACAGAGGAGTCAGTATTCAGTCTCAGGATTCTCCTGCCTTGCCAATGAGGTGAAGCTTTCTGAAACTTGGTGAGAGTTTGTGGTGACAGGATCAGTGCTTTCATCATTACATAAAGGTAAGAGATAGTGTTTTGGCTGCTTTGCTTCTCTGTATTTCAGCTACGCTTAACCCCAATATTTGACTCTGGATCTGCTATGTATCTAGCTACACTCAACATTAATAGCAGCACAGGGGATAGACAGTCAGCTCTATGTGAGTTACATGCCAGCTTGGACTCAGACTTGATCCAGGACTGTAGGCCAGTTACACGGAGAATCACTATCTCAAAGAAAACAATGCAAGTCATTTTGTAATTTTCAACATGATCTCACTCCATTCGTTTGCAGTCTTGAAAGCAGATCTAATCTATGTGAACATGCCTTGTTTACATACTCTTCCACAAATGTAGGAAGGTCACTGAAACCCCAGTGTAGATTCCACTCATCATGGCAATGATTTATAAAATGGAAGGCTGATAAAACCTATAAAATTAATTAATTAACAATACATAGACAAAACCTTATTGTTTGAGGAGGCTTGGAGAATGGGTTTTGCTGTCACCATAGACTCAGTTCATTCTCTTTCCTGATGGGAGAGCGAATCAAACTAGTCACATACAAGCCATGCCACTTAAGTCAGGTAGGAGGATTACTGAGACTTCTAGGTCAGCCCTGAATGCATAGTGAGTTCCGATTTTCCTAAGCTACATTGATCCAATTTAATTGGAAAAAATACAATAGTCTACAGGTAATCAAGAGAGCAAATCCCATAACTGAGAAATTGGGGAGAAGTATTATGGTTGCTTTATTTTATTTTGTTATGTTTGTGGTTTTTCAAGACACAGTTTCTCTGTATTGATTTGCAGCATGTCCTGAAAATCAAACTATACAATAGGCTGCTCTTGAACTCACAGATATCTGGTGCCTGTGTGTCCCAACTGATGGGACTAAAGGCCTGAGACAACAATTCCTGGTCCTGGAGTAGTATCTGAGATGCTCTTATGACTTTTGTACATCTGGGATTTCCCCCTTTCCAACAACTGATTCACTCAAGTCATAGATGCAAAAGTTCAAGTAGCATTGAGTGGGGACATGGTCAATTATCCAATCAGATGAAGCTGTTGACTGAGAGGAAGAGATAAAGGCAATTTGTAAGAAGATATGGGCATATAAGGATTATCATGGCCTGAGTAAACAATGTTTTATGGATCCTCAAGTCCCTAAAAAAACCTGCTGGAATTGGAACACCTGTTATGTTTGTGCTCCTCAGGCTAGCCATTGAACCCCATCAGGACATAAAACCTTTCCAAAGATCTCCAGTCTCTCAGGTCATCTTAGTAACCTTGGTTTTGTTGGTATATTTACCTTTGTGATATGAAACTGAAAATCTCATTTAGCCTCTGGTACCCTAGAACTCCATATGTAGCTTAATGTTATGAGCACTGTGACTTGGAGCTAACCTGCTGTGCCCTTTAAGAGATTGCTGAAGTTGCAATATTCAAGAGCTAAAAAACACTGAGCAAATACTGACCAACAACTCCAGTCTCTCTTAAAATGATTTAATTTAAAGTGATTATAGACTCCTTAACTGAAGATGAACGGAATTCCACAGAAGAAGACAATTGGCCATGAGTCTCAGGAAAGCATCCATTTGACAAATTCTCAGTATTTAAACCCCCAAACGAGTGGTCTAGAACTTAGTGTGACCCCAGATCTAGACTTTTACAAATGATAGTGATTATAACTTTCACATATTCTGCCAACAAGTGTTCCATTGATTGAATGAAAAGCATATTTGGCTGTGGGAACTTTAACTTAGCACTTGATATTTTTGAGAGACATTTGTTGATGGCATCCAATAAAAGTGTCAGGCTCTTGTATACTTCTGCATTTTCTCTTTGCCCAGGGCATCATTGTTAAGGGCATTAGTGGTTCCTATTGGCAGAATAACAGGGAGAATTATTCCTAAGAGTGCTCATGTCCATGAGGTCTTTGAGGGGCCTATAGCCATGAGAAAGACAGGAAGAGTATAATAGAAACTATAGGATTTCCTACATTTCTAGACTAGTGACAAAAGCCCTGCATGGTTTATGCCATGAAGGGGTAAAGAGTCCTGCTCAAAGTGCTTTGTCTGAAAGGGTTTATTCCTCAATTTCTATAGCACCTGTCTGTGTGAAGGTCAAGATGAGCTCCCCATTGACCCTCCAGATACTGGCAAGAAGAAGTCTGCTCAAAAATGAAGCCTTGGCTATCTCTGCTTTGAATAATCTGCCCATGGAACTCTTCCCACCCCTATTCAAAGATGCCTTTAAGGGGAAACAATCAAACATACTGAGGGCTATGGTGGCAGCCTGGCCATTCAGATGCCTTCCTGTAGGAGCCCTGATGAAGTTTCATGACCTGAAGATATTGGAGGCTCTGCTGAGTGGCCTTGGTTTGCTGATTCAGCAGAAGGATCAACCTAGGTAAGTGAGATAGTGGGAGTATGGAGGGGATGGGAGTATATGGAGAGAAGTGACTACAGCGTTCAGAATGTGGTCCAAGTTGAAAACTTACAGTGGTGCATGAATCACACTGCAAATACATGTATTCAACATGTGATTAGTCTACATGGGCCTGCTTACCCAGCCACTAAAAGGAATGATTCTTGGTTTTAAAAATTGAATTAAACTCAATTGATCTTTTGGTGTCAAGGCAGATTATGCATTATTAGTCATATCCTTTGAATCCCCTTCTTGTTTGACCTACAGGAGTTGCAAGCTAGAGGTGCTTGATTTTCGGGATGCCCATCATAACTTCTGGAATGTCTGGGCTGGAACAGAGGATGGTGTCTGCTCTCCAGATGTCATTAGAGGGACCCAACCTGTGGTCCATCATCCCATACGACAGGGAAAACAGATTGTGACTGTGATGATGAACCTTTCCCTCAAGTCCAGGAAGCTCTGTAAATATCTAAAGTATTTCCACTGGTGGGCCCAGCAGAGAAAAGAAGTGCTGCAGGTGATCTGTGAAAAGCTGGAGTTTGGAACCCTTCCTGTCTATAACCCCCTAGAGCTTCTGGGGGTATTTGAGCCAAGCTGTATACAGGAACTGGAAGTGAATGCTCCCTGGGACCTGAGGACCATTGCAAAGTTTGCCCCTGCCCTGGGCCAGATGACAAACCTTCAGATACTATGTCTCAAAGAAATCTTCATGCCCTTGCATTGTTTTTGGAACCGAGAGATGAAAGAAAAGTGTTTTCAACAGATCATTTTCCAGTTTACCAAACTCAACAAGCTCCAGCATCTCTATTTGAATCGTGTCTTCTTCCTGAATGCAAGACTGGACCAAGTGCTCAGGTGAGGAAGGATAGAGAGATTGTTCCACAGGCCAGAGAAGAGCCTTTCTGTGTTACATGAAACACCAGTGTTCACCTTGGTCTTACCAGCCATTGGTGAATGCACGTGTACATAACCTAGAATGACTGATCTAGTAATCTTTCTGCTACTCTAGCAACCATCCTGTACAAAAAGTCTTTGAAACCTGATCTATAGAGGGATGAGGTTTTAAACCACATGTAACCACATGGCAGCACTGTCCTCTGTACTGTATGCACAGTGTACATCTCACTCTTATTCTCCAAGGGCAGGGGCTCTCTGAGCACAGCTAGGGCCTGAGTCGATGGAAAATAACTGAGAGTTATTAGGGACACAGGAAAACCCTCTAAGTAGGAAAGAGCCTGTGCTAGGAAGGTGGGTCTCTTGGAGACAAACATTAGAACACACAGGTATGGATCTACATTTCCCCAAGTTATTCCTTCTTTGTTTCCTCTTGACCCCATTTGTCATCTGATGAGGTTTTGTGTTTGATGGTGCAGAGGAACCAGATTTGGGGACCTAAGCAGTCACATGATTTTGCCTTGCTGTTAGTTCTCCATCTGAGAGTATCCTGCGCTTG
This sequence comes from Cricetiscus sungorus, assembly GCA_030556225.1. Classification (NCBI taxonomy): domain Eukaryota; kingdom Metazoa; phylum Chordata; class Mammalia; order Rodentia; family Cricetidae; genus Cricetiscus; species Cricetiscus sungorus. The sequence continues at coordinate 86,900 of JANBXA010000233.1, read as the reverse complement.
GCATCTATCAAGTTCTCAGAATGACCTTAGAGCATACTAACCTCTGCTCACTTGAAGTTAGTGCCTTTCTCTACCACTATTACACTTACTGAGATAATCTGCTTTGTCTTTCTGTAGGAACTTGGAAAGTCCCTTAGTGACCCTGGCAATCACTGGCTGCTCACTATCAGATTCAGATATGAGTTACCTGTCCCAGTGTCCAAGCATACATCGGCTCACACATCTGAACCTGAGTGGGGTCTACTTACTATATTCAAGTAATGTGCTTCTAGGAAGACTGCTAGAAAGAATGAAAACTACCCTGCAGACATTAAAATTGAAGGATTGTATGCTCATGGATTTCCAAATGGATGTCATTCTCCCTGCCCTGAGCCAGTGTTCCCAGCTGGTAGAGGTGAATTTTATGAAGAATTTCCTGTCTTTGACCAGCCTTAAGAACCTTCTTCAGCACACTGCCAACCTGACACAGCTCACCTTGGAGATGTACCCTGCCCCTAAGGAAGTGTATGATGACATTGGTGATATCCTGCCAGACAGATTTGCCCTATGTTGTTCTGAGCTCATGGAAACACTTAGAGCTATTAGGCAGCCAAAAGAGGTCTACTTTGTGAGTAAGAAATGTCCAGATTGTCAGGAATCCTGTGTCTATGACCTAGAGGTTTCCCTATGTTCATGTTGGGAATAAAGGATGAAAGATTACTGCTGTCATAAGAAATAAAAGCCAGTTCTCACATGACTCATGAGAGACAAAGAGTATACCTATTCAGTTGTTTTGGAGACATTTTGAGAAAATGTTTTTTCATTGAATCAGATTATACAGAGTAGCTTTGACATGGAGAAACAAGGGCTGCTTTTTAGCTAGGGCCAACAGTAGAACCCACTTGGGTAGGAAAAGAGATTTGAGAACACCCTAGGTTGCACCCCAGCACAATCAGTGGGTGACAGTCCACAGTCACATGGAAAGGCTAAAGCCAGAGGATAGTACAAAGAGCATCATGGACAGGATGAAATATGTTCCATATCTCTGGCTCTAGCCTTTATTTGTCCAACTTTCATAAAGATTTGTAATATGTGCATTATATTTCCTTGTTAAGTATAAAATAGACTGTAGAATATAATTGTGTTGAGAGTGTGGTATTCTCACTTTTAAACTGTGATCTTTCTCTATTGTGAGATGGATTTAAGCTGGATATCACTTCCCCCACCATCCTGAATATTCCAGTTTCTAATAAGTTCAATAAAAATGGTTTTGCATGAGAGTGTGTGTTTGCAGACTTATAATTTACTGAAGTTTTTCCTTGACAATCACAGACTTGTACATTATATTTACTGTGTTTGCATACTCTTGTGTCTCTTTGTCTCCACACCTTCAACATCCTAGACCTTTCAGAGAAATAATAACCTAACGTGCCATGTTCTTGGTTTCTTTTACACCTCAGCTTTATATAATCTCAGTCAGAAATACTGAGAGAATCTCATAGAGGGATGGCTCAGAGAATGAGGGTGCTTTCTGACTTCTTTGAGGACCAGTGTCTGATCTTTGGGGACACAAACACCTGAACCTGTGACCAAATATCTGAAGTTCATTTCTTGTTTCTGGGAGCACTTGCTGTCACCTCCATCTACATACACACACACCAAACACAAGTTCTTTATTAGACATAATTATAAATAAGTAAATTTAAAGTCTGAAAAAATACAAATAAATCCATAGTATTAAATATGAAGCCAGTCTAGATGTTGATAACAACACAGGGTTTAATACAGCAAAGCATGAAAAATCTAATGATAGATATACTGATGATGACAATGTGTGATTCCGTAGCAGAGGACATTTTAGAACATTATCGGAGTTCATTTGTAAGGGTTGCAGTTCCTACTCTATGGATAAGACTTAGCATGTGTGAATGAAGAAATTGACCTACAGCTCTGTCTTCCATGTGAAAGAATGATTCCAAGTACCTTTGGGAGGCAGGGTTCCATTCTCGACTCTTGAAAAATGTCAACATCAACTTCTGAAAGGTTTTCCTATGCTTTCCTATATTTCCTCCCTCGAGATATTAAAGTTTCACTGCCATGTTTTAGGGACATGCATTTTCTTTCTTCTTTTTGGTTTTTTAATATTAAATTTATTTTTTTTAATTTTACATACCAATCCCAGTTCCCTCTCCCTCCTTCCATCCATCCCTCTTTCCCTCTCTAACCCGCCTCACATGTACCCAGATCACCCTCCTCTCCCATCCTCTCCCACTCCACATGTACGGTACTGAACTCTAGGAAGGGTCATCTAAATCTGTCAAGTCATTTTATGTAGGGACTAGGACTTCTCTCCTGTCACTAGGTTAAGGGAATATCCTTCCATGGGGGATGTGCACATGAAGGTTTTGTGCCCCAGGAACACATACTGGTTCCACTACCTGAGGTTTCTTAGAAGGCTCAGACATTCTGGCTGAGACCGATGTTCATGGGGTCAGAGTCAGTCCCATGCTGAATTCCCAGCTATCAGTCTGGGGGCCCAATAGCTCCTCCTTGTTCAGGCCTGCTGCCTCTATATGTTTCTGCAGCATGGTCTTGTCCTCCCTCTCTGTATCTGGATTCTTGTTTGGCTCAGTGGTTTTTTATGGTTGTTTGCTTCTGTTTCCAGAAAGTACTAGATGAGGGCTCCATAATGGTAAATAAGTTAGTCATTGATCTCATTATCAGGGGAGAACATATATGGTAGCCTTTCTACTGTAGACCAAATTGTTAGTTGGAGTCACTCTTGTAGGTCTCTGGACATTTCTTTAGGCTCAATTTTCTCTTCAATCCTATAATGGCTCCCTCTTTTATGTTCTCTCTCTGTCATTCTCTCTCTCTCTCTCTCTCTCTCTCTCTCTTCATCTATCTATCTATCTATCTATATCTCTTTCTTTGTCTATACTTGTCTCTCTCTCTCCCTCTCTCTTCCTTTTCTGTCTTCTACTCCTACCCAGACTCAATCTTACTAGTACCACGTACTATCCTCTCTTCCCCTTCCCTTTCTCCTAGTTCCCTCTCCACTCACTACTCCCCCCACTCCCCATGTGCTCTAGAGAATTTGTACCTTCTTTCTTCTGTGAGGGACCTAGTTACAAACAGGTTTTTACCCGCCCCGTGTCTGGTCCCGCTGCTACACCAGCCCCAAATTAACACACTGACACTCTGTATTTGATACAATTCTGGTGGCCAGTTATTATCATTGTTTATTGACTAGCTCTGTCTTAATGGTTAACACATTTTCACTATTCTATGTATTTCCATGTGGCTCATATTACAGGCCAGAGCATTCTACCTCTCCAGTCTCTCCAACTTGACTCTTTCTTCCTCCTTCCTCTTTCCTCCTTGACTCCTAGTCCCACCTATCATGATTTACAATTGGCCAACAGTGCTTTATTCATTAACCAGTATGAGAAACATGTGTACAGAATAATATCTATTATGATCTCCTCTTTTCTGTCTAAAATAAAAAAAAGGTTTTTAACCTTAACATAGCAAAATATATCACACAACAGTTATCAAATAAGAATTGCAGATAGCAATATTTAGTCCATTATCGTTTAGCAAGATTTACAGAAAATATTTCATTATCTATACAATCTTTGTGAATCTAAAAATCTTATATGTAATTTATATTTAATCCTAAATAAGGAAAACTATAACCAAAACTATCTGTCTTCAACCCCATCAAAGACCATGGAACAATAATGTATAAACTCTAGAAATGACAGAGACAACTCACTGCCTGGTCAGTTACCCAAAGTTCTTCTGTAATGTTCCTTATTCAGCGCATAGGCCATAATTTGTCTGGCAGACTCCTCAGCAAAGCAAAAAAGTGTCCATCTGTATTGACAGTTTGTCAGTCACTTTTCTCTGTGTCTTGTAGACGGTTTGGCAGACTCCTCCATAAAGCAGAAATCCTGTAGCAGTGTCCATCTTGTTTTAGCAGTCACTTACTTGTGGGACCTGTGTGTCCAGTTTATATAACATAAAGTCAAACAGTCTAGACAAGAGCAGTATCTTGTCCAAATGGCTAGTCTAGCCATATTGAAAGCAAACTCTATAATGTGTCTCTTCAAGGCCCATCTTCCTTTCTGATACAGGTGGTATTGCCAGAAGCAGTTGTGCCTTACTGTCAAGAGAAACCACAAACCATTTTAAATGCCATATTCTGTAGGTCTTTGGAAGGCTTGAAGAATACCCATTCATCTCAAATACATCTCTGCATACCTAGAAATCCTAACTAACTTAACTATAAGTTCTCACTATCATGAGTAACTATAATCTCTACTAATTTATACCTTACATTTCTAACTGAGATACATAAACTCAATACGTGAACAAGAAGAGAAATATGCATATCATTAAAGTGACCTTAAATTTGTTGCAATAAATGAAAATCCATTCAAACAAAGGATCCATATTTATATCATAATTCCCTTTTTACCTTGTGATAATTAACCATTTATAACCAAGCCCTCTTATGAAAACAGCATTTATAAACAATATTGGGAAATTTGGGCATCATTCTTTCCAAACGGATTTCTGCTGGTAGGGGGTACTGTCATGGATATCCTAAGAAGACACAGAAATCTTGGCTATAGTCTGCAAGGCTGCTTTGCACCAATTGCTTTGAATGTTGGATCACCAGGGGCGCTGATTCCGGAGGTCTGGCTTCATCAAACCATATTAGTCTGGAAGGTATCCACAGCTTTTCATTTTCTGTGGAAACAAAAATAGAAATCCTTTTCCCAGTAACTTGTCCTTGAATATAAATTTTGGTGTCAAAGCATTTTTTAAATATATAAATTGAATTATTCCAGCAGCATTTTTTTTTATCAGTTGTTATTTCTTCAGCAGTCAAACAATTTAAAGATAGCAGAACAGCATACAATATCCAAAGTTTCTCTGTGCTTTCCATCTTTATGTGGCTTTTATATAACTCTATTTCTTTTACTTATACTTTTACATATTTTGAGACAGGGTTTTTTGTGTAACATTTACATGTCCTGGAATTTACTCTGTATACCAGGTTTATTTTGAAACCACAGTGATCTGCTTGCCTCTACCTCCCTAGTGCTGGGATTAAAGGCATGTGCCACCATACCCAGCCACACTGTCTTTTTCAGATCATTTTATTTCTTTTCTCTTTCTCTCCTAAGACTACGTATATTTTTAAACACGATGTAAAAGTTCATTGGAGTTCTCCTACACACCAATGAATTGGAAGCAGAATTTTCTAAACGCAATGCGGTTTTTTTGTCGCTTATGCTAATTTTGGAAACCTCTGTTAAAGAGCCTCACAAATCTCTGTATCTCTTAAAACAATGTTTAACTGAGAAAAATGGTGCTGCCAAGAAGTCTTGCTTGTCTTTGGTTTTTTTGTTTGTTTGTTTTTTGTTTGTTTTGTTTTGTTTCTTTTGTTTTGTTTTTTCTAAAACATTTCATAAGCTTTTCTTAGTTTTAAGTGAAAGTTCTTATAGCCACATTGGCCGCCATTTGTTCCTAGCTGTTTTCCAACAGCTTGCCTTGTCCCACCCCCACACCTCCTCCTAATATCCCACTTCTGACACCATTTTGTTAAGAGTCTGTTTTTCCGGCTGCCAGTCTGGTCCTGCCATATTTACAGAATAACATCTCCCATTAGGACCTTATATAAATCTCTTAGAATCCCCCTTGTATCCTAGTTCTTCTGGTGGTGTGAATTATAGGATGCTGAACATTTGCTCTAACTCTAAAACCCATATATGAGAGAGTACATAGCATGTTCCTCTTTTTGTGACTGGATTACCTCACTCAGGATGGTTTCTTCATGTTCCATCCACTTGCCTGCAAATTTCAAGATTCCATTGTTTTATTCCCCAGAGTAGTATTGCATTGTGTTGATGTGCCACCACTTCTATATCAATTCTTCAATTGAGGGGCATCTAAGTTGCTTCCAGTTTCCTGCTATTACAAATAATGCTGCTATGAACATAGATGAGAACATTTTTTTAACATGGATGTGGATCATTTGAGTATATGCCTAAGAGGGGCATCGTTGAATCCTATTATAAACTGACTCACATTTTCCTGAGGAACTGCCATACTGATCTCCAAAATGGCTGAACATGTTTGTACTCCAACCAGCAGTGGAGGAGTGTTCTCCTTTCTCCATATATTCTCCAGCATAAGTGGTCATTGGTGTTTCTAATTTTACCCAGTCTGGCAGGAGTAAGATGGTATCTCAAAGTTGCTTTAATTTGCATTTTCTGATAGCTAAGGATGTTGAGCACTTTTTAAGTGTCTTTCTCCATTTCTGATTTCCTCTATTGAAAATTCTTTGTCAATTCTGTACCCCATTATTTAGGTGTCTCTCTCAAATGGTATCACTACAGAGATAAAGCTGTTCTTGAATTCGATGTGTTGATGAGGATAATTTTCAGGGTTCCACAGGAAATACTCTGGATCACGGTAAGGTCTTTTCTCCTATCTAGGAAACTCGTATCACCTACCACGTTTTGCTGTGCACTTCTCTTGATTGCATACAATGAATGTGCTGTGCTTCTGGGTTGCTGGTTTGCCTCCTTTAGAATATACAACTCACTCCTTCCCAGCATTCCTCAACCTGTGTCTGTGTATTTTTCTCTTCCTATTCCAATGACCTTGTCGGTTTCAAAGCTGTGCAGGTCCTGAAATCCTAGGAAAAGGCCTCTTATCAAAAAAACACAGAGTGAGCACATGGTTTCACACAGGGTTCAGGGTTTTTTTAAAAAAAGAAAATGCTATGGAGTAAGCTCTATTTCCAGGTACTGAGTTTTGTATAAAGAACAACGAGATGTGACACAGATGTCTGTGAAGTTAGAAAGACATTTTTGTGTTTCTAAATTATAATTATGAGGCAGGTAATTGTTAACTTGTAAATAAACTCTTGGAAATATGGATAAGTGAGTGTTTCTCCAACATAGTAGTGAGAAAAGGATAGTTAGATCCTGGGAGCCTGGAGCAATACAATCTGTTGTCACTCTCAGTCACTGCCCTCTTCACTTGAGTCTTAGGTTCAAAGTCAGCAAAATTCTGTGTCTATCAGTGTGGCAAAACAGTGGTTAATACCCAAACCACCCTGTACTTATTAAAACACCTTGTAATCTTATCTTACTGTCATTCATCTACTTTCTTCCTGGCCATTTCCTCATCCATACTTATGCTGTGGTTGTTCATGGAATATGTGCAAAGAATTTTCAATGCAATGAGAGCATGGCAGACCCACTCTACCACAAAGAAGCTTTGAGTGTTTGGCCTGGAATTGCAACCAGTATGTTCAGGCTAAGCCATATCCATGGATGATAATGTTGGGAGATTAAATGTAAATATAAAAAAAGGGATAGGTGGTCTGGGCACACTGTCCTTTCCCTTTCATAATTTTACTTTGGTTCTTTGATGTGATTTCTGTATTAAATTTCTTTGATGCCATTTTACATTACAACCACTGTCTCCTCCCCCAGCTGCACTTTACTCCTCCCATGCCCTGTCCCACAGGGTCATTTGAATGGGACCCTGAGTGAGGAAGTGAAAATGAAAGGACAGAGACTCTAGAGATTGAGACAAGACAGTATTCTATTGAAGTCTCATTAACTGAATATAACCACAGGGTTTAAGTAGTAGAGAAATGAGGAAGAAGGTCAAAGGGAGGATGTGAATGAGGCAGACTGTCCTATGAATAAAGCAAGTGTTCTGTTATATGATAAGTTGCTATATGATGTGTCTGCAGCTGGGACTATTACAGGGTAAAGTTTTGACATATGCTTAACAGGAGAACAGTCATAGGAGAATAGAAAATTACCAGTATGTTCATATGTAAGAGAATAGGAGGAAAGATGGCTGTTAGGATGCTTACTTTGCTCGGGGGCTCCGTACAGGTCACCCTTTTAAATATAAAATATAAAAGGCCATGAAGTGGGATATCCTTGCGGGGGCCTATGTCTGTCTTAGGTCAGAAAAATTCTTAGATCAGAAGTGTGGCATAGCCTTACCCGTCATTGGAAGTAACATTTTGTGATGACACTTCCTGTCTTAGGGTCTCTTAGGGTAGGACACTCTGTCCTTCCTCTGTTGCCCATCATTGGCTAACCATCCCCACTCTCCAAGGAGAGTAAGAACATGATGAATCTGATGAAATTATTGATACACATGTTTAGCTGCATTTTTGCTAGAGTTTGTCATTGTTTTCTCCCATTTTGTCCATAGCAAGGCTATGATAGTGAACCTGTATGTGCTGCAATTTTATAGCATCAACTTGATTTTTAATGAAGGTCATGAATTTGTTAAATATTAAATGTCCTAGCAATAAAAGAATTAGTAGGCCAAGGAGAAGTCCTAGCAGGGGGATGAGGTAAGGCAGGAGTCAGTTAAAGGCATTTCAGATGGGTTGAACAAACAGCTCTCTGCGATGAATCTCGAGCTCTTCTTGATGTTTCATTATTCTGTCTCAAGCTATTCTGGATTTGTTGGCATGGAAGCAGCACTTTTTCCTGTAAAGTCAAACAAATGCCTCCCTTGTCAGAGGTGAGTAAGTCTAGCCTTCTCCTGTTTGTTAGGAACACTTCTGCTAGAGAGTCAACTTGGTCGTGAAGGTCCTAGACTGAGCTATACATGGTCATTACATCATTAGCAATCTTGAAGTATGGTTTTATTGCTACTCCCATGCCTGCATTGCCAGTGGCTAGGGCTCCTGAAATACCAAGCCCAACCAAAATTGGAATAAATTGGACTGTTGCTTTCTTGTGCTTTGGAGTGAAATAGTCTATGCTGGGTATTTGGATAAGAACATCCCCAGGCATAATTTATATATTTGGAAGGAGGCTATCCAGGACACACAACCCTGTCCAAGTTGCAGAAAGCAAAAATTAAGCCAAGCTGTTTCTGCAAACTAGGACTTTTATAGGCCCAGCACATACAGCTGTGAATATATTAATAACTGAAATGCAAGAGGCATCTCCTACATCTGTATCAAGATTGTCATTCTTGAAGTGTTTGTAAAAACATGAGGAATTTTTAAATCCTGTGGGCTGAACATTAAAAGAGACACTAAGTGTGCAGTTATCCTTCAGCATGGAATAAAAATTATGCATCAAGGAATCATTGAGCAGAGAGACTGCTAGGGGCTGGAGGTTTCCAAGGTCACACATAGCCAGCAGTCATTTACTAGGCTGGGGCTGGTAATGTTTAAAGCATAGTGGATAGCAGACAGTATACCTGAGGTTTGAGGGTCGATGTATGCACCTCTGGGTTTGAGAGCTAATAATGGATGATAATCTGTGTGAGGAATCAGAGAACCAATCATGGTTTAGAGTTCCATTTGACTATTGTTTCTCTTACCTGGTCTGTGTGCCCACCAGGAGAAACGTGAATGGGGCCTTCTTATCTCAGCATGCTGGTTTTCCAGGTAGAGCAAAGTCTAAAGCCTGAACATATTGGTGGAGGCAAAGAACTTGAGTGATAGTTCACCAGTGTCCTCCAAAAGACCATTCATAGGTTGAAAAGGGTACTGCTGTAAAGTAGCATTGATTATTTGGATAAGGGCCTGGTTATCCATTCACGCAGGGGTGAGGGATTCATGGGTTTAATTTTGTTACCACATATCCAGGCTGTTAAGGGCACAGACAGATAACCAATTTTGTCTCTGCAATCAGCACATCAAGTGAAAAAACAAGCAGCAAGAATGTTTCCTCACCTGCAACCACATGGGGCTCCATATATTGCTTTTAGCAATTCATTGGCATCAATTGGCTGAGCAAATCTTTCTTCTGAGAGAGGCGCCAACATGAGGGAGGCACAAAATATAATGTAGGTCTTCATCTCTTGAAACAAGAAAAGAATAAAAATTCTCAGGAAGGACACTTCCCCCTGGAAGGATTTTTGTTATCACCAATTACTTTAACCAATCTCTCAGGAACCATCTGGCTGCCTTCATTTTTTTGGAGTTAAGACATACTGATCTTTGTCACCATATTAGGACTGGATCAGTGCCATGCCATGTTTTAACTCCGCCACAGGTCCTTGGCAAAGGTTTTCTTTGTATCAGAGAGCCAGAAGCACATGGCAGCAGATTTCCCATCATCATCCAGATTTTAAAAATTAATATTGAAGAAAGAATATGTTAAGGTAATTCTTGGCATGCCTTTGTGTGATACCAAGTTCTTCCTTTTAATTTATTAACAGTGAGCTTAACATGAGATTAGTTCTTTCTACTACGGCTTGTCCTTGAGGATTATATGGAATTCTAGTACTATGGTCAATATCCAATTGTTTGCAAAAGGCCTTAAAATTTGCACCTGTGTCCATGTCCATTATCATCTTAATATGTTGGAGGGGTGCCCATGACAGAGAATGCAGGCAGGAAATGGCTAATTCCATGCTTAGGAGTTTCTCCTGTTTGGGGAGAGGAAAAGATAAAACCACTATATGTATCCATATTAACATGAATATGTTTAAGATGGCTGAATTCTGTGAGACGGATAACATCCATTTGCCAAATATCATTGAGTACAAGTCCCAGGGAGTTAATTCCCAGGTGTGGAATTGGCAAATGTTGGATATTTTATGAACAATTTTTTACTATATATCTAGCTTGTTCCCTAGTAATTTGATATATGAGGCACAAGGTATGGAAACTGAGGTGATATAGCGAATGTCCTTTGCACATTGCTTGGATGCCTGTGTTTTGAGTGTAATCAGCAGGCAGGACCAAAAAACAGCAGGTTGCTTGATCATCTAAGTGATTGCCTTTGGATGAGGGTTCAGAGAGACCCAAATGAGCAAGAAGGTGCCACATAAAAAAAAGAGTAGGGGATTTTCTTTGGCCCTTAAATAGAAATTAGTTGACTAAACAGATTACTAGATTCGGAGATGTTTTTGACCTTACCTATTGTCTCTAAGAGTGGTACTGATTGTGCAATATAGGCACTGTCAGTATAAATGTTGATTGGCTGATCTGAAAAAGCAGAGAAGGCAGCTTTGATAGCATGTATTCCTTTCAATTGAGCAGACCAGGCCCTGGTTTGAAAGTTGGTGACTTCATTATTCCACACATAAGCAGCTATTCCTATAACATCAGTATACAATGTTAAATGCATTTGGGATAGGGTTGTAGAGGATAAAATTAGGGAAAATAAATTCTTAGTGGTTGACAAAGTCCATTTATTTTGGGGGGGGGATAATGATTATTTATTGCCCCAGTGTAGTCAGCAAAGGTCAATTTTCTGTAGTCTGCATGAACCAATCAACCTGTTCTTTGGTGTAAGGTTGGAGAATCAGGATTGGTTCATGGCCTAATTAGGCCATTGCTTGCTTTCTGCCTTATGATGATAATGTCTGAGATTAACTGAAAATGGGGATTTAACACCCTTTTAGAACTCATTGGTAAATGTCTTAAAATTATTTCTTTATTCTGTATTCTGCTGTTTGGTTATGGTGTGGTGCAGTGGTGAGTATCTTTTTTTGTTTTTGTTCTCGGCTATCTGCTGTTCTGTAAGTTTCTTGTACCTTTATTGGCATGTAGTTCTTTAGGAAGTGAAAGTTTCCACCTGTGATTTTTTAAAATGTGATTTCTGTTCTTTGAGCTTGGATTGTCATTCTTCTTCTATGCCCATTATTCTTAGGGTTGGTCCCAGATATCCTGGATGTTTTGTGTTAGGATATTTTTGGGTTTAACATTTTCTTTGACTGACCAATCTATTTTCTCTGTCATATTTGAAACACCTAAGATTCTCTCTTCCATCTCTTGTATTTTGTTGGTGATCCTTTCATGCATATTTTCTGTTCCTTTTGCCTAGATTTTTGATTTCTAGAGTTCACTTGAGTTGTGCTTCTTTATTGATTCTATTTAACTTTTTAGTCTTGAACCATTTCCATCACCTGTTTGATGTTTTTCTGTGGATTTCTTTAAGGGATCTATTGATTTCTTCCATTTTTTATTAGGCTTTTCATTGATATCTTCAAGGGTATTTTTCATTTCCTATTTAAGTGTGTCTGTCATCTTCCTAAAGTTATTATTGAGGTCATTATTTCGTGTTTCAGCTATATTGGACTGTACAGGTCCGGCTGTTGTAGGAAAACTGGGTTCTGATGGTCCCATATTGCTCTTTTGGATTTTGAATATATTATTATGCTGGCATTTAATGACTCATCTGTTTTCCAACTCCTTTGGTTGTGTCTTTGCCTTCATAGTCTTTTATTTCAAGTGGTATGGCTTTTTGTGTGTGCCTTTTCTTTTAACTAGTGTGGTTTGTACCTGTACCTATGTATTCTTCTGTGGTGGCAGGGGAACATGGACAATGGAAACAATGTCCAGGTGCATGGAGTGTGCTGGGGAAGTGACACTTGGAGGGACAGTTTCAGTGGGTGGAAGAGGTGGTGGTACAGCCTGGAGGTAGGTCTCTTACCTGCTTGTGGGCTGGTGGGGACAGCGCCAGAGCAGTGGTTTTCCTCCAGAGGTTGTGACAGGGTCCAGCAGCCTTGTTGGTGCTTGAATGGGATGCAGAGGAGCATGGGATGTCCTGAGGTTTAGTCAGGTTCTGGATTTTAAGAAAGCCCAGCTGGGAGGTCAGTCACTTTGAAGACCTTTTGGGGATGGCTCTGACTTTAAAGGCCTCATGCTTCTCCGCATTGATGTCTATGGCTCTTGGGGTCGTTGTTAAGCACTGTGATACTCCATTTGTGAAGGCCAACCACAGGAGTCTCAGCTACACCTTGCTGACCTCCCTTCTCTTTTGCTTCCTGTGTGCCTTGATCTTTATTGGCCATCCCCACAGCTGCATGCATGATGCAGCAATCATATTTGGAGTGGGGTTCACTGTGGCTGTGTCCACTGTTGGACACAACAGTTACTGTGCTTCTGACTTTCAAATCACAGGCACTGGAACAAGGATGGGGTGATACCTGAATTCAGAAGAATGCAACTATATCATTGCCATCTGTCCCCTCATCAAAATTAGTCTCTGTGTAATCTGTCTGTGGCTTTCTATTCCACCTATTGACATTGATGCACAGAATGAGTATGCCCACATCATTAATGTGTGTAACAAGGGCTCAGTTACTGCATTCTACTGAGTCTTCAGATTCCATGACACCCTTGCTTTTGATACCTAGTCTCTCAAGTTCTTCATACATTTTTCATATTAGTTCTCTATCAGATGTGGAGTTGGTAAAAATTATTTTTGGTTAAAAAACAAAAACATTTTCCCATTCTGTATGCTTCTTAGAGGAGTTTCTCTGTTTCATGAGACCTGTTTATTAATTCTAGATTTTGATGTGTGTACCACTGGTGTTAGTTTCAAAAATTCTCATCCCACTACAATGACTTCAATGATTTTTCCCATATTCTCTTCTAGCAGCCTCAGTGAGTCTACATTAATATAGAGGCTTTTGATAAATTAGTATTAGAGTTTTATGCAGATTGATTGGTATGGAATTATTTCATTTCTTCTATATTCTGTCAATCAGTTAGGCCAGCACAAATTGTTGAAGATGTTGTATTTTTCCACTCTGTATTTCTGTTTTTTTATTTATGATAATTATCTCCCCATAGTCATAAATTTTTATCTAGAATTTCTACTGGAATCCATTGATTGACTAGTCTCTTCTTATGCTGGTAACTTGTTTTGAAAACGAAAATTGTCTAGTACAACTTGAAATAAGAATGGTGAAACTTTGAAAAGTTCTTTCATTGTTTACAGTGATTCCAGCCATTCTTTCGGTTTGTTTTTTATTTGTTTATATGAAGCTGAATATTTTCCTCAGTAATTCTGTGCAAACATGAGTTGGAATGTTACTTTTCAATGGTGAAACTTGACTCTATTGTTCCTTTGTAGACTTTAGATTTCCAGATATTTTTCTTTAACACCAATAATAAAACCCAGAAAGAATTATTTGGGTTCAAGCTGAAGATCAGAGAAGCAAAACATCTAGCCCACTACTCTTACCTCTTCCCCATGACTGAAATCAAAATCTCATATGAGACCATGTGCTTGGATTAGAAGAGTGGTTCCTATTACTCTTTTAGATGATTCACTCCTATATTGCCCAGGTTGACCTTGGACTCACAGAGATCCATCTGCCTTTGTCCTCTTTGTCTCCTTAGTCCTGGGATTAAAGATGTGTACATCACGGCCTGGTCACTACAGCTAGCTAGTATAGATAGTCAAGCCTTATTACATATAAACAATATATCACCATAATTCTCCTTTTTTGTAATAGAAAAGGAAGGCTATAATTAACATAATTAAAACTATATGAGAATGAATACAATAACTATAATATATATGTAGGTGACATGTACATCAACAATGTCTAGTCCATTTGCACTTGGCAAATTTAGAGAAAATACTCCATGATCTATTCTATTTTTGTGAGTCCAAATAATTGAACCTAATTGAAGTTTGTGTTCTAATTCATATTATCAAATTATCTCTTAATATCAGTCAAACTTTTAAATTTTCACCTCTTCACTGAGCTTTTTGCTCTGACTCTGGTAAACAAGGAAAACTATAATTATCACTATGCAGTCTTCAACTTCCTTAGAGACCCAAGAAAGTAATAATATTAACTGGGTAAGCAGAAAATGTGAGCAAACAAATTCCAAAATGTGAGAAATTACAAAAAACATCTGGCTGCTTGGAAAGTCCCCTGAGGTTCTCCTGCAATGTTGACACATCCATCTTCAGCCTATAGACCTAGCATATTTGACAGACTTTTCTGTAAAATCAGATTTTTTGAAGGACTGTCCCACATTGTCTTGGAAATGTTTGTAGTCACTCTCTTTTGTGTCGTGTTTTCCCAATTTGGATAGCATATTGTCAACCATCAAGACAAGAGCATATCCTTGCCCTGTGGCAATTTTTGTTACAAAGAATGGAAATTTCTTGAGGAGTTTTCGATGTCCATTATCTTTTCTGAAGTAGGTTGGTGCTACTAGGAGCAGACATGTCTCATTGTCATGAAAATAAGTTACTAAAACATGGTAAATGTCATATTCTATAGATACCTTAAGTGTTCAAAGATGACCTGTCTTTCTAAACTATGTCTCTGTTTGACCTTGAAAACATACCTAATGTAACTACAATTTCAATTGTAATTCTTTCCTACTTACTCAACTACATTTCCAGAGTATCCTATATAGTTGGTAGTAATCATAATTACCAACGATTAGAAATTTGCCTTAAATTGTTAAATCATCTATATAGGTACAACACATTGTAAAGGGATAAAAATGTATGTACCATGTTTCAACAAATTAACCTCAAATTTGTACCGATATACAAAATTTGTATAAAATATACAATAGTTCAATCCAATGTAAAATACTTAAAACTAGTAGTTGGTTTTTCAAAGTAGATTTAATAATCTACTTCTTTATCTTTATCCATACCTTCCCTTTTTTCTTTTTAAAATCAGAATTGTGAATCTAATCTCCTTTTTTCTTTGTAGCTTTCTTCATGATCAATATCCATCACAATTTGTAAACAACACCCCTAAACAATGACAAATATCCATGAAGTATAGAATAATCAACAAGCACCAACCCCCCTCTTGGAAATTTGGTGTAGTTTTCTTATATTTATTGTTTGCTGTCAGGGGGCAAGGAGACACTGAAAAGAAAATCTTGGGTCAATCGTGAAGTTCTTGGAATAGTATCTGTGTCATTTTTGTCTAGTTTCTGCTGAAAAAAGGTACAGATCTTATCTTAAGTCTTTGCTAGAGTAGTTTGTTACAAAGGATCACCTCAGCTGGCCATCTGAAAACGGTTCTTAGCAGTGTCTGTGTGACTTCATCATACCAACTGGCCACCTTGAAATTGTTCTTAGAAGTTTGTACTTCAAAGCTGGTCTTTGCCTGGAGGTGTTCAGATTAGTGGTGATATCATAGTCCCCATCCTCCTTTTATAGACTTTAATTGTCAATGTTAGGCATGGTCATAGTTCATGGTAGAAAATGGTTGGAGACTCAAACCTGAAATCCTGTACAGAAAAGTAGATAAAACCTTCTTCTAGAAGTAGTTAGTACTCAGTATGACCAATAATATCATGGCAAAAACTTGAAAATGAAAATATATTAATCTTATAAATTTTGAGATAATGTTATAAATCTGAAACATTATGCAATTAGTAGCAAAACAATAGTTCCTCGGTTTTTGTTTTTCTTCTGTCTCAGATCAGGTGACTATTCTGACATGGATAAAGATTTTGGTTTTTTCTTTAACAGGCATGCTGGGTTTAGATAAGGAAAGAGCTTCACTTCAATTTTAAAGCCAGCTTTAATCTTTGATTGGACTGATACTAAAAAGAAAGTTCATTTGCATTACATGTCTGTAGAGAAAAAGAAAAACAAACATTTAAGAAGAGTCATGAAATTTTATCCTGTTAGAAATGTGATTCATTAATAGGCCACTTTATTCCTTTTCATAGGAAAAATTTTGTGGATAATTTGTATTTTTCTCTTTTCATGTTTTACTTGACCTCTGATCTTCAGATTCATTAGCTGGATGCCTCCATTCTCCTGAAAAGACAAAATAATAAAAATGAAAATATATAAATATATATAAAAACTTATCTCCGACCCCAATTTTGGGGAGATTCACTTTTGGCAAGATATATGTGATCAAATAAAAAGTATTTGTTAGTTTTATGAAATTTTTTGATTAAACAGCTATGTTGAAAGAAGAATTTTCTTCTCTTCTAATTAAGAAGTATCTTATGCAAATTTCATTTTTTATTAATAATATAATTTTAGATTCCAGTTTCTCCTCGCTCCCTTCTTCTCTCCTTCCCTCCTTACTTCGCACTTACCCTCTTCATCTTTAGAAATTACTAAATTATCAATAGCATTTCTTCTCTAGGGGAAACAAAAGCAAAACTCCTTCCCAAACATAACACACATCCTGGTTTCAGCCTGAAGTCAACACAACTTTGAAGTATATTGCTTGGTTTAATTCTGTAGTTTTTTTTTTATTACCCAGTGCCTCTCCAAAGCTGTGGTTTCTTTCTCATTGGTATTCAGAAAATTCAAAGTTAATAAAATACTATGCAATCTCGTTCTGGGGTATTTTTTTATTCCTTTTGGTTTATTTAGCATATCCATTAGAGTTCAATTTGAACTTTTATAAATGCCTGTCTGTAGGATTGTGTAATATACCTGTAATATGCTTTATATTATCATTATCAAAGAACGGTTTCATTTTTTAAAGACATATGCTGAAGCATTAGCCGTCTTGACTTGTGCAGTTATACACATGATGGCAATATCTTCTTGATGGGAGATGTTATTCTGTGAATATGTTTCTCATTCTGGTTAATGAATAAAGCCCTGTTGGCCAGTAGTAAAGCAAGATAGGCAGGGCTAGGAGACTAGGAGGAGGAAAGAAGTAGTTAGGAGGAGTGAACTGGAGAGCCAGAGAGGTAGAGCCCTAGCTGCTCTGGCCGGTAAGATGAGCCACATGGAAATTCTTAGAATAGTAGAAATTGGTTACTTTATGACAGAGCTATCCAGTAAGAAACTTTAAACTGGCCAACAGCCTTATATCAAATACAGACTCTCAGCGTGTTATTGGTGGCTGGTGTGGCAGCAGGACCCGACCGGCAGGGAAAAATGTACCTGTAACATCTTGTAGCAAATGTGTGATTACCCAATCAAAATTTTCCAAATTCAAAGCTATTACCCAGTGAAAACATGAATAGCTATCAATAGTGTGGTGTACATATTTTAATTTTCTAAATTCTTCAAAATGGTACACATTCATTTGCCAGATTTATTCCTTGAGTATCCTTTATGCTACTTCCTACAGGTAGTAGAGACTTGTTGTATAAGAACAAGTAGGACATTTCCTCATAATTGGCTGACCCTGTTGCCAAGTGATGGAGAAGTCTTTTTTAAAACTTTGCTATTGAAATGGTGTTTTTAAATGCAGTTCTGAAGCCTTAACACTTGATCAATTTCTTTTCCTTTTATTTTTTCTTATTTTCCATATTGATTACAGATCCCTATCCCTTCCCCCCATTCTCCCTCCCTCTCTCCATCCTTCCCTCCCTCCCATATCCCATGACCACCCTCCCATCACATCCTCTGCCTCTTCTCCACAGGGAGGCTAATGCCATCCATGAGGAAATCATCAAAATCTGACCAGTCATTTGGAGTCAGGACTAGGCCCTCCCTCCTGCCTCTAGGTTACAGGCATATCCCTCCATGGGGAATGTGCTCCAAAAGTCCTTTTGTGCACCAGGGATACATCCTGTTTCCACTGCCAGAGGTCCGTTAGACTGCACAGGACTTCTAACTGATGCCCATGTTCAGGGGGTCTGATTCGGTCCAATGATGGTTTCCCAGCTATCAGTCTGGGTTCCATTACATCCCCCTCGTTGAGCTCAGCTGGCTCAGTGGGTTTCTGTAGTTTGGTTTTGTCCTCCCTCTTTGAATCTGGATTCCAGTTTGGATCAGTGTTTAGCTGTAGGTATATGCTTCTGTTTCGTTCAGCTTCTAGGTGATGGCTCTATAATGGTGGATAAGTTAGCCATCAATCTCATCATCAGGGAAGGGGATTTAAGGTAGATATTCCACTGTTGCCCATATTGTTAGTTGTGGTCAATTTCATCATTACCTTCTGGTAGAGAGCCTGACACAGCCATATAGAATTGGATGTGTGTTCTCTAACTCAATAATTAATGAAGTCATTCTGTATCATCGGGATTAATTTCTGAGGTTTCAATATGCTAAATGACTCATTCTGAATGTTGCAAGTCACCAACTATGTGAAAGGTTCCATAAGATCCATTAACACCATGAGACCAGCACATAGCTCTGAATTTGGGATAGAATTATAAGGACTTTGATCTACTTTACTTATTTTTTCTATTCTGTAACCTGCCTTTCCTGATTTATGTTGTCAGTAAAAATGTAGTGGCTCCAGTTATTAGTGTTTCCTGTATAATGAGAAAAATAAATTATCTTTGTAAGTTTAATTCTCTTGCTTTTGGGAATATTGTTGTTAACCTCTCCCCAAAAACTATTACAAGCTCTTTGGTTGGGTTCACTGTCTACCCATAATTTGATAATTTTATCATTAGTATAAGCTACTGCAATTTCTGCTGGCACTATCCTGGTAAATGACAATTTTCTTTTTTAGAATAAAATCAGATCTTTTTCATATAAGTTTTAATGTTTTAGTCAGTTTATGTGTTTAAGAGATCCATTCTATGATAATCTCTTCCCTGTGCATTAAAATTCCTGTATGGGAATGCTTAGTGAGTATCCTGTTCAACTGATTACAGTAAAGCTTCTGGTCCACAACATGCACATTTGCAATTCGTTAGAATGAATAGAAACCCTGCTTGAATTATTCAGGAGTAAATTTAATCCCCCACAGTCAAAATTTCTTTTACTTCTTCAAACATCATTTCTAAAGTAAATATATTTGAATCAAATAGTAAAATGTCTTCCATGTAATGGTACAATATGAATTGAGAGAATTGCTTACATATCATTTCCAATAGCTGCTATTCAAAGTGTTGGCAGATAGTGAGATTATTTAACATTCCTTGTAGCAGAACCTTCCATTGTGTCTCTTAGCAGGCTGAGAAATATTATAAGTAAGCACTATGAAGGCAATTTATTTGTATCTTTTTCTGGTAACAGCATTCTGGAGAAACAATGTTTTAAATCTATACCTATGAGAGACCATCCTTTAAA
The DNA here is from genome assembly GCA_030556225.1 of Cricetiscus sungorus. Classification (NCBI taxonomy): domain Eukaryota; kingdom Metazoa; phylum Chordata; class Mammalia; order Rodentia; family Cricetidae; genus Cricetiscus; species Cricetiscus sungorus. The sequence continues at coordinate 67,170 of JANBXA010000233.1, read as the reverse complement.
CAATAGAGAAGGCAAAGAAATTCCAGACTGTAGAGAGACCAGACGAGCGGCAGTAAAAACCTACTCATAACAGATAATGATCTATTTTATATGGAAAAACAAGAGACGCAGGATAGCGAAAACAACCCTGTACAATAAAGGAACATCAGGAGGCATCACCATCTCTACTACACAGTTATAATCCTGAAAACAGCCTGGTATTGGCACAAAAATAGACAAGTACACCAATGGAATTGAATTGAAAATCTTGATATTAAACCACACACTTATACACATATGATTTTTGACAAAAGAGCTAAAAGTAAACAATGGGAGAAGGAAAGCATGTTCAACAAATAGTGCTGGCACAATTCCATGATGGTGTGTAGAAAAATGCAGATAGACCCATGTATATTGCCATGCACAAACTCAAGACCAAATGAATCTAAGACCTCTTTGTAAATCCAGCTACACTGAACCTCTTAAAAGAGAAAGTGGGAGCTACCCTTGAACAAATTTATACAAGAGACCACTTCCTTAACATAACTCCAGTAGCACAGACACAGAGATTGAAAATAAATTAATGGAACCTCCTTATACTTAGAAGGTTTTATAAGTCAGGCTACAGACTTTGAAAACATTTTCACCAATCCAACATTTGAAAGAGTGTTGATCTCCAACATATACAAAAATCTCAAGAAAATAGTCAACAAGACACCAAATAACCCTATTTTAAAAATGGGGGAAAGAACTGAAAAGAGAATTTAAATTGATGAAATCAAAATGCTGAAAGACACTTAAGAGAGTGCTCAAAATCCTTAGCTATCAGGGAAATGCAAATGAAAACAACTTTGAGATACTATCTTACTTCTGCCAGAATGGCTAAAGTTAGAAACACCAATAAAAACTTATGCAGGAAAGGATATTGAGAAAAGGGAACACTCCTCTACTGCTGATTGGAGGGCAAATGTGCACAGTCATTTTGGAGATCAGGGTGGTGGTTCCTCAGGAAAATTGGAATCAGTCTACCACAGGATCTGGCAATCCCACACTTAGGCATACACCCAAATGATCCACATTGATGCACCAAAGACATGTGCTCAATATGTTCATAGCAGCATTAATTGTAATAGCAAGAATCTGGAAGCAACTGAAATGCCCCTCAATTGAAGAATGGATAAAAAAGATGAAGCACATCTACACAATGGAATACTACTCTGCAGAAAAAATACAATGGAATCTTGAAATTAACAGGCAAGTGGATAGAACTAGAAGAAACCTTCCTGAATGAAGGAACTCAGTCACAAAAAGAAGAACATGGTATGTACTCACTTACATATGGATTTTAGACATAGAGTAATGAATCACAAGCACATAATTCTCACCACCAGAGGAACTAGTACACAAGGAGGATTCTAAGAGTTTCATATAAGGTTCCTCACAGAAAGGGGAATGGACAATTTCTCCAGAGCACAAGGGGGTTGGTGGACATGAGTGTTTTGGGAGCTAAGAGAAGGACAATAGGAGGAGAGGAAAGCATGTGGGGTTAGGAAGATTGAGTCAGGGGAGGAATAGAGGAGAGAAGAGACAGAGAGAGAGAGAGGGGGAGAGAGAGAGAGAGAGGGAGAGAGAGAGAGAGAGAGAGAGAGAGAGAGAGAGAGAGAGAGAGAGAGAGAGAGAGAGAGAGAGATGGAGACCATAAAAGAGAAGCAATTATAGCTTTGAAGACAAAACTGAACCTAAAGAAATGTGTTTACCTCTACCAACCTGCCACAGGAGGACCTCTTACAAGCCTGTTTGCTATGCTGAGTACAGACTGATCTATTTGACTCACTTGTAATCAATAACAGTTAATTTGGCTGAGGTCTGGGAGTCAACCAATTCTGATTACCAATCAAGTGGCCATTACTCAGGAGGATGAGAAAGAAGGTACAAAGTCAACACCTACCTGGAATTCAGAGTGAGCTCAAGACCAGTATCAGAGATTTAGGAGACATTGCATCCCATGGGAAAACATGAAATGATCCATGAGCTGTTGTTGGTGTCACTGGCCTGAGATGTACATGGGGCTTTCACATCTTCCCATACAGGAAAGAGAATGCACTAAGACTGGGATGAATGCAAAGACTTTAATCCTGAGTATTGGGAATGAAAGGTAAGGGCCACCACACTGGAATTTACCTGAGGATTTTCTGACTTTCCTAAAATAGGCAAGACTGCCCTTGAACTCCAAACCTTTCTGGCAGTGTACAGATTCCAAGGCCCATTTTAGATTTTAGGTAAGAATCTGTTCTATAGTACAATGCATTTGGAATCCCTTCATATGGCTTGACTGATTAGGTTTTTGTAATTGTTTGAAGTATAATTTTCTGAACTGTAGCTTACAAGTTATTCTGGGATGTACTACTAGCTTTGTGAATCGAAGACACACACCTTGCTAACATGAGAACTTATCAGGTGGAATGTGGTTATTTCAGCCTTGACTCTTTGATTTGACATTGTGTGAAAGTGACATTAATAAAAGAAATATCCAGCACGCACATACAAGACAAACCTGGGTTCTACAATTATGGTTACCATCATAGAAGATCACAGATACAAGATAGACATCCAATCTGGAAGAGATTTTGTATCTACATAAAATTAAACAAAAAGAGACAGGTGACCTGGGAATGTGGCTCCAACTCAGAGCACTCATATCCTGAACTCAAACCCCACAGCCAAACCACCAATATCAAGATGTAACATATCTTATTGATCAGTTATCCTAAACAAACCTAAGGAACACTAAATAGACCACACTGTCCTATTTGCTCTTGTTCTTTCCAAAAAGTGCTGACATTACAGGTTCCTGCCAACATACCAGGTGTAACAAGTTAAATAAATGACACAGAGACTGATATTAGGCTTCAAACTTTAAGTTGATTTTCAGAAAAGCAAAGAAGCTTACCATTAGCTCTAACCTCAAGCTGGCCATGATCTCTAACCTCAAGCTCAGGCTGAAAAGGCTGATCCACACATGACCTCTTCAACAAATATTAAACTGCTGCCTCTATCAGTTTGTATGGAGAATGAATGCCTATCTTCAGTGAGGCTGGAGAATACTAAAAACTCTGCTTATATTTTTTTATACCTTCTAGTGCTGGCAATAAAAGCATGTCCTCTCTTATACTTTTATAAAGATTCAGTCTCTTGTTTATATTGATGGCCTTCAACTAGGAGAGATCCCTCTAACTCTTCATCCTGAGTCCTAGGATTAAAGGTGTCTACCACCACCATCTGGCTTCTCCTGCAGGGATTAAAGGTGTGTACCACCACTGCCTCTATAGAGTCCTGCAGAATTTGCTTTCCTGAATACTCAGTCAAGCTTTCATACTTCATAAATAATACATCACTACAGTGTTAATACATGTATGCCGTGTTGAACAGCAGAATGCACTAACCTGGCATCATCAATTCATATTCGCTGCATAAGTAATCCATCAATACAAAGTCTTGATTCTGACCAGCTATGCCCCAAATACCAAGGCACGCACATTCGTAAAAGAAACACTAATAAAACTCAAAGCTCACATAAAACCTCACACACTTATAGTGGGAGACTTCAAGACACCACTCTCATCACTAGACAGCAACACCAATCATAAACTCATAACTAACAGAAGTTATGTCTCAACTGGGTTTAACAGACATCTATAGAACATTCCATCCAAACACAAAAGAATATACCTTCTTCCCTGCTCCACATGGAACCTTCTCTAAAATCAACTTCATACTAAGTGGCATAAAAAAAACCTCAACATATACAAAGGAACTGGAATGGTCCCCAATATCTTATGAGACTACCATGCTTTGAAATTGGAATTCAAAAACAACACAGGTCGCAGAAACCCTGAAAACTCATGGAAACTGGACAATGTGCAATTGCACCACACTTGGGTCAAAGACGTAATATAGAAAGAAATTAAGGACTTCATAAAATTCAACGAGAATAAGGACACGACATATCTGAGCTCATGGAACACATTGAAAGCAGTGTTAGGAGGGAAGTTCATTGCACTGAGTGCCCATATGAAGAAAACAGAGGATAGTCACATTAGAGAATTAAGAGCGCAACTGAAAGCCTTTGAACAAAAAGAAGCAAACTCACCCCAGTGGAGCAGATGCCAGGAAGTAATCAAATTGAGGGCTGAAATCAATAAAATAGAAACCAGGAAAATAATACAAAAAATCAATGCAACAAAGAATTGGTTTGTCGAGAAAATCAACAAGATAGGCAAACCTTTATTGAAACTAACAAAAAAGCATAGAAAGAAAATGCAAATTAACAAAACGAAAAGGGGGACATAACAACGGACATAGAGAAAATCCAGACAACTTTCAGATCAAACTTTGAAAACCTAATAGCTGGGAATCCAGCATTGGACTGATTCAGACCCTTGAACATGTGTCTCAGCTAGTAGGTCTGAGCAATCTAAGGGTCCTCATATAGTGAACCCAGGATGTATTCCAGGTGCAGAAAAAGACTTTGCAGGCACATCACCCATGGATAGATATTCTTTTAACCAAGAGACAGGAGAGAAGTCCTAGTCCCTACACCAAAAGACATGACAGATTTAGATGAGCCCTCCTAGAGGGCATCACCTTACATGTGGATTGAGGAGGATGGGAGGGGAGGGTGGTCATGGTGTATGTGAGGATGGCAGAGGGGAAAATGGAAAGAGGGAGGGAGGGATAGGGAACTGGGATCCATATCTAAAATAAAAATAAAAAATAAACCAAAGTTCAGAAACAAAAAAACAGTGTAATATCCAGAAAGACAAACATGTTCTAATATTAATATTAGATACAGAGCAAAAGTTCACAAGAATACAATCCACACCTCCAGAGAAGCTAGGACACAAAAAGTCACATAAGAGAGACATACACAGACCCCTGGTGAAGGGAAAAGGGACAAGAGACCCTAAGAAAATTGGTAACATAGGGGGGGTCTAGCAAGAAGGAGGTAAAAGAAAGAGGGGAGAAGAGGAGGTGGGAGGAGGATATGAGAGATCAGGAAGATTGAATAGGGAGATGAATAGAGGAGAGCAAGAAAAGAGACATATCAATAGAGGGAGAAATTATAGTTTTAAAGAGAAATCTAGCACTAGGGAATTGTACAGATATCTACAAGGATGACCTCAACTAAGAATCTGAGCAATATTGGAGATGCAACCTTAAATTCCTTTCCCCTATAATGAGAATGATGATTATCTAAAAATCCATCCTAGAGCCTTCATCCAGTAGCTGAGGGAAGCAGAAGCAGACATACATAGCTAAACACTGAGCCAACTCCTGGAAGCAAGTTTCAGGGAGGGAGGAGTAATAAACAAAGGGGTGAAGACCATGCTGGGAAAAACCACAGAATCAGATGACCCGAGTAAGTGGGAACTCATGAACCTCAGTCTGACAGCTGACAAACCAGCATAGGCCCAAACAAGGCCCCCTGAATGAGGGTGTCAGGTAGGAGAACTTGGGAGTCTATAGGGCCTCTGGCACAGGAACAGGATGTATCCCTAGTGCATGAAAGGACTTCTGGAGCTCATTCCCCATGGAGGGATACTTCCTTAGCTTAGAGACAAGGGGGAGAGCCTAGGCCTTAACACAAATGGCTTGACAGATTTTGATAATACCTCCTGGATGGTCTCACCATCCCTGGGGAGTGGATGGGAAATGAGAGGGAGAGGGAACTGGGATTGATATATAAAATAAAATTGTTTATAATTTAAATATAATAAAAAATAAATTGTGAAAAAATAGTGTGAATTTAAATTCCTATGTTTCCATTAAGTGTACAGACAAAGGGGATAATGGTAGATTTCAGAGAGGAAACCCAAAATGCATACAGAAATTACACTTGTAGGGTAAAAATAAACTTCTTAAGTTGGGCAAATCCCAGAGGCCAAGAAATTAAAACATGTCCAAGTAGTGGGGGTTTTAAGTTGAAGTTTTCCTGACAACCTCACAGAATAGGAGCCACTGTACATAGCTTGCAACTAGTACCTGATGGTGAGTGTTAGCAATCTCAGAACTAGGGAGAGCCGACTGAAGAGTAAGAAGTTCAAAAACATCCTGGGCTGTGTGCCACTGTTGAGAAAAAGAAGAGTAAAAGGAAAAGAAGGGGACAGTGAACCCACACCCAATTTCTTTGACCCATGTTTTCCTTTTAGATCAGCAAACATTATGTTCCAACTGAACATCTTAACCTGAGCATACTAGATTGCATTCCTGTTAAACTGATCAAAACTTCTTTAGAGGACAGTGGGTCTGCCAGGCTTATCTCATTGCATTGGAAATTCTGTGCACAAAATGCATGAACAGCCACAGCAGACACATGGAAACAGAAGAATGCCTGGAAGAAAAGAGTTGAAGGACGGTAAGACCACAAGGTGTTTTGATATAGACAGGGAGGTGTGGGGATTGAAACCACTCTTTTTCAATTTCAAAAGCCACAGAATTCTGCTGACCTGGAAACTCGGGTGCAAATGAGGAGGGCAGTGACTGAGGGCAAACAGAGTGGATTGCTCTAGGCACTCAGGGACTGATTATCCTTTTCTAGATATCATGGTGGAGAAACACTCACTCATCTCTAAATCCACATGTTCACTTACAAATTAACACTTGCCTGGCTCCAAATTATACTTTAGAAAGAAACAATTATTTTTTTAAATTCATAGATAACTGTGCCTCATCCCATTTTTCACCATATATAACTGCATACCTGTGAACAGAGCTTACTCCATACCACTTGGTTTCCCAAACTTTGAACCCCGAGTGAAGCAAGGTGCTCTGTTTCCTCACCTGAGCACTTTGTCTAGTCTTATATTCAAGAAGAAGAAACACAATTCAAATAAAGATGCTGGAGCTTCTTGAATTGGGAGAACTGGGGAATGGTATGTCTTAAACACCATTGTTTCACCTCTTGGCTCCAAAAACAATGCAAGGGCATGGAGATTTTTTTGAGAAGTAGTTTCTGAAAGTTTTCATTTGGGACAGGACAGGGGCAAACTTTTCAAGGATCCTCAGATCCCAGCAAACATTCACTTACAGTTCCTGGCCTCATAGATAGAATAGAAAATTCTAACATTCTCTATGATAGCCTCGAGCATAGTAAACATGGGCAAGCTTGTGCTACACAATGAGTTCCATTCAGGTAGTTGTAGAATTCTCTGGACCTTGACATTAGACACAAATGAATAAGGCAGAGACTGAGAGTGACAACAGAATGGACTTCTGCATGATCCTAGGGTCTGCCTATCCCTTTCCAGCTACAATGTTGGAGAAATACTCATCTCAACTTCCATGAGTTTATTTACAAATTAATATTTGCCTGGATCCAAATGATATTTTAGAAACACACAATTGTCTTTCTAATTCCAGAGACACCTGTGCTGCGTCCCATTGTTCTCCATATTAATTCAGTACCTGGGAACATAGCTTACTCTATGTGACTTTGTTTCTAAACCTCTGCTAACAACTCATTGGTGTGTACAAGAGCTGCAATGAAGGTTTACACTGTGTTTTAAAAAATACGCTGGCTTGGGAGAGAAAAGGAAACAGGATACAATGTTTTAAAAAGCAAAAAGAAAGTAAAATGGATGGTTGTGATGGCGCACGCCAATGATCCCAGCACTCAGAAAACAGAGGCAAACAAATCTCTGTGATTTCAAAGTAAACCTGGTATGCAGTGAATTCCAGGACAGATAAAAGTTACACAGATAAACCCTGTCTCAGAATATGTAAAAATAGAAGTAGAAAAAATAGAGTAATAAAAAAGCCACATAAAGATGGAAAACACAGAGAAATTTTGGATACTATATGCGCTTCTATTGTCTTTAAATTATTTGATTGCTGAGAAAATAACTACTGATAAAAGAAATGCTGCTGGATTAATTCAATTTATATATTTTAAAAATGTTTTGACTCCAAAATTTAAGCCTTAGGACAAGTTACTGGGGAAAAGGATTTCTATTTTTGTTTCCACAGAAAATAAAAAGCTATGGATATCTTCCAGACTGACATGGTTTGATCAAGCAAGACCCCCTGAAGCAATGTCTACAGCCAAGATTTCTCCATCTTCTTTGGACCCCCATGACAGTGCCCTCTACCAGCAGGAAGTAGTTTGGAAAGAACGACGCCCAAATTCTCAAATATTGTATATAAATGTTTGTTTTCATATAAATGGGCTTGGTTAAAACTGGTTAATGACACAAGCAATCTTTTTAAAGGTAAAAAGGGAATTATGGTATATATATGAATACTTTGATTTGAAATGGATTTTCTTTTATTGATACAATTTAAGGTCAATTTTGTGATATGTATATTTTTCCTCTTGTTTAGGTATTATGTTTATATAGCTCATTGGAAAATGTAATGTATAATTTAGTACAGATTATAGAGAGTTACCTATGATAGTTAAACTTAGAGTTAAATTAATTACGATTTCTAGATATGCAGAGATGTATTTGAGATGAATAGGCATTCTTCAAACCTTTCAAAGACCTACAGAATATGGCATTTAAAATGGTTTAGGGATTTTCTTGACAGTGAGGCACAACTACTCCTGGTAACACCACCTACAGAAGAAAGGAAGATGGACATCGAAGAAACACATTATGGAGTTTGCTTCTAATATGGCAAGACTAGCCATTTGAGCAAGGTACTTCTCTTGTCTAGATAGTTTGACTTTATGTTGTAGAAACTGGACATGCAGTTTCCTGCCTTGTTGAGGAGTCTAGACACACACTATGGCCTATGGGCTGAAGATGGAACATTACAGAACAACTTCGGGTGACTGACCAGGCAATGAGTTGTCTCTGTCATTTCTAGACTTTATATCTTATCCTTCTGTGGTCTTTGATGGAGTTGAAGATAGGTAGTTTTGGTAATAGTTTTTCTTAGTTAGGATTAAAAATAAGTTACATATAGGACTTTAGACTCACAAAGATAGGATAGATGATATTTTGTTTAAATCTTACAAAATGTTAATGGACTAAATATTGTTTACTGTGATTCTTATTTGATAAGTATTGTATGTTACATTTTGCTATGTTAAGGTTAAACCCCTTCTTTTACTTTAGACAGAAAAGAGGAGATGATGGGAGATGTTATTCTGTATATATGTTTCTCATACTGGTTAATAAAGCTCTGTGGCAAATATAAAACTAGATAGGCGGGGCTAGGAGACTAGGAGAAGGAAAGAGGAAGCAGTAGGGAGGGGTCGAGATGTAGCCCAGGAAAGAAGCAGGATGCGTGCCGAGGCTCCCCGATAAGACAACCACGTGGAAATACTTAGATAAGTAGAAATGGGTTAATAATTAAGGCGGAGCTAGCCCATTAACAATAATGGTAACTGGCCAACAGGATTGTATCAAATACAGAGTCTGTGAGTGTTATTTGGGGCTGGCGCGGCTGTGGGCCCAGACTGGTGTACTGGCGGGCTGGCGGAAACATACATGCTACATTTTAAAAATGCTTTGACTCCAAAAATTAAGCCTAAGGACAAGTTACTGGGGAAAAGGATTTCTATTTTTGTTCCCACAGAAAATGAAACCTGTGAATTCTTTCCAGACTTATGTGGTTTGATCAAGCCAGACCCCCTGAAACAGTGCCCCAGATGATCCAACATTCAAAGCAGTTGAGACAAAGCCTTGCAGACTACTGCCAAGATTTCTGCATCTTCTTTGGAACCCCATGACAGCGCCCTCTACCAGCAGGAAGTAGTTTGGAAAGAACAACTCCCAAATTCCCAAATATTGTTTATAAATATTTGTTTTCATTTAAATGGGCTTGGTTATAAACGGCTATAACCACATGCAATCTTTTTAAAGGTAAAAGGGGAATTATGGTATAGATATGAGGACTTTGCTTTGAAATGGATTTTCTTTTATTGATACAATTTAAGGTCAATTTTGTGATATGTATTTTTATCCTCTTGTTTAGGTATTGTGTTTATATAGCTCATTTAGAATGTAATGTATACTTTATCACAGATTATATAAAATTACCTATGATAATGAGAACTTATAGTTAAGTTAGTTAGGGTTTCTAGATATACAGAGATGTATTTGAGATGAATAGGCACTCTTCAAACCTTTCAAAGTCCTACAGAATATGGCATTTAAAATGGTTTAGGGTTTTTCTTGACAATGAGGTACAGCTGCTCCTGGTAACACTATCTGCGTCAGAAAGGAAGATGGACATCGAAGAAACACATTATGGAGTTTGCTTCCATCATGCCAAGACTAGCCATATGGACAAGATACTGTTATTGTCTGGACTGCCTGACTTTATGTTGTAGAAACTGGACATGCAGGACCCACAAAAAGGTGACTGCTGATGCAAGATGGACATTGCTACAAGATTTCTGCTTCATGGAAGAGGCTGCCAGACAGCCAGGCAGTCTCCGGACACAGAGAAAAGTGACCAACAAACTGCCATTACAGGTGGACAGTTTAAAGTTTCCTGCCTTGTTGAGGAGTCTGGACACACACTATGGCCTATGGGCTGAAGATGAAACATTACAGAAGAACTTCGGGTGACTGACCAGGCAATGCATTGTCTCTGTCATTTCTAGACTTTATATATTATCCTTCTGTGGTCTTTGATGGAGTTGAAGTTATGGTTATAGTTTTCCTTAGTTAGTATTAAAGATAAGTTACATATAGGACTTTAGACTCACAAAGATAGGATAGATGATATTTTCTTTAAGTCTTACAAAATGTTAATGGACTAAATATTGTTTACTGTGATTCTTATTTGATAACTGTTATATGATATATTTTGCTATGTTAAGGATAACCCCTTCTTTTTATTTTAGATAGAAAAGAGGAGATGATGGGAGATGTATTCTGTAAATATGTTTCTCATACTGATTAATTATAAAGCCCCTTGGCCAATAGGAATCTAGATAGGCGGGGCCAGGAGACAAGGAGGAAAGAGGAAGTGGGAAGGAGGAGTCAAGATGTAGAGCATGGAGGAAGCAGGATGCCAGCTGCGGCTCCTGGATAAGATGAGCCACATGGTGTAGCATGTATGTTTCTGCCAGCCCGCCAGCCTGCCAGCCCGCCAACCCACCAATCTGGGCTCACAGCCGCGCCAGCCCCAAATAACACTCAGAGACTCTGTATTTGATACAATCCTGTTGGCCAGTTACCATTACTGTTTATGAGCTAGCTCTGTCTTAATTACTAACCCATTTCTACTTATCTAAGTATTTCCACGTGGTTGTCTTATCAGGGAGCCGCGGCGGGCATCCTGCTTCCTCCATGCTACATCTTTTCTCCTCCCCTCTACTTCCTCTTTCCTCCTTGTCTCCTAGCCCCGCCTATCTTGCTATCGTATTGGCCAAACAGTGCTTTATTAATAACAAGTATGAGAAACATATTTACCGGATAACATCTCCCATCATCTCCTCTATTCTGTCTAAAGTAAAAGAAGGGGTTTAACTGTAACATAGCAAACTATACCATATAACAGATATCAAATAAGAATCACAGTTAACAATATTTAGTCCATTAACATTTTGTAAGACTTAAAGAAAATATCATCTATCCTATCTTTGTGAGTCTAAAGTCCTATATGTAACTTATCTTTAATCCTAACTAAGGAAAACTATAACCATAACTATCTGTCTTCAACTCCATCAAAGACCACAGAAGGATAATATATAAACTCTAGAAGTGACAGAGACAACTCATTGCCTGGTCAGTCACCCGAAGTTGTTCTTTAATGTTCCATCTTCAGCCCATAGGCCATAGTGTGTCTCCAGACTCCTCAACCAAGCAGGGAACTTTTCTCTGTGTCCTGTAGACTGTCTGGCTGTCTGTCAGCCTCTTCCATGAAGCAGGAATCCTGTAACAATGTCCTTCTTGCTTCAGCAGTCAAATTTCTATGGGTCCTGCACGTCCAGTTTATTCAGCATATAGTCAGTCTAGACAAGAGCAGTACCTTGCCCAAATGGCTAGTCTTGCCATATTAGAATCAAATTCCATAATGTGTTTCTTTGCCATAGACTGCTCAGTGGGTTGCAGGTCTGTGTGGAGACCAAGACTCGGATGACCAGGTCAGGAGTGGCTTCGGCTTGACAGACAGACACAAACACACCTGAGGAGGTTTGCGAACTGCTGCAAAGTTTACTTCAAAGTATTGGGGTTTTATATAGAAAGCTTAAGGAACAGATCTTTAGCCACAGTTTAAAGATTTACAGACATACTATAAAGGCGTCAACAATTACTTTGAAACATGAGGTCGTAAATACATCTAAGCAAGTGTGTAGCCGGAAACCTCTGTTTATTTTGGCCTGTTTATGGTCAGCGTATCAGAGATTTGATTTGTTGAGTTTAGAGAATAATCTTTGTCACTGGATAGTAAATCTCTAATAGTATTGATTTAAGGGCCCTAAGATCCCAAATTAGGGTATCGTAGTGAATCCCACAACAGTTTTGCTGCTGGTGGGCTAATAACAGGTAGGGTCACATTGCGGGCAAATTCTTACAGCCTTAGCCCTATTTGATTTATCAGGCCCTGGCTGACATCTGAAGTCACAACTGGCGCCTTAGGATCTGTGTCTGAAGGCACAGAGGGCAATACCCATCTATTGACTGCTGATCTGCATCTCTTTCAGTTCCTGAAACTATGTCTAAGTGCTCTCAGGGCATTTCTGAATTACTAGTGGAGCTACAGGCTAAAATATCCATGAATAAAAGGCAATATTGTTATCATAGCACAAAATACATCTAGCACCCTTTCCAAACAGCCAGCCACGCAAGCAGCTGCAGGGACCTGAACCACTTTTGCCCAGGAGGCATAACCACGTGTGGTGCGAACCTCTGGACAGATAGCCACTGAGATTTCTCTCAGCCATTGCTACACTGTCTCCACTGGGGCTGTTGTAGCATTTCTTCGATGTCCATCTTCCTTTCTTCTGTAGGTGGTGTTACCAGGAGCAGTTGTGCCTCACTGTCAAGAAAATCCCTAAACCATTTTAAATGCCATAGTCTGTAGGTCTTTGAAAGGTTTGAAGAATGCCTATTTATCTCAAATACATCTCTGTATATCTAGATATCCTAACTAACTAACTTAACTCCAAGTTTTAACTATCATAGGTAACTCTCTATAATCTGTACTAAATTATACATTACATTTCTAGATGAGCTATATAAACACAATACCTAAACAAGAGGAGAAATATACAAATCACAAATTTGACCTTAAAATGTGTCAATAAATTAAAATCCATTTCAAAGCAAAGTATTCATATCTATACCATAATTCCATTTTTACATTTAAAAAGATTGCTTGTGGTTATAGCTGTTTATAACCAAGCCCATTTAAATGAAAACAAACATTTATAAACAATATTTGGGAATTTGTGCATCGTTCTTTATAAACTACTTCCTGCTGGTATTGGGCACTGTCATGGGAGTCCAAAGAAGATGCAGAAATCTTGGCAGTAGTCTCCAAGGCTTTGAATGTTGGATCACCTGGGGAGCTGTTTCAGGTGGTCTGGCTTGATCAAACCATATAAGTCTGGAAGAAATCCATAGCTTTTCATTTTCTGTGGAAACAAAAATAGAAATCCTTTTCCTCAGTAACTTGTCCTTAGGCTTAAATTTTGGAGTCAAAGCATTCTTAAAATATATACATTGAATTTATCCAGCAGCATTTCTTTTTTCAGTAGTTATTTTCTCAGCAATCAAACAATTTAAAGACATCAGAAGCGCGTATAATATCCAAAATCTCTCTGTGTTTTCCATCTTTACGTGGCTTTTTTATTATTCTATTTCTTCTACTTCTATTTTTACATATTTTGAGACAGGGTTTCTCTGTGTAACTTTTATCTGTCCTGGAATTTAGTGCATATCAGGTTTACTTTGAAATCACAGAGATTTGTTTGCCTCTGTTTGCAGAGTGCTGGGATTAATGGAGTGTGCCACTACATCCATCCATTTTACTTAGGTAAGTAGAAATGGGTTAATCATTAAGACAGAGCTAGCCCATAAACAATAATGGTAACTGGCCAACAGGATTGTATCAAATACAGAGTCTCTGAGTGTTATTTGGGGCTGGTGCGGCTGTGGGCCCAGACTGGCTGCAGGCAGGATGGCGCTGGCGGGAAGGAAAAACCTGCCGTAACAGTAGCGTTAATGAATTATTAAATTAATTAATTTCATTGTTTGTGTCTGCTTTCCCTTTTATGAAAACATTGCCATGATTTGTGGAATCAACAGCAGTGTTTCAGTAATCTTCCTACATCAATGGAAGAGTACCTAACCAGGGCATGGTCAGGTTGATTAGATATACTTTCAGGACAGGGAATGAACTGAGTGAGAGCCTGGTGATCATGTCTCCATTAACTCTCATACTGTAACCTCTCCTCAGTGTGGCAGTAGTATTAATGCATCTATTCTCATTATGACTGGATAATAAATGCCCCATACCTTCTTTACTCCTCTCTTTTGTACATCTCTAGTCCTCTGTGAGATTAAAGGTATGGGCTATAATTCTCTTTTAGACTGATTAACTCTTGTGTAGATCTGGGTGGACTGGACTTACAGACATCTGTCTATCTCTTAAGCCTGAGTCTGAGGATTAAGTATGTACCACAACCTCCTAGATTTTGGCTGCTGGGATTAGAAGTGCCTATCACCAGTGACTATTCTCTATTGCTTGAGGTTGTTTTTGCTTTTCTGAATCATCAGTGAAGCTTTAATAAATCATAAATAATATATCACTACAGCTGGCCTCTATTCTAGACTTTGGCTTTTTACTTATAGAACTCACCCTCATGGTCTCATGTACAAAACAGGTTCTATGTAGCTAAACACTAAGATTTATTTTGTACCTGAAATCAGACTGTTTAGACTGTTTGGCACCTGAAACTCTTGCCTATACTGTATCATGCTTTAATAATTATGCTTCAAGTAAACAGCTGGCATTAGAATTCACATCTGATCCAGGTTGACAATAACAAATAAGTACTGGGTTTTCATTCTTTAAAGATTATAATGTCCATTGAGACATAAATGGGACCCTTATATGTGACCACTTCAACTACCATTCTTCAATAGTTGGACAAATGTCATGCTCTAGATAGAGCTGTCTACCAGAGTGTGCAGAGGGCAGTTTCCACCTGATTCAGATAGGTCAGACAGTAGCTGATGTTAATCCACCCACCCAGAATAACCCCACTCCCACATTTTAAAGCCCAATTTGTAGCAAGCTTTAACTCAGTACTGGCCAGGTAGATGTGCTATGACCAGGTCCATACCTATGCTCTAGGGAAATGGCCCAGGATGAAGTGTTTGCAGCAGTTTAAGTGTTTGACATAAGGTGGAATAGGTGGCAAGCATGCACCCTGGCATACCTCCAGCCACATCTAATCAGGGGCAAGAGTATATGCTGACACATTTCCTGCCTGTGGACTACCTGACCTCATGTGATCAAGCACATCTGGGAGAGATAGCTCAAACAAACCTGTATAGTGGAGTGAAAACACATAACTTGTTATGTCCCATAAACAATACCCCCCAGAATTAAAAGAACTATCTGTCCTTGGGAAGGGGGCTTGCAGTTCAGAGGCATTTTTGTTTCATGTATCTCTAAGTCATAGCAATTAAAACTTAAAAGATACTTTTACCTCTCACATATCTCCCTTCAGTTGCATCCTGACTGTTCCAGTTTATATTGGGATCTAATAGCCATCAGCTTAATGGTACCCAGACAGGTATTTTCAGTTAGTTAAGGCATCAATGGTGCAAGAGCCAACACAATTAGCAGAAGCAGAAGGGTAGAAGGCCCAGTGAAGACTGATATCAGAGTTACTATCTGGAAGGCAGCAGAATATGAGACTGGGGACCAGGTACTTCGTTCATCTGAAGTACTATTTTTCTGCAATGTTCTGTTAAATTATTTCTAGTAATTCCTGAGTTATATAAAACAACAATTTTTTCTCTTAAAGCTATACAATAACCTGTTTTGCATAGAGCAGGTTGAGTGCCCTATCATACTAGAGAACTGTTTTAGCTGATGAATCTTCCTGTTGATAGATCTGGATCTACTTTAACAGGTACTTTTCCCAGCATACCAATAGGCACTACAGGTAGCTATTTTGTCCGATATGCCAGGGGGCTTCTTTTGATCTAACATTAGAGCCTAATTCGGGACAAGGAGCAATACTCTCTCTTTTGTCATTACAATGGGCTAAAATGAGGACACAATTGTCAGGGCCCAGGCAAGATGGAGGGTAAAGTCAAGGAGGAAATTCAGCTGATGTGACCTCAATCAGAAGCATCTGGTTCACTACCCAGCTGAATAGTCAGAGAGCAATGACATGGACTATGCTGGTCTACATCAGCTTTTAGCAAGTCCAGGGCTAACAGTTGTTTGAAACAGGTTGTAGGTTGCATCTGATGCTTGGATGTGTCTGCCGGCCAAGTGGGAATCTGCTGAGCCAGATATAGACTAGGGACAGAAGTTAAAATTTAGGAACTTAAAGGAAAATGTTACGTTTAAAATTTTTGCACCCCAAGTCCTAATAATTATGGAAGGGGAGTAGTCACAAGATTGGGAGAAAGAGATACTATCTTTAGGAATGGAACGATGGGGGAAAATCTAGAATCCTTTTGACCTGTGAAAAGTGGATCCAAGTCTTAGGACTCCTTAGATTCCGTGAAGTTTATGTGAGGTTTTTGTTTTGTTTTGTTTTGTTTTTCAGTTTATAAAAATGTATAAAAGGTTTAGGTATACTAGCATTGCAAATCTGTACTAAAATCTACATTGTGAGGTAGCTTCACACTTTTAAGTTCTAACAAAAGCCACAAAGTTGGCTGAAGAGGCATGGATATTGCTTCCTTTATCTAGAGTTAGGTACAGGTGGACAGAGAAGTCTTTAGCCCAATGAGGAGCATCTTTAAGTCTATACTGAGAAGAAAACCAAATAAATCTAAAATGTTGAGGTCCTGAGTAAAGAGTAAATATTTGGTGCTATACTAGCTTATCAGTACCCCACTGATTAAAGTTAAATCTCTGAACATTTGCTGGGCAGTGGTGGTGCATGGATTTAATTCCAGCACTTGTCAGGCAGAGCAGGTGGATCTGTGTGAGGTCGAGGCCAGCCTGTTCTACAGAGCATGTTCTAGGTTCCAGGACTTTTACACAGAGAAATCCAGCCTAGAAAAACTAACCCAAACAAACAATACAAAGCTATGATCTTTTGAAATCTTAGTGTAAGAAAGAGAGAAGGGGAAAGAAATCAGAAACATTTCTCATTTTCACATACCTTAAGTCACTTATGCATGCCTTTGTAAATTGCATTTGCATATTAAATAATTTTATCACACCATCAGGACTTAAGCTTTCTGTACAACAGAACAATTTCTTAGACCCTCAAACTTTACACCATTTGTGGACACCAATCAGGAGAGGACTGACAGGCTGACTTCACCCACATCCATGCTCCCAAAGGTCCCTTTACTTCTGAACTCTTAGCCTTTACAGGATGGATGCCCTCACAACCTCCAGGGAATCAGCAGATGTGATTTGATGGCTCCTATACCTCTGGAACACTTCATCCCTCACGTCATGCCACCTCCGTAAGCCCCTGGGACACTAGTGCTGGAACCATCTCTCCAGAGGATATGTGCTCTTTCTTCTGGTTCATTCATCCTTGTATGTCTGTCTAATAAGGGAAGGTCTCCATTTCATTCTTTCCCCATGACCATTCCCATTCACAGGGCTGATGACAAATACCTATTTTGCCATCAGGATGAAAAGAAGTCATTTTTGACACTGGCTTCCTCTTGTAATACTATTTTTTTTTTTTTCTTATTTTTTGTTTAATCAAATGGAAATTTATTAAATGAAGTGATAATTCATTAAATGATAATTTGAAATTAGTAGATGAAGAAATTGCTCCTTGGTTAACAGCAATTTTTGTGTATTCATGAGACCCTGCTTTGATACCTAGCTCCAAATTTACTCTACCCTTAGTTCTAGAGAATGCCTCATTCTGAGTTTCAGAGTACTCAAGTTCGCATATTGTATACAAATGTTGCATACACACAGATAAAGGCTTGCACACATGAATATAGAGAAAGAAAAAGAATAATTAAGAAAAAACATTTACAGTAAGGCAAGTTTGCACAAGCCTTTTAACCCAGTACTTGGGAGACAGAAGTAGGTGAATCTTTTAGTTTAAGGACAGCCTTGTCTTAAAACAATGTTGTTCGTGTAAAAAGAAGTCTCAGATAGATGTGGCAGCTCACCCCATAACACAAGGCAGGTTGAGGCAGGAGTCTTGTTGAGAGTAGGGGGCCAGTTTGAACAACATAAAGAGGCCAGCTAGCTTGAGCTTCATTGTGAAATCCTATCTCAAAAAATTCAAATGCTAGGTATATAGATGCAAAATTAACAACTCAGTGTTTATGTGTTGGATCAATGAAGGCACTTTGAAATTTATTTATTTATTTATTTATTTATTTATTTATTTATGTTTTTCAAGAACAGGATTTTCTGTGTAGCCCTGGCTGTCCAATACCTTACTCTGTATACCAGGCTGGCCTTGAACTTTGAAATCTGTCTGCCCCTGCCACCCAAGTGCTTGGTTGAAGGCATGTGACACTTCTGCCTGGCTTCAGTGAATGAGTTCTTAAATGTAGTTACAGTTTTACTTTCCTCCTGGGTTGACATAACATCTTAACAAGGTACACTATCTAAATCTCAAAGAAGTTAGTGGGTGGAGATACCATTCCAGAATTGGACTACACACTTTTGAGGTCATGGCTACAAAGGGAGGGTTCAGTGGAAAAGTGTATAAAGGGTTAGAGTAGCTAGAGAAACCCTCAGGGTTTAGGACCCTGGAGCCACCCTGCCTCTGCCTAGATTTGGAGGCCTCTTTCCAGTGTCCACATCAGGTAAGTTCCTCAAATTTATCAGGACACCCGATCTCCTGCAGCCTAATCTAAGCTTGCCCTCACTTTAGTATTGTGTGTATTTTTAGGTTGTTGAATATTTTGATTCTTTTGGATTTTTTGTCTTGTTTTATTGATTTTATTTTTTTTGATAATTTCTCACATAGATTCTCTCATTTCAGCAACCTATAAAAAGAAAATGTCAGTGTTCTTGTTTGTTTATGGGAATTAATTGTGTCATTGGGGATTTCTGTTTTGTTTACTTCAGAATCTACTAAGACTGGCTGGCCTGGAGCTTACGTAGATCTGCATGCCTCTACCTCCCATGTCCTGATATTAATGTGTAGTATAGCAAGATAAATAACAGATGCAGAGACAGATAGTGGGGGTACAACCTCAGCTGAATTATAGAGAATCAAAGCAGCTAAGCCACTCTCTCTTACCTTTATGTAAGAGCTGATCCTGTCACCACAAACTCTTATCAAGTTTCAGAGTTCTCCCCCCCCCCCTTGGCGAGGCTGGAGAATCCTGAGACTGACTACTGAAGACCCTGCTTCTACCTTTAATACCACTCTAGTTCTTGGATTAAAGGTGTGAGCTCTGTAACTGTGTCTTGGGATTAAAGGTGTGACTGACTTCTATGGCAAGCTAGTAGGGATGCTTTGCTGTTTTATTCTCCAAGGGCTTTAAAAATAATGAACAAATTATCACATCAGTGGAGTGGAAATACTTAGATAAGTAGAAATGGGTTAATAATTAAGACAGAGCTAGCCCATAAACAGTAATGGTAACTGGCCAACAGGATTGTGTCAAATACAGAGTCTCAGAGTGTTATTTGGGGCTGGCGGGGCAGAGGGTCCAGCCTGACAGCAGGACCGGGAGGCCGGCGGGGACAGCAGAAACACACAAGCTACAGATGGCGCCCCATGTTGGGCGCCATTTGTAGCGTGTATGTTTCCGCCAGCCCCAAATAACACGCAGGAGACTCTATATTTGATACAATCCTGTTGGCCAGTTACCATTATTGTTTAAGGGCTAGCTCTGTCTTAATTATTAACCCATTTCTACTTATCTAAGTATTTCCACGTGGTTGTCTTATCGGGGAGCCGCGGCAGGCATCCTGCTTCTTCCCCGGGCTACATCTCGACTCCTCCCTCCAACTTCCTCTTTCCTCCTTGTCTCCTAGCCCCGCCTATCTTGCTATCTCATTGGCCCACCAGTACTTTATTAACAAGTATGAGAAACATATTTATTCAAAACTGTAATATTCAGGATTGTGGGAGAAGTGATATCCAGCTTAAATCCATCTCACAATAGAGAAAGATCACAGTTTAAAAGTGAGAATACCACACTCTCAACACAATTATATTCTACAGTCTATTTTATACTTAACAAGGAAATATAATGCACATATTACAAATCTTTATGAAAGTTGGACAAATAAAGGCTAGAGCCAGAGATATGGAACATATTTCATCCTGTCCATGATGCTCTTTGTACTATCCTCTGGCTTTAGCCTTTCCATGTGACTGTGGACTGTCACCCACTGATTGTGCTGGGGTGCAACCTAGGGTGTTCTCAAATCTCTTTTCCTACCCAAGTGGGTTCTACTGTTGGCCCTAGCTAAAAAGCAGCCCTTGTTTCTCCATGTCAAAGCTACTCTGTATAATCTGATTCAATGAAAAAACATTTTCTCAAAATGTCGCCAAAACAACTGAATAGGTATACTCTTTGTCTCTCATGAGTCATGTGAGAACTGGCTTTTATTTCTTATGACAGCAGTAATCTTTCATCCTTTATTCCCAACATGAACATAGGGAAACCTCTAGGTCATAGACACAGGATTCCTGACAATCTGGACATTTCTTACTCACAAAGTAGACCTCTTTTGGCTGCCTAATAGCTCTAAGTGTTTCCATGAGCTCAGAACAACATAGGGCAAATCTGTCTGGCAGGATATCACCAATGTCATCATACACTTCCTTAGGGGCAGGGTACATCTCCAAGGTGAGCTGTGTCAGGTTGGCAGTGTGCTGAAGAAGGTTCTTAAGGCTGGTCAAAGACAGGAAATTCTTCATAAAATTCACCTCTACCAGCTGGGAACACTGGCTCAGGGCAGGGAGAATGACATCCATTTGGAAATCCATGAGCATACAATCCTTCAATTTTAATGTCTGCAGGGTAGTTTTCATTCTTTCTAGCAGTCTTCCTAGAAGCACATTACTTGAATATAGTAAGTAGACCCCACTCAGGTTCAGATGTGTGAGCCGATGTATGCTTGGACACTGGGACAGGTAACTCATATCTGAATCTGATAGTGAGCAGCCAGTGATTGCCAGGGTCACTAAGGGACTTTCCAAGTTCCTACAGAAAGACAAAGCAGATTATCTCAGTAAGTGTAATAGTGGTAGAGAAAGGCACTAACTTCAAGTGAGCAGAGGTTAGTATGCTCTAAGGTCATTCTGAGAACTTGATAGATGCCAAGCGCAGGATACTCTCAGATGGAGAACTAACAGCAAGGCAAAATCATGTGACTGCTTAGGTCCCCAAATCTGGTTCCTCTGCACCGTCAAACACAAAACCTCATCAGATGACAAATGGGGTCAAGAGGAAACAAAGAAGGAATAACTTGGGGAAATGTAGATCCATACCTGTGTGTTCTAATGTTTGTCTCCAAGAGACCCACCTTCCTAGCACAGGCTCTTTCCTACTTAGAGGGTTTTCCTGTGTCCCTAATAACTCTCAGTTATTTTCCATCGACTCAGGCCCTAGCTGTGCTCAGAGAGCCCCTGCCCTTGGAGAATACACTGTGCATACAGTACAGAGGACAGTGCTGCCATGTGGTTACATGTGGTTTAAAACCTCATCCCTCTATAGATCAGGTTTCAAAGACTTTTTGTACAGGATGGTTGCTAGAGTAGCAGAAAGATTTCTAGATCAGTCATTCTAGGTTATGTACACGTGCATTCACCAATGGCTGGTAAGACCAAGGTGAACACTGGTGTTTCATGTAACACAGAAAGGCTCTTCTCTGGCCTGTGGAACAATCTCTCTATCCTTCCTCACCTGAGCACTTGGTCCAGTCTTGCATTCAGGAAGAAGACACGATTCAAATAGAGATGCTGGAGCTTGTTGAGTTTGGTAAACTGGAAAATGATCTGTTGAAAACACTTTTCTTTCATCTCTCGCTTCCAAAATAATGCAAGGGCATGAAGATTTCTTTGAGACATAGTATCTGAAGGTTTGTCATCTGGCCCAGGACAGGGGCAAACTTTGCAATGGTCCTCAGGTCCCAGGGAGCATTCACTTCCAGTTCCTGTATACAGCTTGGCTCAAATACCCCCAGAAGCTCTAGGGGGTTATAGACAGGAAGGGTTCCAAACTCCAGCTTTTCACAGATCACCTGCAGCACTTCTTTTCTCTGCTGGGCCCACCAGTGGAAATACTTTAGATATTTACAGAGCTTCCTGGACTTGAGGGAAAGGTTCATCATCACAGTCACAACCTGTTTTCCCTGTCGTATGGGATGATGGACCACAGGTTGGGTCCCTCTAATGACATCTGGAGAGCAGACACCATCCTCTGTTCCAGCCCACACATTCCAGAAGTTATGATGGGCATCCCGAAAATCAAGCACCTCTAGCTTGCAACTCCTGTAGGTCAAACAAGAAGGGGATTCAAAGGATATGACTAATAATGCATAATCTGCCTTGACACCAAAAGATCAATTGAGTTTAATTCAATTTTTAAAACCAAGAATCATTCCTTTTAGTGGCTGGGTAAGCAGGCCCATGTAGACTAATCACATGTTGAATACATGTATTTGCAGTGTGATTCATGCACCACTGTAAGTTTTCAACTTGGACCACATTCTGAACGCTGTAGTCACTTCTCTCCATATACTCCCATCCCCTCCATACTCCCACTATCTCACTTACCTAGGTTGATCCTTCTGCTGAATCAGCAAACCAAGGCCACTCAGCAGAGCCTCCAATATCTTCAGGTCATGAAACTTCATCAGGGCTCCTACAGGAAGGCATCTGAATGGCCAGGCTGCCACCATAGCCCTCAGTATGTTTGATTGTTTCCCCTTAAAGGCATCTTTGAATAGGGGTGGGAAGAGTTCCATGGGCAGATTATTCAAAGCAGAGATAGCCAAGGCTTCATTTTTGAGCAGACTTCTTCTTGCCAGTATCTGGAGGGTCAATGGGGAGCTCATCTTGACCTTCACACAGACAGGTGCTACAGAAATTGAGGAATAAACCCTTTCAGACAAAGCACTTTGAGCAGGACTCTTTACCCCTTCATGGCATAAACCATGCAGGGCTTTTGTCACTAGTCTAGAAATGTAGGAAATCCTATAGTTTCTATTATACTCTTCCTGTCTTTCTCATGGCTATAGGCCCCTCAAAGACCTCATGGACATGAGCACTCTTAGGAATAATTCTCCCTGTTATTCTGCCAATAGGAACCACTAATGCCCTTAACAATGATGCCCTGGGCAAAGAGAAAATGCAGAAGTATACAAGAGCCTGACACTTTTATTGGATGCCATCAACAAATGTCTCTCAAAAATATCAAGTGCTAAGTTAAAGTTCCCACAGCCAAATATGCTTTTCATTCAATCAATGGAACACTTGTTGGCAGAATATGTGAAAGTTATAATCACTATCATTTGTAAAAGTCTAGATCTGGGGTCACACTAAGTTCTAGACCACTCGTTTGGGGGTTTAAATACTGAGAATTTGTCAAATGGATGCTTTCCTGAGACTCATGGCCAATTGTCTTCTTCTGTGGAATTCCGTTCATCTTCAGTTAAGGAGTCTATAATCACTTTAAATTAAATCATTTTAAGAGAGACTGGAGTTGTTGGTCAGTATTTGCTCAGTGTTTTTTTAGCTCTTGAATATTGCAACTTCAGCAATCTCTTAAAGGGCACAGCAGGTTAGCTCCAAGTCACAGTGCTCATAACATTAAGCTACATATGGAGTTCTAGGGTACCAGAGGCTAAATGAGATTTTCAGTTTCATATCACAAAGGTAAATATACCAACAAAACCAAGGTTACTAAGATGACCTAAGAGACTGGAGATCTTTGGAAAGGTTTTATGTCCTGATGGGGTTCAATGGCTAGCCTGAGGAGCACAAACATAACAGGTGTTCCAATCCCAGCAGGTTTTTTAGGGACTTGAGGATCCATAAAACATTGTTTACTCAGGCCATGATAATCCTTATATGCCCATATCTTCTTACAAATTGCCTTTATCTCTTCCTCTCAGTCAACAGCTTCATCTGATTGGATAATTGACCATGTCCCCACTCAATGCTACTTGAACTTTTGCATCTATGACTTGAGTGAATCAGTTGTTGGAAAGGGGGAAATCCCAGATGTACAAAAGTCATAAGAGCATCTCAGATACTACTCCAGGACCAGGAATTGTTGTCTCAGGCCTTTAGTCCCATCAGTTGGGACACACAGGCACCAGATATCTGTGAGTTCAAGAGCAGCCTATTGTATAGTTTGATTTTCAGGACATGCTGCAAATCAATACAGAGAAACTGTGTCTTGAAAAACCACAAACATAACAAAATAAAATAAAGCAACCATAATACATCTCCCCAATTTCTCAGTTATTGGATTTGCTCTCTTGATTACCTGTAGACTATTGTATTTTTTCCAATTAAATTGGATCAATGTAGCTTGGGAAAATCGGAACTCACTATGCATTCAGGGCTGACCTAGAAGTCTCAGTAATCCTCCTACCTGACTTAAGTGGCATGGCTTGTATGTGACTAGTTTGATTCGCTCTCCCATCAGGAAAGAGAATGAACTGAGTCTATGGTGACAGCAAAACCCATTCTCCAAGCCTCCTCAAACAATAAGGTTTTGTCTATGTATTGTTAATTAATTAATTTTATAGGTTTTATCAGCCTTCCATTTTATAAATCATTGCCATGATGAGTGGAATCTACACCGGGGTTTCAGTGACCTTCCTACATTTGTGGAAGAGTATGTAAACAAGGCATGTTCACATAGATTAGATCTGCTTTCAAGACTGCAAACGAATGGAGTGAGATCATGTTGAAAATTACAAAATGACTTGCATTGTTTTCTTTGAGATAGTGATTCTCCGTGTAACTGGCCTACAGTCCTGGATCAAGTCTGAGTCCAAGCTGGCATGTAACTCACATAGAGCTGACTGTCTATCCCTCCCATGTGCTGCTATTAATGTTGAGTGTAGCTAGATACATAGCAGATCCAGAGTCAAATATTGGGGTTAAGCGTAGCTGAAATACAGAGAAGCAAAGCAGCCAAACCTCTATCTCTTACCTTTATGTAATGATGAAAGCACTGATCCTGTCACCACAAACTCTCACCAAGTTTCAGAAAGCTTCACCTCATTGGCAAGGCAGGAGAATCCTGAGACTGAATACTGACTCCTCTTTTCTAGCTTTTATACCACTCTCATGCTGGGATTAAAGGTGTGAGCACTGTAACTGTGTCTGGGGATTAAAGGTGTGCCTCACTTCTATGGCTAGCTAGCGGGGCTGCTTTGCTATTTGGATCTAAGTGAAATTAATTAATCAATATATGACCTAAGATGAGTGCCACAAACTCATTAAATCAGGATTTCTCTCTTTTTTTTCTTTTTTTGTGTGGGTTTGTTTTTGTTCCTTTTTTTTGAAACATGTTTTTTTTGTGTACATTTGCAGCTTATCCTTGAGTTAAATAAAGTGAAATCCCCCTTCCTAGGACTTCAAGCATTGAGATAAAATAGTTGGTGAATTGTGTTCCTCAACCAATGAGCCATAGGAGGACCTCTTAAAAGTTTGTTTGCTCTTCTGTGTACAGGATGATCTTTTGGCCTCACATGTAATCCATAACATAGTAATCAAGGCTGAAGTCAGGCAATACTCACGACCAATCAAGTGGCCATTACTCAGTAGGATGACAAAAATGCACAACACCAATACCTGCCTGAAATGCAGAGTGAGCTCAGGACCAGTAACAGGGATTTAGGTGACCTTGTGTTCCATGGGAAAATGTGAAATGATCCATGAGTTCTTCATGGTATCACTCGCCTGGGATGCACATAGGGGCTTTCACATCTTCCCATACAGGAAAGAGAATGAACTGGGACTGGGTTGAATGCAAAGACTTTAATCCTGAGTGTTTGGAATAAAGGTAAGAGCCACCAGTTGGACTTCATTTGAGGATTTTCAGACTTCTCTAAAATAGGCAAACTGGTTTTCAATTACAGGCCTTTCTCCCTGTGTACAAATTCCTGGGCCCATTTTAGAATTCTAGTAAGAATCTGTTTTATACTTAATTTCCTTTGGACTCCCTTCAATAGGGCTTCACTTATTAGAGTTTTGTAAATTTTGAATTATACTTTCCCTGAACTGTAGCTTACAACTTATTCTAGGATGTACTACTATCTGTGTTAACACAAGACTCATGTCCCTGCTGATCTGATATTTTGGAATGTGTGTCATTCATCCTTCACTATTTGAATTGACATTCTCTGACCTTCACATTTAAAAAAGAAAAATACATGATACACATACAAAACAGACCTGAGATCTACAACTACGGTTACCAGCATAGAAGATCACAGATACAGTATGGACATCCGGACCTGAAGAGAGATTGTAACTCCATAAAATTAAACAAAAACAGATAGATGACCTGAGAATGTGGTTGTAAATCAGAGCACTTTTAAAACCCCACACCCAAACCACTGATATCAAGGTATTACATATCTTATTTGATGGCCTAACCTGAACAAACCCGAAGCACAATACAGGACACCACACTGTCCTGGATTCCTCTTACTCTTTCCAGAAGGTGCTGACAATATAGGCTCCAGCCAACATGCCAGGTGTATCAAATTAAACAAATGACCCATAGACTGATGTTGGGCTTCAAACTATAAATTGAATTTCAGGAAAGCAAAGAATTGGCCATTACCTCTAACCTCAAGTTCTGGCTGAAAAGGCTGATCCACACATGACCTGTCCACAAAACCTTAAACTACTGCCTCTCTCAGTTTTCCTTGAGCATGAATGTGTATCTTCAGTGAGGCAGAATAATGAATTCCTGATCCTCAAAACCCTGCTTCTATTTGTTATATCTTCTACTTCTTGCAATAAATTGATGTCATCTGTTGCTCATTTAGTCTGATATAGTCTTTTGTGTGTCTTGGTGGTCTTGAGCTAAGAGAGATCCCTATATTATTCATCCTTAGTCCTAGGATTAAATATGTACACCACCAGATTCTAACTTATCCTGCAGGGATTAAAGGTGGGGACCACCACTCCCTGAGCTCTATAGTGTGAAGGTGCCTTTCTTTCCTGAACACTCAGTCAAGCTTTAATAGATCATAAATAATAGATGTCTACTGCCTGGAACCTATGCAGTGTTTAATAACAGAATGCACTAACCTGGCCTCATATTAAGAGAGAGAATCATAACGTTCTCAGAGATAGGCAAGAGCATGGAAAAGAGCAGCTGGCTTGTGCCATATACTGAGTTCCATTCAGGTAGGTTCAGAATTCTCCTGACCTGGAATCTAAGACCCAAATGAAGAGCAGAGTGACTGAGAGTGCCAACAGTGTATTTCTCCAGGCTCCTAGGGTCAAACTGCCCATTTGGGCTATCACTCATTCCTACTTCCATGAGTTCATTTACAAGTTAACACAGAAGCCTGGCTCCAAATTATACTATAGAAACACACAATTTTCTTTCTAAATCAACAGTCACTTGTGCCTCATCTCATCATTCTATCAAACTCTGTACCAGGGAGCAGAGCTTACTCCATCCACTTTGTTTTCAAAACATTGAACCCCTTGTGAAGCTATGTGCTCTGTGTCCTATTGATAAGAGGCTTGTTCCTAGGATTTCAGGACCTGCACAGCTTTGAGACTGACTAGGTCAATGTGATGCAAAGAGGAAAAAAAACCACAGACACAGGTAGAGCACAAGGTGGGAAGCAATGAGCTGTATATTCTGAGAGAGACACATCAGCAAGCAAGAAACACAGGACATATATTATATGCAATCAACAGAAGTGTACAGCTACTCATGGTACGGGATCTCTGTGGGGATCTGTGTCAAGGTATAATAATCCCAGAGAGGAATTCCTATATCCCACACACTGTGGGATCCATATCTCTATGCCAAGCAGAATCTTGACACAATTTATTGCTAGCCAAGGCAATGTGTGCTCTCCAGGTCGTAAAAACAGGAATGAAATAATTTATAGCAGAAGGTTATAGCAAAAGAGACTGTCTTATGCTATCTTTTGGGCTTGAGTATATCCAGAATCTCAGGACAAAGTTGGTCAAAGCTGTCTACAAGTCTAGGTCCCAATTGTCATAGCACTTCAGAGTGGCAGGGTACATATTCTGTGACTGCTTGCTCAGCCTGGCTATAAGGTGAAGCAGTTTCTCCAGGACAAGCAGTGATCATTTACTAACATATAATCTGTCCTTGAGAATCTGAGGGCATTAACTCATGGAAGGCATGAAAGTACAGAATTCAGAACACTCCAGCCATCATTACCCATTTCCAGAGTTTGCAAGGTGGCTTTGCCTCTCTTAAGCAGAAATCCAAGTGGTCCAACTCAATTACCTAAAAGTAATAATCTCAATCACCTACAAGTAATTAACTCACAAAGGTTGAGGCACTGGGAAAGGTTATCCATGTCTGAGGGTGGTACGTGGCATTAACTATTAGAAGCATTCTGGTGTCTTCTCACACATATATTGGCAGAGAGCTCATCAGCTTGGATATGCAATGTGTACATTACCCAGGCCATCAAGGAACTATTAACCAAAATAAAGAGAGGTGGGCTTTATGTGGGCTGGTGGGTCCCTCTTTATTCTTCCTCACCTGCGCCAGTCTGTCTAGCAGACTACTGAAACATAGATGGCATTTATGTAGAGATGCTGTAGAAGGTGGAATTTGGCCCACTCTGAAAAAATCGTGCTTAACCACCCTTCTCCTAGCTCTTCTGATTCATTCAAATTGATTGTAGTTCCTATACCTTCTAGC
Source organism: Cricetiscus sungorus (assembly GCA_030556225.1). Lineage (NCBI taxonomy): Eukaryota > Metazoa > Chordata > Mammalia > Rodentia > Cricetidae > Cricetiscus > Cricetiscus sungorus. The sequence continues at coordinate 38,185 of JANBXA010000233.1, read as the reverse complement.
ATGAGTGTGTGCATGTTTGTCATGTGCCCCAGCTGAGGCCCAGAAACAACTGGTTTTTTTTGTATCCAGAAATAATTCAGTTGCAGTTCCCATATACAATGTAGATTCACAGAAAATGAGATCTCTATTTCCAGGGGATACGGATGACATGAAAATCTAATGTTTCAGAATATATAGATGAGGGGAATCTTTCCTCTGATGGACCTACTGCAATAAGTAAATGGCATATTCATTGAGCTTTCCACTCAAAAGTTTGAGATCAGTTACCACTATCAAATATTTCATCTTTTTTTATTAATAATTCAAAAATTTTACATATCACTCCCAAGTTCCCTTCACTCCCTCCCTCTCTCCATCCCTCCCTCCCTGACTGGATAACTCCCTCCCTCTTACCCAGTTTCTTTTGTGACATGCACTCTGGACACCCTCCCCTCCCATCCCCCCACCTCCATTCCACTTGAAGGACAATGATATCCAGGTTGGGTCATGTAAATCTTTCAAGTCATTTGAAGTAGGGACTACTAATTCTCTCCTGTCTCTAGGTTAAGGGTGTATCCTTCCATGGGGGATGTGTCTACAAGGGCATTTGCTTTTTAAAGTATGATTTTCCCAAGAGCAGATGCAGTGAATATGCTACCTGTATGGAAATCATTCTGTAGCACAGGGTAGCCCCTCTTTTCCATGCTCTTGTCTATCACTGAGAGTGTTGGTATTCACTCTTTTAGCTATGATGCCTGGTTAGTGAATTTGGCTGTTAAACACTGCTCAGGTGTCTGGCTGTAATAATATATTATTGATGATTGATTAATTCTTGACTGAGTATTCAGGAAAGCAAAGTCAGCCTCAAGCTGTAGAGACCTGTCAGTGATGGTACACACCTTTAATCCCTGCTGGTGTAGCTAAATGATGGTGGTGCACACCTTTTATCCTAGGACTCAGGACTAAGAAAAGGACTGATCTCTCTAGGTTCAAGGCCATCCAGGGATACATGATATTGTATTAGTCTAAAAGAGTAACAGTTGACACACTTTTAATCCCAGCACTAGAGGGTATAAAAGATAGAAGTAGAGTCTTTAGTATTAAGTGTAAGGTATTTATTCAGGACTTCAGTATTTAAACTCCTGTATTCATTCTCCAAGTTTGCTAGAGAAGACGCAGTGTGAGGTTTGGTGAAGAGGTTGTGTGTGGATCAGTGCTTGGAATCTGAGTATGACGTAAGAGCTAGTGTTCAGATGTTTTCCTTTTCTGATATTCAACTTCAAGTGTGAACCAATATCAGTCTCTAAGACATTTGTTTAACTTGTTACACCTGGCCTGTTGGCAGGAGCCTGGAGAGTCAGCACATTGTGGAAAGAGTAAGAGTATTCCAGGATAGTGTGGTCTACATAGTGTGTTTCAGGTTTGTTCATGATAGGGAATCAAATAAGATATGTTATGTCTTCTTATAGGTGGATTAGTTGTGGGGTTTGAGCCCAGTTTAGAAGTGCTGTGAGTTTGTGCCACATTCCGTGATCGTCTATCTGTTCTTGTTTAATTGCATGTAGATACAATGAAGAGGCTGGGATGTCTATCCTGGAGCTCTGATCTTCTATGCTGATGACTTTAATTGTAATTTCCAGGTGTGTCTTCTATGTGTTTTCTGGATATTTCATTTTTTTAATGTCACTCTCAGACAATGTCAAGTAAAATACTGAAGGCTGAAGCAACCATATTATGAGCAACCAGTTATCAGGTCATGTATCTTGTGTCCAGAAAGCAAGTAGCAGATCCCAGTACAACTTGTAAGCTACAGTTCAGGGAAATTATTACTCAAATAATTATAAAAGTGAATCAGTGAGGCCCTAGTGAAGAGATTCTTAGTGGATTCAAGTATAGCACAGATTCTTACTAGAATTCTAAAATAGGCCCAGGAATCTCTACACAGGCAGAAATTTCTGGAGTTCAAGATAAGCCTTGCCTGTTTTAAGCAGGTCCAAAAATTGTCGAAAGAATTTCAGTATGGTGGCTCTTACCTTTATTCCCAACACTTTGGATTAAAGTTTGTTTTCACCAAGTCCCAGTTCATTCTCTTCCTGTATGGGAAGATGTAAGGGACCCTAGGTGCATCCCAGGCCATTGACACCATGAGAAGCTCACAAATCATTTGATATTTTCCCTCGGGACACAAGGTCTCCTAAATCCCTGATACTGGTCTTAAGTCACTCTTCATTCCAGACTGGCAGTGATTTGTTAATGCGTTGTCATCGTCCTGAATAATGGCCACTTGATGGGCCATCAGAATTGGTAGGCTCTCAGAACTTACCATAGCTGACTATGTAATAGATTTCAAGTAGGGCCAAATGATCAGCTTGTACACAGCACGGCAAACAAGCTTGGAAGCAGACTTCATTTAGCTGGGTGGTACAGGTCCACACCTTTAATCCTAGTACTGGGGATTCAGTAGATGGGGGATGTCACTTAATTCAACTTCTCGATAGGCTCCCTATCTAAACAAAACCAAAAAGAAAAGAACAAAAAGTTTAGAGACATTTCAAAAAGAAAAAAAAACTCCTAATTCAGTAAGCTGGTAGTGGCAATGAAGGAGTAAGGTGGTATCTCAGAGTTGTGGTAAGAAAATGGGGACAAGACCGGGCTACAGAAACTCCCAGATACAGCTGAACTGAAAAGGGGGGAGCTAATGGAATCCCAGATTTAAAGCCGAGAAACCAGCATTGGTCTGACTCAGATCCCCTGAACATGGGTCTCAGATAGAAGGCCTAGGCAGTCTAAGGGACCACTGACAGTGGAACTAGGATGTATCCCTGTTGCTTAAAAGGACTTTGGGAACACATTCCCATGGGAGGGATACCCTCTCATTCTAGTGGTAGGATAGAAGGCCTAGCATCTATGCAATATGACTTGAGAGATTTTGTTGATCCCCCCCAGATGCCATCACCCTATTTGTACAGTGTGTGTGTGGGGGCGCAATAGGATGGGAGGGTTTTCAGGGGGCATGAGAGGAAGGGAGAGAGAGAGAAAGAGAGAGAGAGATGGAGGGAGGAAGGAGGGCTAACAGGAATTGACATGTAAAATAAGAAAAAAAAATTAGCAAAGCACTTAATTAGCTAGACATTCAAGTCCGGCACACCTTTAATCCCAGGACACAGTTACAGAGCTCAAACCTTTAATCCCAGAACTCAGTTACAGAGCTCACACCTTTAATCCCAGCACTAGAGAAGTATAAAAGTTAGAAGCAATCAATGTTCAGCCTCAGTATTCTCTAGGCTTGCCAAGGAGAGGAAGCATTCAGAAATCGGTGAGAGCTTGTGGAGACAGGTCAGCCCTTTCAGCCTGCAGTAAAGGTAAGAGGTAGTGGCTTGCCTGCTTTGCTTCCTTATATTGCAGCATAAACTTGAACCCCAATATCTGCCTCTGGATATGTTATGTATCTTGCTCTACTCAACATTAATTGCAGCACATGGGAGGTAGAGTCATGCAGAACTCCATGAGTTCCAGGACAGTCTGATCTCAGAGCTAGTTCCAGGACTGTGTAGCAGTTTCAAAGAGAAATCCTGACTCAAGAGAAAAATACAAGTGATTTCCTATTTTCACCAGGCTCTCACTCAGTTCATTCTCCTTCCTGAAAGTAGATCTAATCAACCTGAACATGCACTGGTTAGATATACTTCCATTGAGTTAGGACGATTACTGAAACACTGCTGTTGATTCCACTCATCATGGCAATGTTTCCATAAAAGTGAAAGCAGACACAAACAATAAAATTAATTAATTTAATAATTAAAAATTTACATAGACAAATCCTTATCGTTTGAGGGGACTTGGGCTCTGGGTTTTTATTGACACCATAGACTCAGTTCAATCTCTTTCCTGATGAGAGATCTAAGAAATCTGCTCACACACAATCCATACTGCTACCCTCAGGTAGGAGGATTACTAAGACTTCTAGGTCAGCTCAGAATGCATAGCGAGTTCAGATTTGCCCAACCTACTCTGATTAAATTTATATGAAAAAATTATAAATGTCTAAATGTAATCAAGACAGTGAGTCCCAGAACTGAGTATTTGGGAGAAGTTTTTTTGTTTGCTTATTTTGTTATGTTTTTGGTTTTTCAGGATGAGATTTCTAGTATTGCTTTGGAGCATGTCTTGGAAATCTCTCTGTAGAACAGACTAGACTCCAACACACAGAGATCTGCCTGCAGCTTTTCACCCGGTTACTTGATTAAAGGCAGGAGCAACCCTTACTGGGTTAAGGACTAGTGTTAGAGAGGCTTTGGGTCTTGAATACATTCTGGAATTTCTTGCTTTCCCATATCTGATTCACTCAAGCCATGGATGTAAAAGTCTAAGTAGGATTGGGTGGGGACATGCTCACTTATCCAATCATAAAGTAGATTTGGCTGAGAGGTGAGGTTAGGAAGGGAAGATGTGAGAGGAAATGGGGACAGAAGGGTTAACAAGGCCAGGGTAGACACTGTTTGTTGATTCCTCAAGTGACTACCAGACCAGCTGGGATTGGAACAACTATTATGTGAGTCATTATCTACTAAGCTATTCACCCCCATGAGGACACACAATCTTGCCCAGGATCACCAGTCTCAGATCATCTATGTAATCTTGATTTTGTTGTTATTTTTGGTTTGGCTATTTGAAAATGAAAATCTCATTTAGCCCAGGTTAGCGTAGAATTCCATATGTAGCTTAGTATTATGAGTACTAAGATTGAAGCTAAATTGCTGTGCCCTTTAAGAGATTGCTGGGGTTGCAATATTCAAGGGCTAAAATACTCTGAGCAATTAATGACGAACAATGCCAGTCTACCTTAAAAGGATTTAATTCAAGGAGATTATGGACTTGTTAAGTGAAGATAAAGAAAATTCTATAGAAGCAGACAATTGGCCACAAGTCTCAGGAAAGCATTCAGTTGGCAAATTCATAGTATTCAAATTCCCAAAGAGTGGTCTAGAACTTAGTATGGCTCCAGGTCTAAAGTTTTAAAATGATGGTGACTTTATCCATTTCTCATATTCTCACAAGGTGTTTTTTTTTTTTCATTGAAAGCAAAGCAAACAAGGCTGTGGGATTTTTAACTTTGCTCTAGAGGATCGGGAGAGACATTTAAAGATGGTTTCCCATAAAAGAGTCTGCTTCTTATTTTCTTTTCTACCCTTTCTTATTGCCCAGGGGAGTAGGACTGTGGGGAAGAGTCATGATTGGCAGAATAAAAGGAGTTTAGTTCTCATGGGTGCTCATGTCATGAAGCCTTTGTGAGACCTATGGCTATGAGAAAGACAAAAAGTGAGTAATAGAAAACACACGTTTTCCAACATTTCTAAAGTAAGGCCAGCATGATTTATGAAATGAAGGAGAAATGCAGCATGCTAAAAGTGCATTCCTAAAAGCGATTATTCCTCTGACTATTTCTTTAGCACCTTTCTGAGTGAAGGTCAAGATGAGCTCCCCATTGACACTCCAGACGCTGGCAAGAAGAAGTTTGCTCAAAAATGAAGCCTTGGCTATCTCTGCTTTGAATAAGCTACCCAAGGAACTCTTCCCATCCATGTTTATAGATGTGTTTAAGGGGAAACAAACAAACATCCTGAGGTCTATGGTGGCAGCCTGGCCTTTCAGATGCCTTCCCGTGGGAGCTCTGATGAAGATTCCTGACCTGGAGATGTTGCAGGCTGTGCTGGGTGGCCTTGATTTGCTGATTCAGCAGAAGGATCGACCTAGGTAAGTGTGAAAGTGTGAGCAAGAAGAAGAATGTGGATGGAGAGATCAGAATACAGTGTTCAGAATGGGGCCCAAGTTGATTCAGAGTTTTCTTAGAGAAGTGAATAAAGGAAAAGAGACAGTGGTGCATGGAGCAAAATGCTAATAGATGTAGTTAACACACAATGGGTCTACTACCAGCACTCTTTAGCCAGCCAGTAGGAAAGGAAAGACTCTTGGTTTAAAGAATGCATTCAAGGGAAGTGGACTGTGAGATGAAAGGAGATTATTCATTGGTAGTCCTGTCATTTGAAACCCCTTCTTTTTTGACCTACAGGAGTTGCAAGCTAGAGGTAGTTGATTTTCGGGATGCCCATCATAACTTCTGGAATGTGTGGGCTGGAACAGAGGATGGTGTCTGCTCTTCAGATGTTGTTAGAGAGACAAATCCAGTGGTGCATCATCCTGTACAACAGGGAAAACAGGTTGTGACTGTGATGATGAACCTTTCCCTCAAGTCCAGGAAGCTCTGCAAATACTTAAAATATTTCCACTGGTGGGCCCAGCAGCGAAAAGAAGTATTGCAGGTGATCTGTGAAAAGCTGGAGTTTGGGGCCCTCCCTGTGTATAACCCCCTAAAGCTGCTGGAGGCATTTGAGCCAAGCTGTATACAGGAACTCGAAGTGAATGCTCCCTGGGACCTGATGACCCTTGCAAAGTTTGCCCCTGTCCTGGGCCAGATGACAAACCTTCAGAAACTCCATCTGAAAGAAATTTTCATACCCTTGCATTGGATCAGGAACGAAGAAATGAAAGAAGAGTGTTTTCGACAGATCATTTCCCAGTTCTCAAAACTCAACAAGCTCAAGCATCTCTATTTGAATCGTTTCTTCTTTTTGAATGCAAGGCTGGATCAAGTGCTCAGGTGAGGATGGATAGAGAGTTTGTTCCACAGGCCAGAGAAGAGCCTTTCTGTGTTACATGAAACACAAGTTCACAACTGGTGCTACACAGCCACTGGTGAATACACATGGATATGAAATCAGAATGACTGATCTAGTAGTCTTTCTGCCATTCTAGCAACCAATATCTAGAAAAGGTCTTTGAAACCTAACCTACAGGGATGAGGTTTAAGCCACATGTTGCTCCATGTCTGCACTGTCCTCAGAGCTGTATGCACTGTTTACATCTCTCTCTCTGATTCTGAAATGGACAGGGTCTCTATGAGCACAGGTAGGGCTTGAGAAATTGAAAATAACAAAGAGTGATTATGGCCACCGGGAAGACTTCTCAGTAGTACAGAGGCTGTGTTGGGAGGTGGGAATCATGAGGACCACACTTAGCACACACAGGGAAGGCTCTCAGTTTCCACTAGGCCTTCTTCCTTCCTTTTGGACCCATTTGTCATCTGAACAGGATTTGTGTTTGACAGTGCAGAGGAACCAAATGTGGAGACCTAAGAAGTCAGTTACCATGCTTAGGTGGTGCCTGTGTTGTTAATTCTCCATCAGGGAGCATCCTGGGTTTGGCTTTCATGATTTTCTCAGAATGAACTTAGGACCAACTAACCTTTGCTTCCTTGAAGTTGGTGCCCTATCTGCACTCTTCCACTTACTGAGATCTTCTGCTTTGTCTTCCTATAGGAACTTGGAAAGTCCCTTAGAGACCCTTGCAGTAACCCACTGCACACTATCAGACTCAGACATGAGTTGCCTGACCGAGTGCCCAAGCATTCATCGGCTCACACATCTGGACCTGAGTGGTGTCACCTTCTTAAATTTAAGTCCTCCACTTCTAGGAAGACTGCTAGTGAGACTGAAAGCTACCCTGCAGACATTAAAATTGAAGGGCTGTATGCTCATGGACTTCCAAATGGGTGTCATCCTCCCTGCCCTGAGCCAGTGTTCCCAGCTGGTGGAGGTGAATTTTATGAAGAACTTCCTGTCTTTGACCAGCCTTAAGGAGCTTCTTCAGCACACTGCCAACCTGACACAGCTCACCTTGGAGATGTACCCTGCCCCTGATGAAGTGTATGATGACATTGGAGATGTCCTGCCAGACAGATTCACACAATGTTGTTCTGAGCTCTTGGAAACACTTAGAGGAATAAGACAGCCAAAAGAGGTCTATTTTGTGAGTAAGAAATGTCTAGACTGCCAGGAATTCTGTGTTTATGACCTGGAGCCCTCCCTATGTTCCTGCTGGGAATAAAGGATGTGAGATAACTGCTGGCTTGAGAAATGAATGGCAGGACACCATGGACTCATTAGAGAGTCACAGAGCATGTCTACTCAAGGTGTTTTTGGAGATATCTAGAGACAATGTCATTCCAATGAATCAGAGGAGAGAGAGAAGCTTTGACATGGACAATCAGGGACTGCTCATCTGCTCAGGGCCAATGGTGAAGACCCAACCACGGATAGGAAATAGGAATAGAGATTTGAGAACACGGGATTGCACCACAGCACAGTCGTGTGTGAGGGTTCATAGACACAGGGAAGGGTATAAAGACAGAGCATAGTACAAAGAGCCTCATGGACTGGACCTCTACCTTTTCCTTTTCAAACTTACATAAAGATTGGTGATATATGCACCCATATTTCCTTTTTGAAGAATAACAAAATTGAAAATGGACTGCTGTTGAGAGTCCAGTACTCTCATTTTTCAACACTGATCTGTCTTTGTCTGGTGATGGTTAAGCTGGATATTATTTTCCCAACCATCCTTAATATTAGTTTCCAAAAAGGTCAATAAAAATGCTTTTGCATGAGAGAGTGTATTGTAGACTTTAATTGACTAAGGGTTTTCTTCTCAATCTCAAACTTGTGCATTGTGCTTACTGCTTACTATGTTTGCATACTCTTGTGTCTCTTTAACCTTCTGAGTGTTAGAACTTTCAGACAAATAATAACCTAACATGCCATGCTCTTGATGTGTTTGTTTACACCTCAGCTTCATGCAATCTCATTAGCAAGTTGAGAGAATCTCTCAGAGGGATGGTTATGAGAATGAGGGTGCTTCCTGCCTTTTCTGAGGACCAGTGTTTGATCTTCAGGGGCAGGAACACTTGGACCACTTCCCAGATATCTGACATTCATATCTGGTTTCTGGAAGTGCTTGCTGTCACCTCCATCTACAGACACACATACCACACACAAGCCCTTTATTAGACATATTTAAAGATAAGTACACTTAAAATAGAAAAATATAAATAAATCCTGTATATTAAATAGGAAGCCAGTCTAGGAATTGATAACCCCACAGGTTTTAACATATCAAAGGATAGAAAAGCTAATGGCAGGTATACTGATGTTGCCCATGTGGGATTTCGATAGCAGAGGACAAGCTAGAAGACTATGTATAATCATGGGTAAGGGTGGTGGTTCTGATCTATGTTTATTTATTTATTCATTTTTTTATTTATTTTATATTTGCTGCATCAGTATTGTTTTCTCATATTTTGATTTGTGTTAATTGATACTGTTGTTGAGATCATTTCTTCATTGTATCTGGAATATTTTAAGCAGCATTTGGAGTAGGTTATAGAATACTAGAGAAAAATGGAAATTTTATTTTGCACAGTTATAAGATCAGCATTTCACATAATACTGGAATGGGGATTGTCTTAAAGTAAAAGAGGAATGCTTATTTCTCTTAGCATAATAATCTCCAGTACTTCCCCTTCTCCTACAAATGTCATGATTTCATTCTTTTTATGGCTGAATAAAATACCATTGTGCATACGAGCCACATTTCTCCCATCTGTCCCCTGAGGGATACCTAGGATGTTTCTATTTCTTTCCTGTTGTGGATGGTGAAGCAATGAACATCAGGTGCAAATATCACTGTGTCATGTTGTGGGATGAGGACATGCTTTTATTGGCAACACTAAGCGGTATAAAAAATAGAAGTGTTTTTATAGTACAATAGCCTCATTGAAGATAGGCATTCTACCTCCATGCAAACTGAGAGAGGTAGCAGTATAAGGTGTGATGAAGAGGTCATTGGTGGATCAGCCCTTTTAGACCGAGCTTGAGGTTAGAGCTACTGGCCACCTGCTTTGCTTTTTTGAAATTAACTTAAAGTTTGTAGTCTAATATCAGTCTCTGGGTCATTTATTTAACTTGTTAGACCTGGCATTTTAGGCAGGAACCTGTATTGTTAGCACTTTGTGGAAAGAGTTAGAGGAATCCAGCACAGGCTTGTCTATGTAGTGTGCTTCAGGATTGTTCAGGATAGGGGATCAAATAAGATACGTTAAATCTTGATATCGGTGGTTTGGCTGTGGGGTTTGAGCTCAGGATACAAGTGCTCTGAGTTAGAGCCATATTCTCGGGTCATCTATTTGTTTTTCTTTAATTTTATGTAGATACAATATCTTTTCAGAACAGATGTCTATCCCATATCTGTGATCTTCTATGCTGGTATCCTTAAATTGTAGATCCCAGGTGTGTCTTGTATGTGTGTCCTGGATAATTCTTTTACTAAGCTCACTCTCAGACAACATCGAGTCAAATAGTCAAGGCTGAAACAATCCAATTCCACAAGATCAGTTCTTCGCTCATCAGGGGCATGTGTCTTGTGCTCACAAAGCTGGTAGTACATCTCAGAATAAGTTTTAAGCTACAGTTCAGGGAAATTATACTTCAAACAATTACAAAACCCTAATCAGTTAAGCCTTATTAAATGGAGACCAAAGGGATTGAAGTATAGAACAGATACCTACTAGAAATCTAAAATGGACCCAGGAACCTGTACAGTGCCAAAAAATTTGGAGTTCAAGGACAGTCTTGCCTATTTTACGCAAGTCAGAAATTGCTCTAATAAATTCTAGTGTGGAGGTTCTAACTTTTATTCCAAACACTCGGGATTAAAGTCTTTGCATTCAACCAAGTCTAAGTTCATTCTCTGTCCTGTATGGAAAGATATGAAGGCCCCTATGTATATCCCAGGCCTGTGAAACCATGAACAGCTCATGGACCATTTCATGTTTTCCCATGGGACACAAGATTTTCTAAATCCCTGTTTTAGGAGCTCACTCAGAATTCCAGTTAGGAGGTGACTCTCTGTCTTCTTTCTCATGCATTGAATAATGGCCAATTGATTGGTCATCAGAATTGGTAGATTCCCAAACCTCAGCCAAGCTGACAATGCTATGGATACAAGTGAGGCCAAAAGATCAGCCTGTACCCAGAACAGCAAACAAGCTTATAAGAGGGCCTCCTGAGGCTCAGTGGTAATGGAACATACCTTTAATCCCATTACTTGTGAGGCAAGTTAGGTGGAATCCCATTTTATTCAAATTCAGGTTAGGCTGGCTGCAAAGGTACACAGAAAAACCTTGTCTCAAAAAAAAAAAAAAAAAAACCAAAAACAAAATAGAACAAAACCAAACCAACAGAAAAGAAATTAAAAAAGAGAAAGAATGAATGAAAAGAAATCATAATTTAGTGAGGTGGTACTCATCTGTAGTCATATATTTTTCATGAGTTATTAAAGCCACTTTAGATGTAAATAGCAATCAGTCATACTAGCTATTCATGTATCTCTTTTAATCCCAGTTACAGTTACAGAGTTTCTGCCTTTAATCCTAGCACTAGAGTGGTATAAAAGGTAGAGGCAAGGTCTTCAAAAGTCATTCTCAGGATTTTCCAACCTCTTGTTGAGAGGTTGTGGGGGCAGATCAACATTTTCAGCCTGTTATAAACATAAGATTTCATGGCTTGGCTGCTTTGCTTCTCTGTATTACACCTAAGCTTGAAGCCCAATATGTGTCTCTGGGTCTGCTGTGTATCTTGTAACACACACCATAAATCAAAGCACCAAGGTGGTAAATGCAGGCAGATCTCTGAAAGTTAAAAGTCAGACAGTTCTTCAGAGCTATTTTCAGGTTTGTAGGGCAGTTACATAGACAAATGCTGTATCCAAAAAAAAACCCATACAATTGATTTCCTATTTTCACCATGATCTCACTCAGTTCATTCTCAGTCCTGAAAACAGATGATGGGTAGATTCTACTCATCATGGATATTATTCCATAAAAGGGAAAGCAGATACAAACAATAAAATCAATCAATCAATCAACCAATTGATTGATTGATTTCAGGTGTTTCAGGTAACTTAGGGAATGAGATTTACTGCCTACTGTGATGAGTATGTTTTCCTCGCTGCCATGGTCCAGCTACCATGCAAGCCCCCAATAACACGCTGAAACTCTGTATTCGATATAATGCTGTTGGCCAGGTACTAATTTCTTATCGGATAATGCTGCCTTAATGATTAATCAATTTCTACTTACGTAAGTATCTTCATGTGGTCATCCTATCCAAGAATAAACCAGCATGTTGCTGTATGCAGGCTCTCCATTTTGGCTCCTCCTAATTACTTCTTCCTCCTAATCTCCTAGCCCCACCTATTTTCCTTTCTTTTTTGGCCAACAGTGCTTTATTCTTTAATCAGTATGAGAAACATATTTACACAATAACATATCCCATCAGTCACCATAGACTCATTTAATTCTCTTTCCTGTTAGGAGATCTAAGAAAACTGGTCATACACAAGTCATACTTGCTACACCTCAGGTAGGAGTGTTACAGAGACTTCTAGGTCAGCTCAGATGCATAGTGAGTTCAGATTGGGCTGAGTTACATTGAGCAAATTCACTTGGAAAAATTACAAATATCTAAATGTAATCAAGACAGTGAATCCCAGAACTGAGAATTTGAGTAGAGTTTTTTTTTTTTTTTTTTTTGGGGTTGGTTGATTGGTTGGTTGGTTTGTTATGTTTTTGGCATTTCAAGACAGGGTTTCTCTGTATTACTTTGTAGTCTGTTCTAGAAATTGCTTTGTAGAACAGAATAATTTTCAAAGTTCAACAGGTAATACTGTGGAACACAGTAAAGTCTTTGCATCTAATATGAATAGATGTCTCCTCTGTTGATTGTTGTTGATAAATGTGCTGTATTTCTGGGTTCCTGGTGTGTCTGCTTCAGAATACACAGCTCACTCCTACCCAGTGTTTTCTCTACCTGTGTCTGTGGTTTTTCTCTTCCTATCACACTGAACTAATGAGTCTCACAGCTGTCCATGTCCTGAAAGCCTAGGGCCAGGCCTCTTATCAATGGGACACAGAGTACATGGCTTCACACAGCGTTTAAGGTATTAGAAACAAAGTCGTACAGGGTTGTTTTCACTATCCAGCTTCTCTTGTTTTTCCATATAAAGTTGATTATTATCTGTTACAAGTAGGTTTTTCCTGCCGCTGGTCTGGTCTTTCTACAATCTGGAATTTCTATGCCTTCTCTATTGCTTAAAGAATTGTCTCTCATAGTTATTGTTGTAAAACATTGTTTCTCCAGGGTACATTTACTAGAAAAAGATACAAATAAATTGCCTTCATAGTTCTTACTTATAATAATTCTCAGCATGCTAAGAGACACAATGCAAGGTACTGCTACATGGAGTGTTAAATAAACTCACTATCTGCCAATACTTTGAATAGCAGCCATTGGAAATGATATGTAAGCAATTATCTCAATTTATATTGTACCATTAAATGGAAGACATTTTACTATTTGATTCAAATGCATTTATTTTAGAAATGATGTTTAAAAGTATAGGCAAGGTCTTCAGGAGTCAGTCTCAGGAGTCTCTTGGTGAGAGCATCTGGGGACAGATCAGCCCTTTCAGCCTGTTATAAATGTAAGAGGTTGTGGCTTGGCTGCTTTTCTTCTCTGTATTTCACCTAAGCTTGAAGCCCAATATGTGTCTCTGGGTCTGTTCTGTATCTTGTAACACACACGATTAATCAAATCACCCAGAAGGGAGAGGCAGGCAGATCTCTTTAATTTAAAAGCCAGCATGGTCTGCAGAGCTATTTTCAGGTTTGTAGGGTGGTTACACAGAGAAATTCTGTCTCCAAAATTAATAGAAGTGATTTCCTATTTTCACCATGATCTCACTCAGTTCATTTTCAGTCCCGAAAATAGATCTAATCAACTTGAAAATTCCCTGTTTAGATAATCTTCCACTAAGGTAGAAACATAACTGAAACCCACTGTAGATTCTACTCATCATGGATATTATTCCATAAAAGGGAAAGAAGATACAAACAATAAAATTAATCAATCAATCAACCAATTGATTGATTGATTTCAGGTGTTTGAGGTGACTTAGGGAATGAGTTTTTACTGTCTACTGTAACGAGTATGTATTCCCCACAGCTGGTCCATGTGTTCATCTTATCAGAAAACAGGCCAGTGTGCTGCTACCTCCAGGCTCTCCATTTTGACTCCTCCTAACAACTTTCTCTTCCTCCTATTCCTAGCCCCACCTATTTTCTATTTTTTTTTTTTTTGGCCTGCTTTATTCATTAACCAGTATGAGAAACATTTTTACAGAAAAACATCTCCCATCAGTCACCATAGACTCAATTCATTCTCTTTCCTGATGGGAGATCTAAGCAAACTGGTCATACGCAAGTCATACTTACTACACTTCAGGTAGGAGGATTACTTAGACCTTTAGGTCAGCTCAGATGCATAGTGAGATGAGATTGGGCTGAGTTACATTGAGCAAATTTCCTTGAAAAATTACAAATATCTAAATGTAATCAAGACAATGAATCCTAGAACTGGGATTTTGGTAGAAGCATTTTGTTTGTTTGTTTGTTTGGTTGGTTGGTTTGTTATGTTTTTGGTATTTCAAGACAGAATTTCTCTGTATTACTTTGCAGACTGTTCTAGAAATTGCTCTGTTGAACAGAATAATTTTCAAAGTTCCACAGGTAGTACTTTGGATCACATTATGGTCTTTGTATCTACTATGAGGAGATATCCCCTCTGTTGATTTTGTTGGTAAATGTGCTGTGTTTCTGGGTTGCTAGTGTGACTGCTTCAGAATACATAGCTCACTCCTCCCCAGTGTTTTCTCTAACTGAGTCTGTGGTTTTTCTCTTCCTATCACACTGAGCTAATCAGTCTCAAAGCTGTGCAGGTCCTGAAATCCTAGGGACAGGACTCTTATCAATACGATACAGAGCACATGGTTTCACAGGGGGTTTAAGGTTTTGAAACAAAGTCGTATGCTGTAAGCTATGTTCCCAGCTACTGAGTTTATATGGAGAACAATGTGTCTCTGTAATTAAACAGGTGTCTCTGTAATTAAAAAGACAATTGTGTTACTAAAGTATAATTTCGAGCCAGGCAAACATTAATTTGTAAATAAACATGTGGAATTAGGGATGAGTATTTTTCCAACATGGGAAATGGAAAGGGAGAGTCAGAACCTGAGATCGTGCAGAAGTCTATTCTGTTGTCACTCTCAGTCTCTGCCTTATTCACTTGTGTCTACATCAAGGTGAGCAGAATTCTACAGCTACCTGAATGGAACACCTTGTGTAGCACAAGCCTGCCCTTGTTTACTATGCTCGTGGCTATCATTGAGAGTGTTGGAAATCTCTCTTCTAGCTATGAGTCCAGGAACTGTAAGTGAATGGTTGCTGGGATCTTAGGATCCTTGAAAAGTTTGCCCATGGCCTGTCCCTAATGAAAAACCTTGAGAAACTACTTTGCAAATAAATCTACATTGCAAACAATGCACCTGCATTGTTTTTTGAACCAAGAGATGAAACAATGGTATTTTAGACATACCATTCCCCTGTTTTTCCAACTCAAGAAGCTCCAGCATCTCTGTATGAATCGTGTCCCTTCATTTTGAATGTAAGACTTGACATATTGCTCAGGTGAGGACAAAGAGCACATGGCTTCACTCGGGGTTCAAAGTTTGGGAAACAAAGTGGTATGGAGTAAGCTCTGTTCACAGGTATGAAGTCATATATGGAGAACAATGGGATGTGGCACAGTTGTCTATGGATTGAGAAAAACAATTATTTCTTTCTAAAGTATAATTTGGAGCCAGGCAAGTGTTAATTTGTAAATGAACATGTGGAAGTAGGGATGAGTGGTGTTTCTCCAACATGATATCTGCAAAGAGATAATCAATCCCTGAGAGCCTGGAGCAATCCACTCTGTTGGCCCTCAGTCACTGTCCTCCTTTTTTGTCCTACTTTCAAGGTCAGCAGAATTTTGTGGCATGTGAAGTTGAAAAAGAGCCATTTAAATCCCCAGTCCTCCCTGTCTATACCAAAACACCTTGTGGACTTACTGTCCTTCAACTCCTTTCTTCCTGTCATTCTCCTGATTCTGTGAGTCTGCTGTGGCTATTCATTCATTTTGTGCATAGAATTTCCAATGGGATGAGATGAGCCTGGCAGACCCACTGTCCTCTAAAGAAGGTTTGATCAATTTAACAGGAATGCATTCTAGTATGTTCAGGTTAAGATGTTCAATTGGAACATGATGTTGCCTCATCTAAAAGGAAAACAGAGTTCAAAGGAATTGGGGTGTGGGTACATTGTCCTCTTCTTTTTGCTCTTATTTTCTCAATAGTGTCATACAGTCCAGATTGTTTTTGAACTTCTTACTCTTCAGGCAACTCTTCCTAGTTCCCAGATACCTAACACTCACCATCAGGTCCTGCTTGCAAAACATGTACAGTGGGGCCGTTTTCCGCAAGGCTCCTACCCTGTGAGGTTAGCAGACAACCTACAATTAAAAACCGCCACTACGTAGACATGTATCATTTTCTTGGCCTCTGGGATTTGCCCAACTGAAGAAGTGTATTTATACCCCAAATTGTAATTTCTGTATCCATTTTTGTTTTCCTCTCTAAAATCTACCATTATTCCCTTTATCTGTACAATTAAAGGAAACATAGGAATTTGATTTCACACTATTTTATATGCTTTATTTTTTATGTTTAAATTAGAATCAATCTTATTTTACATATCAATCACAGTTCCCTCTCTCTCATATCCCATCCACTCACCAGGGTGGTTGAAGCCATCCAGGAGGTATTATAAGTCATTTGGGTCAAGGCCTAGGCTCTCCATCATTTGTCTAGGTTAAGGAAGTATCCCTCCATGAGGAATGGGTTACAGAAGTCCTTTCATGCACTAGGGATACATCCTGTTCCTTTGCCAGAGTCCCCATAGACTACCAAATTCTACTACAAGACACCCTCGTTCATGGAGCCTTGTTTGGTCCAGTGTGACTTTCTCAGCTGTCACACTGAGGTCCATTTGTTCCCATTTACTCAGGTCATTTGTTTCTGTGGGGTTTCCCAGCATGGTCTTGACCCCTTTGTTTATCATGCCTCCCTCCCTGAAACTTGCTTCCATGATTTGGCTCAGTGCTTAGCTATGGATGTCTCCTTCTGCTTCCCTCAGCTACAGGACGAAGGTTCTAGGATGGCTTTTAAGGAAGTCATCCTTCTCATTATAGGGGAAGGGCATTTAAGGTTGCCTCTCCACTATTGCTCAGATTCTTAGTTGGGGTCATCCCTGTAGATCTCTGTACAATTCCCCAGTGCCAGATTTCTGTTTAAGACTATAATTTCTCCCTCTATTGTTATGACTCTTTTCTTGCTCTCCTCTATTCATCTCCCTATTCAATCTTCCTGATCCCTCATGTCATCCTCCCACCTCCTCTTCTCCCCCATCTTTCTTTTACCTCCTTATCACTACGCCCCCTCCCATGTATCCAATTACTCAGGGGCTCTTGTCCCTTTCCTCTTCACCAGAGGACCATGTAGGTCTCTCCTACGGTCGTCCTCTTTATGTCCAACTTTTCTGGAGTTGTGGATTGTATTCTGGTGAAGTTAGTTCTGGTGAAGTTTTTTGGTTCGTCAACTTTGTTTTATTTTTTATTTTACATATGGATCCCAGTTCCCTCTCTTTCCCTCTCTTCCTCTTTCTATTTCTCTCTCTACCACGCTCACATGCACCCCAACCACCCACCTCTCCCATCCCCCTATCAACATGTACGGTGATGCTCTCTAGGAGGGCTCATCTAAATCTGTCAAGTCATTTGGAGTAGGCATTAGGACTTCTCTCCTGTCTCTTGGTTAAAGGAGTATCCCTCCATGGGGGAAGGGCCTGCAATGTCTTTTTCTGCACCAGGAATACATCCTGGGTTCACTATATGATGACCCTTGGATTGCTCAGACCTAATAGCTGAGACACATATTCAAAGGGGCCGAATCAGTCCCATGCTAGATTTCCAGCTATCAGTCTGGTGTCCAAATAGCATCTGGATTCCAGTTCAGCTCAGTGTATACTTGTGGGTGTTTACTATTTTTTCTATCAGGTACTAGATGAGGGCGCTATGATAGAGCATAAGTTAGGCATTTGTCTCATTACCAGTGAATGGCATTTATGGTAGCCTTTCCACTGTTGCTCAAATTGTTAGTTGGGATTAGTCTTGAATTATATGGACATTTCTTTAGGTTCAGTTTTCTCTTCACTGTCATAATTGCTCCTCTTTTATGGTCTCTCCCTCTCTCTGTTTCTCTCTCTTTTCTCTCCTCTATTCTTCCCCTGACTCAATCTTACTAATGCCACTGCACCTCTTCTCTTTCTCTTAGCTCCCAAAACACTCACGACTCCCACCACCTTGTGCTCTGGTGAAATTGTCCCTTCCCCTTTCTGTGAGGGACCTTATATGAAACACTTAGACTCCTTCTTGTGTACCAGTTCATCTGGTGGTGTGAATTATAGGCTTGTGATTTTTTGTTCTATGTCTAAAATCCACATATGAGCGAGCACATACCATGTTCTTCTTTTTGTGACTGAGTTACTTCATTCAGGAAGGTTCCTTCAAGTTCCATCCACTTGCCTGTGAATTTCAAGATTCCATTGTTTTTGTCCACAGAGTAGTATTCCATTAGGTAGATCTGACACATCTTCTTTATCCTTTCTTCAGTTAAGGGGCATTTAGGTTGCTCCCAGATTTTTGCTGTTACAATTAATGCTGCTATAAAAATATTCAGTATGTGTCTTTGGTGAATCAATGTGGACCATTTGGGTATATGCCTAAGAGTGGAATTGCCAGGTACTATGGTAGACTGATTCCAATTTTCCTGAGGAACCAACATACTGATCTCAAAAATGAGTGTGCATGTTTGGACTCCAATGATCAGTGGAAGAGAGTTACCCTTTCTTGATATACTCTCTAGCATAAGTTGTCATTGGTGTTCCTAACTTTATCCATTCTGGCAGGAGTAAGATAATATCTCAAAACTGTATTCATTTGAATTTCCCTGATAGCTAAGGATTTTGAGAACTTTCTTAATTACTTTTCAGCATTTTTGATTTCATCAATTTAGAATTCCCTTTTCATTTTGTACCCCATTTTTAAAATAGGGTTATTTGGTATTTTGTTGAATAGTTTCTAGAGTTTTATGTATATTTTTCAGATCAACACTCTGTCAAATTTAGCATTGGTGAAAAATTTTTCCCAGTCTGTAGCCTGCCATTTGTTCTTGTCAACTGTGTCCTTTCCTTTGTAAAACCTTCTAAGTATAAGGAAGTTCAATTTATAAATTTTGAATCTCCCTGTCTCTGCTACTAGAGTTATGTTCAGGAAGCAGTCTCCTATAACAATTTGTTAAAGCATAGCTCCCACTTCCTCTTCCAAAAGGTTCAGTGTGGTTGGATTTACAATGAAGTCTTTGATCCATCTGGACTTCAGTTTTCTGCATGTGATAGACATCGTTCTGTCTGCATTCTTATACACACCATCATGCAGTTGTGCCAGCACCATTTGTTGAACATGCTTTCCTCCTTCCATTGTATACTTTTAGCTGTTTTGTCAAAACTCGTGTGTTCATAGGTGAGTGCTTTAATATCAGGATTTTCAATTCGATTCCATTGGTCTACATGTCTATTTTTATACAAATACCAGGCTGTTTTCAGGATTATAGCTGTGTAGTAGGGATGTAGATGCCACCTGACGTTCCTTTATTGTACAGGGTTCTTTAAGCTATCCTGCTTCCCTTGATTTTCCATATAAAGTTGATTATTATGCTTTCAAAGTCAGTGAAGAATTGTGCTGGGATTTTAATGGAGATTTCATTGAATCTATAGATTGCTTTTGGCAAGATTTCCATTTTCACTATGTTTATCCTACCTATCCAAGAGCATGGGAGATATTTCCATTTTCTGGTATCTTCTTTAATTTCTTTCTTTTAAGACATAAAGTTCTTATTATGTAGAACTTTCACTTGTTTGGTAAGCATTACCCCAAGATACTTTATGTTGTTTGTGGCTATTGTAAATGGTGATGTTCCCGTGACTTCATTCTCAGCCCCTTAGTCGTCTGAATAAAGTAAGAATGCTGATTATTTTGAGTTTATATTGTATCTTCCTTGTTTGCTGAAGGTGTTTATCAGCTGTAGGAGTTCCCTGGTAGAGTTATTTCGGTCGCTTATGTAAACTATCATATCATGAAACTTTCACATCTTCATTACGATTTTATATCCCCATGATCTACTTTTGTTGTCTTATTGCTTTAGCTAGAATTTCAAATACAATATTGAAGAGATGTAGAGAGGACAGCCTTGTCTCTCCAGATTTTAGAGGAATCGCTTTAAGCTTCTCTCAATTCAGTTTGATATTGGCTGTTGGTTTATTGTGTATTGCTCTTATTATGTTTAGGTATGTTCCTGTATTCCCTGATATCTCCAAGACCTTTATTGTGAATGGGTAGAGAATTGTGTCGAAGGCTTTTCAGATTCTAGGTTGATGATCATGTAGATTTTCTGATTCAGTTTGTTTATGTGGTGGATCATGTTGACAGATTTTTGTATGTTAAACTATCCCTCCAACCCAGGGATGAAGCCTACTTGGTCATGGTGTTGATTTCTCTCATGTATTCTTGGATTCAGTTTGTCAGTTTTTTATTGAATATTTTTGCATCAATGTTCATTGGGTATATTGGTTTGTATTTTTTCTCTTATTTGTGTTTTTGTATAGCTTGGTTACCAAGGTGATTGCAGCATCATAGAAAGAGATTTGTAATGAACCTTCTGTTTCTATTGTGTGAAACCTTTTGAGGAGTATTGGTTTTATATCTTCCTTGAATTTCTGTTAGAATTCTGCACTGAAGCCGTTTAATTGTTTTTTGTTTTTCTTGGCCTTTTGTCCTATCTTTATGAAATTTGTGTATTTGTACATTTCTTCCAATTATTTGTTTGTTTTTTCTTCCATTTCTTTAAGGGATTTTCTCACATTATCTTGGAGGGCTTCTATTATTCTCATCATGACTTTATTTTTAAAGTGCTTTTTTCTGCTTCATCTGCTTTGGGGTGTTGAGGTCTAGTTGGTGTATTGTCCCTTGATTCTGGTGGTATCATGCTTGTCTTTCTATATTTAGGTGTTTTCTTGATTGCATAATGGATATGAGAAGTCATACACTTAATCATGACAGTTGATATATTCTTGTTGCCCTAAAGCATAAGGAAGAGTGGAGGAGTATTCATCAATGATACTATACAATGAAATCATATTGGAACACAAGTGAATACCAAGAAAGAGGCATCTCAGATACAATGACATTACTTTTATCTCTTCCTAGAAATTGGTGATGAGATTATTTACAATGTATCATCACTATAATACATAAGATCACAATGAGAAGGGCACATTGGGACTTCAAATTATATTTGTCTTCATATACTCAAAATTTGTTGAATGTCAGCTGCAAAGAACACTTTGCATAGCTCATTATCAGACAGAGAAATATGTGGTGACAGTGGTAAGAGTCTTACATCAATCCATCTCCTGAGAAGAAGAAGCCACAATCAATTGGTTTTACTTTTTAGGTCCTTGCAGTTGACTCTCAACCTTCCTGTAAAGAGCAGTTCCTTTAAGATAATTGGGTGACTCCCAGCAGGCTAAACTGATAAGGACATTCTCTGTTGCACTGATTGTAATCTTCTTCCTTATTTTCATTCATCTCCTAAACAGAATGTCTGGGCTTAGTACCCTGAACCTGAAGCTCTGAAGCTCTGCCATACCAGCTTAATTCTTAGTCTTGACTTCCTTTCTAGATCCTCTAGATTGCTAGAGGTAAAAGTATGTACCACCATCTCTGCTTTTTCTCTTAAAAATAAACAATGGTCATGGAAGGAAGGGCTTAATGAGGAAATGAGAATCATCAAAGATGATTTTAAAATATGGACTTTCTGGAAGAATCCATTAGTAGGGTAGAAGACATTTCTGAAAAGTTAGGAGTGATAGGGTAAATGTTCTTGGTGGTCTGGGTATGGCCAGCTGTTTACATGTTACAGGTTCTCTATTTAATGAAGTGGAAATTTTTGTTCAGATAGTGTCCAGAGGAATGAAGAAAAGTTTACTTAGGTATGACTCTGTGTGTTAGTCAGGGTAAATATTGCTATAAGGAGAGACTGGAAGCCAAGAGCTCATAAATATTTCATTGAGAATGGCTCATTCCATTTTCAAAGGTTTAGACCATTTTGATCATGAAGGGAATAATGGCAATAACCAGGCAGATGAGGGGCTGGAGCAGAGAGTGCCAAGAATATAGGTGACAGAAATTCAACTGAATGTCTCTCTGTGAAGCTTGAGAAAAAAATGACCCCAAAGCCTGTCCCCAGTGTGACAATTTTCCTCCATCAAGGCAACACCTACTCCAACAAGGCCACACCTACTAAAATTGTCCCTCTTGTAGGGGGCTGTTTGCTTTCAAACCAACATTGTCTGAATGAGTTTAGTGTGCATTGAATGTGTTTGTGGTATGTGTGGTTTTGTGGTGTGTGTGTGTGTGTGTGTGTGTGTGTGTGTGTGTGTGTGTGTAGTATGTGCTTGTGTGTATGTTTGTGTGTGTATTGTGGTTTCTGGATATGTTTGTGGTTTGTGTGGATGTATGTGTGTGATGTACATGTATGTATATGAGTGTGTGTGTGGTATATGTTGTTTATGGGTGTGGCCTATTGTGTGTGTGTGTGTGTGTATCTGTGTGTGTGTGTGTGTGTCTTTTGTGTGTGTATGTGTATGTGTATGGAATATGTTTGAGGTATGCATCTGGTTTGTGTATGTGTGGTATGTGTTTGTGGTGTATATGTGGTTTATGTGTGTATATAGTACTTGTGTGTGTGTGTGTGTGTGAGTGTGTGTGTGTGTGTGTTTATGTGTGTGTGTATGTGTGTGTTTATATACACTTGTTTGCCATGATAATATAGTGGAAGTGAGAGGATGATTTTCTTTTTTTCTCATTTTCATTTTCATTCTTTTCTGTGGTTTTTTTTTTTTTGTTTTTGTTTGTTTGCCTTCTTTGTCATTTCAGACATATCTAGTCATCCTGGAAATCACTCACCATGTAGAAATGGCCAACCTCTAACTCACTGAATTTTCATGTCTTCTGAGTGCTTGGGATAAATGTATGCCTTACCATACACCATGCAGACGAGGCAATGGCTAGCACACCAAATGCCCTAGATACTCCTCTCAGGGACCCAAATATAGGATGAAAAGAGCGATCCCAAGGAGAAATTGAGCGTGATGCTTGGATCATTGAATCAGAACTGTCTGCATTCTGAGTGCTCCCCTATATATGCTTAGTCAATGTTTGGTGTAGAAACAACAATTGCAGATTTGCAAAAGTGCCCCAGACTATCTGGGTATTACCGGAGTTAGGAGTGTACCAACACTCTGTAGGATAAGCTAGGAGGATTTAGAGTTCAACACTGTCTTGACATATACGGTCAATCCCAGGATCCAAAATCAAACAAAGGAAAGAAAACCCATTTCCTGGGACATCCTAAAAATGGAAAAGGAGGGAGCATAGTCAAGTTCATTTCAAACTCCATTTATTATATGGCAGTAGTAAGGGATTAACAGAGATATCCATGACTATAGATCGGGAATGTTGTTGAATAGAGTAAGTATGCCTAGAATACAAGTGGCCATGGTTGGATGCACAGAAATGCACAGTTTAAGATGAGGGTTGTAATAACAAACACCCAAAGCCAGATGTTGAGGTTCAAGATTCAAACTGAGGGTCAGAGAGGCATAGCAGCCAGGCCACTAGCCCTTACTTCTACCTCAGACTGAAATAGCAATCCTGTCTCCCTTCACAAATCCTCAGAAGATAACACCTTCATCGAGCCTCAGACAGAAATCCCAGACTGCTGCCTCTACGTTTTATACCTCTCAAATCCTCAGATTAAAAACTTTCATCCCAAATGCTGAGATTACCTTCCTGTAAGATGTTCCTCTTTTTGATGTGATCAAATTCCTGTAGCTGGTTCAGGCCTTGAACTAACAGATATCCAGCTTATTGTTCTTTAGTACAAGTATAAAGGTGTGTACCACAACTCTGGCATTTTGGCTTTCTAGTACATCTGCAGAGCCTCTCGATGCTGATCTCCATTGTCTGACCTCCAGGCCTTGTGGCTAGCTTTGCTTTCTAAACCATCAGGCAAGGTATAATTAATCATAAATATCACCACAGACCAATATCTAACTCTGGGTTTTATTACGTATTAGCATACAACTTAAAAGTATGAATTCACACACACACACACACACACACACACACAAAAGCCAGTTGCCTGTGGTTTAGAAGCTACTGGGCCAGGATGAAGCTGCTGGGCTTCATCCAGGGCTCATGGCAGAGTGAGACCACATGGGATTTGATTCATTTTTCTCCAAGCCTCTGAAAACTGAAGAATGACTGGTTTTTCCTTCTTTTGCATTCGTTCTCCTGGCCTTTTGTGCTGTGTGATTTCACTGCAATCTATCCTCAGACTGCCACTGTGCTCACAGTGCCCCAGACAGCTGATGGATCTCATTGATTTTGGGGACTGACACTGGATTATGCAACCAATCAAATCATTTAGAATGGTGAGTTCATGGGAAGTAATTTGAGCAGATGCATCCAAACCTGCCCAATATCATTTCACCTCTGGGGAACTGGATTCAATGACACTGAATCTGATGATGCCATGGGTCATGGGAAAAATTACACTGTTGCATTTACAACTTGTGCAGCTTGGTCAAATCTAGCTGAGGAATGGCATACTGTCATTGAATGGTATAGGTCAGTAGAGGTGGTTCCTCCTTGTCAGGGTTGAGGCAAATGGACAGAATGGTATGTTGAAGCACATACTCTCAGTGCCTGTGTTATTACTGGTCTGACCACCTGCAAAGATGACTGGAGAACTTGAAGGCTTGGGCCAGTACGGGATGGTCACGCCCTTCATGTGGGATTGTGAGAGAGTCTGCAACATGATCACGCAGATCTTTTTGACACACTTAATGATGGATTGTAAAATGACAGCAATAGTGATTGCCCACTAAGTTGAGGTGGGGAGCATATCCCCTGCCACCTGGACCTAACCTCCTGTACTCTCTCTTATTTCCTTGATCTTGCAACCAACTTTACCAATGAGAGAACCACACTGACTAGCAGGAACCACCAAACACAAGATGACAGGAGGTCTACTGGCAGCTGTGCTATTTGTCATAGAGTTGCTTATGTCCTCTTCCAGTTTGTCATTGATCAAAGCAAAGGTTTGAAGATGGCATTATTCAGTCCAGCCAAAGTGATAATTCTCTCAAGACAATACCCTTATGGGATGTTGATCGGTGCACCACACTCCTTGTGGATCTTCATAACAGATTTTCTTTCTTTCCAATGATACTGCCAACTTCCTTTCCATGCATACATAGCCTGAAGGTGAGAGTGATATTTTATCCACCTTAAATCACACCTGTGCCCATGTCTACAAGTTACAAAGTGCTGGACTTGGAGTGGTCAAGTCTTTGGTCACTGGAAGCACATGTCCACTGAGGGGAAAAGGGATGCAGGCAGGATGGGGAAGGGCATGAGGCCAGTGGCTGAATGATGGGAGATGTTATTCTGTATATATGTTTCTCATACTGGTTAATAAAGCACTGTGGCCAATAGAAAACTAGATAGGCGGGGCTAGGAGACTAGGAGGATGAAAGAGGAGGTAGAAGGAGGAGTCAAGATGTAGAGCATGGAGGAAGGAAGACACCCACCCCGGCTCTCGGTTAAGATGTGGAAATACTTAGATAAGTAGAAATGGGTTAATAATTAAGACAAAGCTAGCCCATTAACAATGATAGTCATTGGCCAACAGGATTGTATCAAATACAGAGTCTCTGAGTGTTACTTGGGTCTGGTGTGGCTATGGGCCCAGACTGGCGGGCAGGCAGGGTGGTGCTGTTAGGAAAAGCCTGCTGTAACATAAAGGTGTCAGAAGTGGGACTGAGACCTTTCACTTAAAACTTAACAAAAGCTTAAAAACTAGTTTTTAGAAACAAAGGAACAGAGACTAGCAAGACTTCTTAGTAGCAGCATTTTCTCAGTTGGATTTGTTTTGCTGTAGAAAGAGATTTTCTTGGCTCCTTTAAGGGAGGTTTCCAAAATTTGCATAAGTGGCAAAAAGCCACCTTGCTTTTAAAGAGCTCTGCTAACAATTCATTGGTGTGTACGAGAGCTGCAATGAAGGTTTACACTGTGTTTTAAAAAATACACTGGCTTGGGAAAGAAAAAGAAACAGAATACAATGGTTTAAAAAAAAAAGAAAGGAACAGAATGGATAGGTCTGGTGGTGCATGCCATTTCTCCCAGCACTCGGTAGACAGAGACAAGCAGCTCTCTGTGATTTCAAAGTAAACCTGGTATGCAATGAATTCCAGGACAGATAAAAATTACACAGAGAAACCCTGTCTCAAAATATGTAAAAATAGAAATAGAAGAAATAGAGTAATAAAAAAGCAATGTAAAGATGAAAAGCACAAAAACATTTGGATACTATATGCGATTCTGTTGTCTTTAAATTATTTCATTGCTGAGAAAATAACACCTATTGATAAGAGATATGCTACTGGATTAATTCAATTTATATATTTTAAAAATGCTTTGACTCCAAAATTTAAGCTTAAGGACAAATTACTGGGTAAAAGGATTTCTAATTTTGTTTTCACAGAAAATGAAAAGCTATGGATTCTTTCCAGACTTATGTGATTTGATCAAGCCAGTCCCCCTGAAACAACTCCCCAGGTGATCCAACATTCAAAGCAGTTGAGACAAAGCCTTGAAGACTACAGCCAAGATCTCTGTGTTCTTAGGATCCCCATGACAGCGATCTCTACCAGCAGGAAGTAGTTTGGAAAGGACGACGCCCAAATTCACAAATATTGTTTATAAATGTCTGTTTTCATTTAAATGGACTTGGTTATAATTGGCTATAACCAAATACAATCTTTTTAAAGGTAAAAAGGAAATTATGGTATAGATATGAATACTTTGCTTAGGAATGGATTTTCTTTTATTGATACAATTTAAGGTCAATTTTGTGATATGTATATTTCTCCTCTTGTTTAGGTATTGTGTTTATATAGCTCATTTAGAATGTAATATATACTTTATCAGAGATTATAGATAATTATCTATGATAATGAGAACTTATAGTTAATATAGTTAGGATTTCTAGATATGCAGAGATGCATTTGAGATGAATAGGCATTCTTCAAACCTTTCAAAGACCTACAGAATATGGCATTTAAAATGGTTTACGGTTTTTCTTGACAGGGAGGCACAACTGCTCCTGGTAACACCACCTGCATCAAAAAGGAAGATGGACATCGAAGAAACTCATTATGAAGTTTGCTTCTAATATGGCAAGACTGGCCATTTGTACAAGGTACTTCTCTTGTCTAGGCTGTTTGACTTTATATTGTAGAAATTGGACAGGCAGGACCCACAAAAAGGTCACTGCTGATTCAAGATGGACATTGCTACAGGATTCCTGTTTCATGGAAGAGGCTGTTAGACAGCAGACAGTCTATAGGACACAGAGAAAAATGACTGACAAACTGTCAATACAGGTGGACAGTTTAAAGTTTTCTGCTTTGCTGAGGAGTCTGGAGACATAGTATGGCTTATGGGCTGAAGATGGAACATTACAGAAGAACTTCAGGTGACTGACCAGGCAATGAGTTGTCTCTGTCATTTCTAGAGTTTATATATTATCCTTCTATGGTCTTTGATGGAGTTGAAGACAGATAGTTTTAGTTATAGTTTTCTTTAGTTAGGATTAAAGATATGTTACATATAGGACTTTGGACTCACAAAGATAGGATAGATGATATTTTCTTAAAGTCTTACAAAATGTTAATGGACTAAATATTGTTTACTGTGATTCTTATTTGATAACTGTTGTATGGTACATTTTGCTATGTTAAGGTTAAACCCCTTCTTTTACTTTAGACAGAAAAGAGGAGATGATGGGAGATGTTATTCTGTATATATATTTCTCATATTGGTTAATAAAGCATTGTGGCCAATAGAAAACTAGATAGGCAGGGCTAGGAGACTAGGAGGAGGAACGAGGAAGTGGGAGTGTTCAAATGTTGAGCATGGAGGAAGCAGGACGCCAGCCATGGCTCCCAGATAAGATGAGCCATGTGGAAATACTTGGAGAAGTCCTAAATGGGTTAATAATTAAGACAGAGCTAGCCCATAAACAATAATGGTAACTGGCCAACAGGATTGTATCAAACACAATGTCTCAGAGTGTTATTTGGGGCTGGTGCGGCTGTGGGCCCTGACTGGCAGCAGGCATGTTGGCACAGGCAGGTAAGCAAAACCTGCTGTAACAGCTGAACATTAGCTGCAGGCAGAAAAGTGAGGACCCACACTCTCCTTAGAAGACTCTCCTTAGTAGTGGGGCTGGAGGAGTGCAGGTCGTGGCAGGGGAAGGTGTGTGGGAGAAAGTGCAAGCTGAGGCTACTAGAGTTGCTGCCTATTCTGGTCTCGTGAAAATTGGGAATTTTTAAGGTATTAGTTAAAAGAGCGAGTTTTTTCCCACATTAAAATTGGGAAATACATTGTCTGTCTGAATGTGCAATGCATGAGAAAAAAAAAGAAAACTTAAATGACAGGATTATCAACCAGGATGGAATACTATTTTAATTTTGATGATGTTTGTTGTTACTTTGATAAGCTTTTCTTTATCTCTAAAAAAGTTAGTTGACATGACTGACTTATACAAGCCTTAGTAAAACAAATTAAAGCACATCATAAAGATATTCTAAACCAGACAGAGGGATGTAATGAAGAACCAAGTTCAACATTTCATTATAATGTTAAAGAGGAACAGTCAAAATCTTAGGAAAATCAACATTAATATATATTCAGCAACCTCAGAGGAACTGCCAAATACTAGAATGTCTTTAATAGTTAATGGAATTCCTGTGACAATTTTATATTTAGAAAAATTCGAGGAAGCTATAGTCTCATAAGGCATGCATTCACCATTTATGAAGAAGATAATAGACACTGTCAGTTTGTAAAAGAGTTATTCATGCAGCCTGGATACACTTGGTTAAAGCTATTCTAGACCTGGTCATTAATTACAATGGGCTACCGGCTTCAGAAAAGCAGCCAATTCTATTGAACAAAGCTCTCAATCTAGAAGTATGGATGTCTCCCAATATCAGCCTCTTGGAGAAGAGATTTTGCTACTTTAGAAAGTCAATTTCTATATGATGACCAAATCTTGTCTTTATGATGTGCAGCAGGTTTGAAAGCTTGGAACACAGTGGGAGAAGTAGGAAAGAAAATTTGAACCTTTCCCAAAAGTTATAGGAGATACAAAGGAAGACTTCACAAATTTCTTACCCATACAGACTTCAGCAGTATATAGAATTATATGATATTTAGAAGGTAGACAAATAATATTTGAAACTCCAGTTTTTAAAAGTCCTAATTCTCAATGGAAAAGATAATTTGTCCTTAAAATACAAGGTGTGAAAAAAATAAATAATCCAGAGACAGACATAGGCATTCAAGCTGCAAGCTAATGATCAGAAAAGCAAAGCAGCCAAGCCACTAGTTGTTACCAGTACCTGAGGCTTAAAGAATCTGTCTTTATGAATTCTCGATGATGCCTCTGATTGCTGCATCTCATCAGAGAGGCAGGACAGAATTAATCTCCACATGATACCCTTTATTTTATACTTCCCTAGTGCTGGCATGATGATCGTGTGATTCCAAGTACTGAGACCATCTTTGTGTGAGCTCATTCTCTATAGGGCTGGATCAATATAGTGTAGCTCAGTGTGACCTTGAAATAGCAGAGATATGTTAAAATCTACCTCTTTAGTGGTATGTACAACCACCACGTGGCTTCTATAGATAACTATTGTGGCTGGCTTTACTTTCTGGACCCCAGGCAAGCTTTCATAAATCTCAGTACCCTTATAGAAATAGGTCCAAGATACAATTAATATTGAATCTGATTACCATGATGATGCAAGGATAGGAGAGGTGATTTCAAGAGGTTTGAAGAAAAATCTAATTATCAAATGTTTTAATTTTGGCAAACATTCTCACTTTAAAAGAGATTGCAAATAGGGCATTGTTAAAATCAGTGTTTTTATGAACAAAACCTAAATAGAATGATGCTTTCTTCTGGATGATAGGTTTAGCAAAAGCAGACATTAGACAAATGCGTGTAGGTCAAGAAAAGATATTCTAGGCATTCTTTTGCTATTAGGAAAATGCTTGAGGGTCATTTGAAGGCCCAATGCCAAAGCCAGGTTTGTCCTTTCCTATCATTATGGAAAAATATTTCCAGAACAAGTAAGTAACCTAACTTGTATTGTAAGAAACCATGCTGCTCTGGTTGACAGAAGAGCTCTGTAAGAGACAAGAACATCTTAAGGTTAAACTGCAAAGTATATTGACCAAATTCTATAAAGAAATAGAGAGCAAAATTAGAAGAATGAATAAATGAAACTCTCACTGAAATGTAGTGGGATATTCACTGTGTCTGCTTCTGTGGCACTGACCACACCCATTGAGGGGTGGAGCCAGGGGTGGAAGTGAACTGGGGGCTTGGTCTCAGAAGGAAGCAGAGAATGCTCTCTTTCTGGCTGGACATGGAGAGAAGAGCATCCAGGTTTAACTGCTGTGATCATCTGTGTTTTGAGTTGTTTCTCCCTTAATAAACATCTATTTGGTCTATGTGTTTATCCTGACCCTTATTAAGCTGAAATATCTGGTGTCAGAAGTGGGATCAGGATTTTCATGGCACCTGGGCGCAGCTACAACCTTTCCTCCACTTCCAGGAATGGGCAGGTCTCCTGCCTAATCAGGCGGATACACCCTGCCCTAGAACTCCTTTTATCTCCATCTTGACTCCTAAGATGAGCCACGTGGAAATACTTAGAATAGTAGAAATGGGTTAATAATTAAGACAAAGCTAGCCCATAAACAATAATGGTAACTGGCCAACAGGATTGTATCAAATACAGAATCTCTGCATGTTATTTGGGGCCGGCATGCCAGACTAGTGGAGGGCAGGCTGGCGGAAAACATGAATGCTACAGATGGTGCCCAACGTGGCTATACAAAGTTTCAGTTAAATCTAATAAAAAATAAAAAAGCCACGTAAAGATGGAAAGCAAAGAGGAATTTTGGATACTATATGCGATTCTGTTGTCTTGAAATTATTTGATGCTGTGAAAATAACAACTACTGATAAAAGAAATGCTGATAGATTAATTCAATTTATATATTTTAAAAATGCTTTGACTCCAAAATTTAAGCCTAAGGACAAGTTACTGGGGAAAAGGATTTCTATTTTTGTCTCCACACACAATGTAAAGCTGTGGATTCCTTCTAGACTAATATGGTTTGATCAAGCCAGACCCCGTAAAACAATGCCCCAGGTGATCCAACACTCAAAAGTTGGGACAAGCCAAGATTTCAGACTACAGCCAAGATTTCTGCATCTTCTTTGGACCCTCATGACAGCGCTCCCTACCAGGAGGAAGTAGTTTGGGGAAGAATGACGCCCAAATTCCCAAATATTGTTTATAAATGTTTGTTTTCATTTACATGGGCTTGCTTATAAATGGCTATAACCACAAGCAATCTTTTTAAAGGAAAACAGGGAATTATGGTATAGATATGAATACTTTGCTTTGGAATGGATTTTCTTTTATTGATACAATTTAAGGTCAATTTTGTGATATGTATATTTCTCCTCTTGTTTAGGTATTGTGTTTATATAGCTCATTGGAAAATGTAGTGTATAATTTAGTACAGATTAGAGAGTTACCTATGATAGTCAAAACTTGGAGTTAAGTTAGTTAGGATTTCTAGTTATGCAGAGATGTATTTGAGATGAATAGGCATTCTTCAAACCTCTCAAAGACCTACAGAATATGGCACTTAAAATGGTTTAGGGTTTTCTTGACAGGGAGGCACAACTGCTCCTGGTAACACTACCTACATCAGAAAGAATGATGGACATCAAAGAAACGCGTAATGAAGTTTGCTTCTAATATGGCAAGACTAGCCATTTGGGAAAGGTACTGCTCTTCTGGACTGTTTGACTTTATGTTGTAGAAAGTGGTCATGCAGGTGACTGCTGATGCAAGATGGACTTTGCTACAGGATTCCTGCTTCATGGAAGAGGCTGCCTATCAGACATTCTGCAGGACACAGAGAAAAGTGACTGACAAACTGCCAATATAGGTGGAAAGTTTAAAATTGCCTGCTTTGTTGAGGAGTCTGGACACACACTATGGCCTATTGGCTGAAGAGGGTACATTACAGTAGAACTTCGGGTGACTAACCAGGCAACAATGAGTTGATTCTGTCATTTCTAGAGTTTAAATATTATACTTCTGTGGTCTTTGAAGGGGTTAAAGATAGTTTTGGTTATAGTTTTCCTTAGTTAACATTAAAGATAAGTTACATATATGACATTAGACTCACAAAGATAGGATAGCTGATATTTCCTTTAAGTCTTACAAAATGTTAATGGACTAAATATTGTTAACTGTGATTCTTATTTCATAACTATTGTATGATATATTTTGCTATGTCAAGGTTAAAACCCTTCTTTTTATTTTAGACAGAAAAGAGTAGATGATGGGAGATGTTATTCTATAAATATGTTTCTCATACTCCTGAATAATTCAAAGACATATTCTGTTTATTATTTAGGCTATAAAATAGGATTACATAAAGTAGACCCCAAAAGGTGCAAATTAGGAGAGATAGATCACAGACGCACAATGATTTTAATGATTACTAGGAGACATATGCCATGTACAGATCATTTCTGGCATAAAACCTGCTAAACTGGTTAATTTCCACAAAATCTCAGGCGGTGACAAGACTTGAATAGAGTTATGGAACTAAAAGCTGAATCAGAGAGAGAACTGGTGTGGGTGGAATGTAAAGTACAAATTGCACATGTGCATGATGTGGACCAGAAGCTTAACTGCAATTACTTGAACAGGGTACTCACTAAGCATTCCCCTACAGGAAATTTAATGCATAGGGAAGAGATTATCATAGAATGGATCTCTTAAACACATAAACCGACTAAAAGTTTAAAACTTATGTGAAAAAGATCTGAGTTTATTCTAAAAGGAAAATTGTCAATTACCAGAATAGTTCCAGCAGAAATTACAGTACCTTATACTAATGTTAAAATTTACAAATTATGAGTAGACAGTGAGCCCAGGTAAAGAACTTGTAATAGTTTTGGGAGAAAGATTAACAACAATTATCCCAAAAGCAAGAAAATTAAACGTACAAAAAGAATTGACCTGATAATTTTCTCATTGTACAGGAAACACCAATAACTGGAGCCACTTCATTCTTTAATGACAACATAAATCAGGAAAGTCATGTTACAGATTAGAAAAAATGAGTAAAGTGGATCAATGTCCTTATAATTCTGTTCAAAATTCAGAGCTATGTGCTATTCTCATGGTGTTAATGGATCTTATGGAACCTTTCACATTGCTGACTTGCAATATTCAGCAGTTTTAATCCCTCACAAGTCAAAATTTCCTTTACTTCTTCAAACATCATTTCTAATGTAAATATATTTGAATCAAACAGTAAAATGCCATCCATGTAATGGTACAATATGTATTAAGGGAATTGTTTACATATCATTTCCAATGCCTGCTATTCAAAGTATTGGCAGATACTGAGATTTTTTTTTAACACTCCTTGTAGCAGAACCTTCCATTGTGTCTCTTAGCCTGCTGAGGATTATTATAAGTAAGCACTAAGAAAAGATGGAAAATGCTACAGGATTCCTGCTTCATAAAAGAGTCTGCCAGACACACTATGGCCCATAGGCTAAAAATAAAATATTACAAAAAAAACTTAGGGTGACTGACCAGGCAATGAGTTGTCTCTATCATTTCTAGAGTTTATATATTATCCTTCTGTGGTCTTTGATAGAGTTAAAGACAGATACTTATGGTTATAGTTTTCCTTAGTTAACATTAAAAATAAGTTACACATAGGACTTTAGAACCACAAAGATAGGATAGATGATGAAATATATTCTTTAAATCTTACTAAATACTAATGAACTAAATATTGTTAACTGTGATTCTTTTTATTTTAGACAGAAAATAGGAGATGATGGGAGATGTCATTCTGTAAATATTTTTTTTGTATTGGTTAATGAATAAAACACTGTTAGCAAATAGGAAATCAAGATAGGCATGAGTAGGAGACTAGGAGGAAAAAGGAAGTAGTTTGGAGAAGTAAGCATGGAGAGACTGGAGACAGCAGAATGCTGTCCCCTCTCTCTGGTAAGATGAGACTGTGTGGAAATACTTAGATTAATAATGGGTTAATATTTAAGAAACGGCTAGACAATAAGATATGCTAGTAACTGGCAACAGCATTTATATCAATTTATATATATATATAAATGTATACATACATGCATACATACATACATACATACATACATACATACATACATACATAAATTAGATAAATTGGGGAACCACACAAAGGCATGCCAGGAAATAACCTAATGCATGCTTTCTTCATTGTTAGTTTTTTAAATCTAGATAACAATGGGAAATCTGTTGCCATGCGATTCTGGCTCCCTGATACACATAAAACCTATGACACTGTCATGTGGAGAGACCCCCTAGATAACACATGGCATGGCCCTGATCTAGTCCTATTATGGTTACAAGGATCAGTATGCATTTACTTCAAAGAAATGAAGTCAGCCTGGTGGCTTCCTAAGAGATTGGTTAAACTAATAGATGATAAAATAAATCCTTCCAGGGGGAAGTCTCCATCCAGAGGATGTTTATTCTTTTCTCTTTTCCAGAGATGAAGACATACATTATATTTGGGGCCTCTTTCCTATTGCCCCCCCTCAGAAGAAAGATTTAACTAGCCCCTTTGTGCCAATGAATTGTTAACAGAATTATATGGAGTACAATGTGGTTGCAGGTGAGGAAACAGTCTTGCTGCTGGTTCTTTCAATTGATGTGTTGATTGTAGAGGTAAAAATGCTTATCTGTACCTACAGTCTGTCCTTAACAGCCTGGATATGTGTCAACAAACTTAAACTCATGTACTCCACCCCCCCCCCCCCCGAGGCAATGGACAACCAGGTCCTTGTCCAAATAATCGATCCAACTTTATACCAGTACCTTTTTCAACCTATGAAGGGTATTTTGGAGGAGACTGGGGTACTGTCCCTTGTGATCTTGGCTCCGACCAATATGCTCAGCTTCCATGCTTTGCTACACCTGGAAATCCAGCATGCTGGGATGAGACAGCCCCCATTCACATTTCTCACGGTGGTGGGCCAAAGAAAATATCCAAACCATGATTGATTCTCTGATTCCTCACATATATTATCTCCATTATTAATTCCCAAACCCAGAGGTGCAGACATCGACCCAAAAAACTCAGATATACTGTCTGCTACCCATTATTCTTTTAACATTACAAACCCCAGCCTAGTAAACAACTGCTGGCTATGTTTGACCTTGGGAACCTCCTGGCCCCTAGCAGTCTCTGAGCTCAATGATGCTTTGTTGCCTAATTATGATTCCATGCTGAAGGAGAACTGCACACTTAGTGTCCCTTTTAAAGTTCAGCCCACAGGATTTAAAATTTCAGAGTATCCTACCCCAATATCCCCCTAAGACAGGAAAGATCATCACAAAATATCTTCCCCAGTCATGGCTAAGGCTATGCCACACTTCTGATCCAACAATTATTTTGTCTAAAACAGACATAAGGCCCTAAAGGTAAAGGATATGCGACCTCATTGTGTTCTATATATTATATTTAAAAGGAGGACCTGTAGTGAGCCCCAGAGCAAATTAAGCATGTTAACAGCCATCTTTCCTGCTACGCTCTTACATACTAACATACTGATAATTTTCTATTCCCCTATGACTGTTCTCCTGTTAAGCATGTGTCAAAGGCCTTACCCTGAAAGAGTCCCAGCTGCCAGAATATCATATAGCAACTTATAACAGAACACCTGCTTTCTGCTTGGAAGGACAATCTGCCCCCCTCACGTCCTTGCTTTGCCCTACTCCCACATTTCTGCACTACTTAAACCCTGTGGTTATATTCAGTGAATGAGACTGGAACAGAATACTGTCTTTTCTCAGTCTCTCGACTCTCTGTCCCCTCATTCTCACTTCCTCACACAGGATCCCGAACAAATGACCTTTTGGCCTAGGGTATGGGAGGAGACAAAAGGAGGTGGGGAAGGAGACAGTGGTTGAAATTTAAAATGACATCAAAAAAGAAAATACAAAAATCAAATCAAAGAACCAAAATAAAATTACGAAAGGGAAAGGGCAGTGTACCTATACCTTTGTTCTATATTTTCATTTATTATCATCCAACATTATGAGCCAATGAAACTACTTAGGAAAAAATTCTGGTTGTAATTCCAGGCCAACCACTCAAAGTTTCTTTGTGGGAGAATGGATCTGCTGTGCTGTCATCGCATTGAAAATTCTTTGCATATATTCCATGAACATCCACACCTTGAAGAATAATGTTGAAAAGGCCAGGAAGAAAGTAGATGAATTTTAGTAATATTACAGCATGTTTAGTCACATTAGCCACAGCATTATGCTGACCTTGAACCTGAGACTCAAGGGAAGAGGGCAGTGACCAAGAGTGACAACAGAGTGTACTGCTCCAGGCACCCAGGGTCTGACTATCCTTTCTCACCACTGTGTTGGAGAAACACTCACTTATCCATATTTTCATGAGTTCATTTACAAGTTATATATTGCCTCCCTCCAAAGTATGATTTAGAAATACGCAAGTATGGAGATGTGATTCTGTATATATGTTTCTCATACTGGTTAATAAAGCCCTGTGGCCAATAGGAAACAAGATAGGTGGGGCTAGGCGCCCAGGAGAAGGAAGAGAAAGTAGTAAGTAGGGGTCAAGATGTAGCCCAGGGAAGACGCAGGAAGCCTGCCACACAGCTCCCCGATAAGATGACCACGTGGAAATACTTAGATAAGTAGAAATGGGTTAATAATTAAGGCAGAGCTAGTCCTTAAACAATAATGGTAATTGGCCAACAGGATTGTATCAAATACAGAGTCTCTGAGTGTTATTTGGGGCTGGCGCAGCAGAGGGCCCACGTGGAGGCAGGATTGGGAGGCAGGCGAGGAGACCTGCTGTAACATAATGGTGTCAGAAGCGGGATTGAGAACTTTCGCTTAAAACTTAACAAAAGCTTAAAAAATAGTTTTTAGAAACAAGGGAACAGAGACTTCTTGGTAGCAGCATTTTCTTGATTGGATTTGTTTTGCTGTAGACAGAGATTTGCGCAGCTCCTTTAAGGGAAGTTTCCAAAATTAGCATAAGCGGCAAAAAGCAGCCTGGCTTTTAAGGAGCTCTGCTAACAATTCGTTGGTGTGTAGGAGAGCTGCAATAAAGGTTCACACTGTGTTTTTAAAAATACGCTGGCTTGGGAGAGAAAAAGAAACAGGGTACAAGGTTTAAAAAAGAAAAAAGAAAGTAGAATGAATGGGTATAATGGGGCATGCCATTAATCCCAGCACTCCACAGACAGAGGCAAATAGATCTCTGTGATTTCAAAGCAAACCTGGTATGCGATGAATTCCAGGACAGATAAAAGTTAAACAGAGAAACCCTGTCTCAAAATATGTAAAAATAGAAGTAGAATAAATAGAGTAATAAAAAAAGCCACGTAAAGATGGAAAACACAGAGAAATTTTGGATACTATACGCGATTCTGTTGTCTTTAAATTATTTGATTGCTGAGAAAACAACTACTGATAAAAGAAATGCTGCTGGATTAATTCAATTTATATATTTTAAAACTGCTTTGACTCCAAAATTTGAGCCTAAGGACAAGTTACTGGGGAAAAGGATTTCTATTTTTGTTTCCACAGAAAATGGAAGGCTATGGATTCTTTCCAGACTTATGGGGTTTGATCAAGCCAGACCACCTGAAACAACTCCCCAGGTGATCCAACATTCAAAGCAGTTGAGACAAGCCTTGCAGACTACAGCCAAGATTTCTGCGTCTTCTTTGGACCCCCATGACAGCGCCCTCTACCAGCAGGAATTAGTTTGGAAAGAATGACGCCCAAATTCCCAAATATTGTTTATAAATGTTTGTTTTCATTTAAATGGGCTTGGTTATAAATAGCTATAACCACAAGCAATCTTTTTAAAGGAAAACAGGGAATTATGGTGTAGATATGAATACT